>OY740794.1:67227010-67624199 GCA_963514005.1 Raja brachyura
ATAAGTATGGAGCCTGGCTCAGCCCTCCCCCATTTGTGTCTGTGTTGATCTCTTAACCTGAACAATGAAGTTCTCTTGTTTTCATCACTCATGGCTCGTTTATTCGCCCGCCATATTGGTGACCCCGACAATCTAATTCGGTCATTTTGGATTTTAAACGT
Organism: Raja brachyura; assembly: GCA_963514005.1. Next base: position 67,227,172 of record OY740794.1, read on the forward strand.
GTTCGCAGCCCAACCCCTACAGCGCGAGGTTGCTAACATTCCAGCCCAGCAGTACACTGTCTCCCTGAAGCTGCCCGTGATCTGAACACCGCAGCCCCAGGTGTGGTTACAACAAGCCCAGGCCCAGGTCCATGTTCGATGCATCACAGCTGACGACACCCGGTACTACTGTGTTGGTGGCGCATTGGATCAGAACATCGCCTGGTCCCTTTCCTCCGCACGCCGCCAGATCAGGACAAATATGAGGGCTTGAAAGCGCTGCTTTTGCAGACCTTTGGGCTCAGCCGCCGGGACCACGCAGCGCAGCTCCTACACATGGACGGCCTCAGCGATCGCAAGGCGTCGGTGCTGATGAGCGAGATGCTCACCCTAATGGATGGCCATCGGCCCTGCCTGCTCTTCGAGAACGCCTTCCCGGAGCAGATGCCAGACGACATCCGCCGGCTGCTCACCGGTGAGGATATCGCTGACCCCCTGCAGCTAGCGGAGCGAGCCGGTGAGCTGTGGCAAGCCAAGCAGCAGGGTGGTGGTTTGATCGATCAAGTAGCGGTGGTGCCTTGGAGGGCACAGAAACCACGCCCTGCGCCAACCGGGAGTTCAGCTGCGCCGCCTGTCCCGAATGACCCGGGTAAAGGGCCTGTCCCACCAGCATGCAACTCCATGCGATGAGCGCGACCTAACGTGGTCGCTTGAGCCGTCCGGCGTCGCGGGGCCGGTCCCACTTAGATCGGCGGAGCCATGCGGAATTGTGCGGAGTTCGTCCCGACATCGAGCGGGGCTCCGAAAAACTGACCATGTTCAAAAATTCCGCGCATCAACGGCTTGTCGGCTCGCTGTCGCCTCAACGCATTATGCACCGCCTTGACGTCGTGCCTCCATGACCCTCTCTGTGTGTGCCTCTGTGCCCCTCTCTGTGTACCCCTCTCTGTCCTGGCGAACTTATTTTCGGACTTCGCTCCAAGTTTGCCTCACTTTGCACTGCGTTGCGCCACTCACCCGACCTCCGCGCGGCCCCCGCTGCCGGTTTGGTCGCGCTTGCTGCATGGAATCGCATGCTGGTGGGAACGGCCCTTAAGGGGAAGTGGTGTTATTAACACCAGCGCTGGGGCCCTGCAGCCCGCCTGCCCTGCGGTAACCAGGAGACGGCAGGTCCGGCTGCCAGTAGTCGCAGTGGTGGTCGGCCTAAAACATCGCCTCCACGTGTGGGATCGGCACTCAGGACGACGGTTCCTGGTCGACACGGGTGCGAAGGTTAGCGTTTTACCCCCGTCGGGCATGAACACCTGTTCCGGCAAGCGGGGGCCTTCTCTCACTGCAGTTAGCGGCAGCTCCATAAGAACGTATGGAGTATGGACGTATAGAGGAAAAAAATAGTTAAGACCAAAGTTGGACCCATGAAGACCGAAAAAGGTGAATTTATTATGGGGAACAAGGAAATGGCAGATGAGTTGAACAGGTACTTTGATTCTGTTTTCACTAAGGAGGACACAAACAATCTTCCTGATATAGTAGTGGCCAGAGGATCTGGAGTGACAGAGGAACTGAAGAAAATCCACATTAGGCAGGAAGTTATGTTGCAGTGCTCAAAATTAGCGGTTGCCCGGGTGCCAATGACCACTCAAAGCACTGCCGGGCAACCTAAACACCGAGTCATTTTGCCCGGCTTGGCAACCAGATACTGGTTTGTACCGAAGATAGACACAAAAACCGGGAGTAACTCCGCGGGTCAGGCAGCATCTCTGGAGAAATGGAACGTGACGTTTCGTGTTGGCGACGGCTATGCGGGGCAAAGATACTAGATGCGGGGTGAGGAAGGGTCGGAGTGAATGACGGGCCCCGAACAGCGGCAGCAACGGCTTTCAAAACAAACCCTCCCGCACGCCGAGGCCTCCCCCTCCCTCCCTCCTCCCGGCCTCGGCGTGCGGGAGGGTTTGTTTTGAAAGCGCGGTTAGCGGGTTTACAAGCAGAGGCCGTTATCAGGCCAGTGGGGTCTGGGAGGAGGAGGAGGAGGAGATGGAGCCGCCATCGCGGTTGCTGCTGCCGCTGTGCCGCACCTTGCTGTTGGCTGGCGGAGGCGGGAGGCGGTGGCGAGGAGTTCTTAATGGCCAAGGTAGCGGGGCCAAGTTGTCCGAGGAGCGCTGACCTGCCTTCATCCCCACCTCACCCTCCCCCCCCCCTCTCTCTCTCTCTCTCTCTCTCTCATACGCCCCATCCACCCCCTTATCCTGGGACCCCTCCTCTCCATCCCGCACTGATCCCAATTCCCTCCTCTATTCAGTCCTCACTGACATCCCCTGTGCTCCCCTCCCCATCTACCCCCCCTGCGCTGATCACCCTATCCACCTCGCATTCATTCTCCTGCCACCCCCCCTCCACATCCATCCTACACTGGTTCCCCAATTCACCCTGTACTTACCCCTTTCTCATCCATCCTGCGCTTCTCCCCCATCCATCCTGTACTAATCCATGCATTCATCCCGTACTGACCCACTCTCCATTTACCCTGCACCTTCCCCCCTTCCCCTCATTCATCCTGTAGTGATCACCCATTCATCTTGCACAGACCCTCCGATCCACACTTTACTGAACCCCCCATTCATCCTGCGCTGATCTCCCCCCCCCCATCCATCCTGTACTGATCCTCCCCATTCAAGAAGAATGGGGGGGAACAGTCTGAAGAAGGGTCTCGACCCGAAACGTTGCCTATTTCCTTCGCTCCATAGATGCTGCCGCACCCGCTGAGTTTCCCCAGCACTTTTGTCCACCCCCATCCATCCTGTACTGACCCCCCCCCCCCCCCATTCAACACCACTGACATCCCCGGTGCTCTCCCCTCACAATTTTACCTACTCCAACCAACACGTACCAATTCACCTGCCTCAATCCATCCATTCTGCACTGATTGCCTTCTAACCCCCCCCCATCCCCGCCATCTATCCACCCCGCACTGATTCACACCCCCCCCCCCCCCCCCCTGACCCTATTGTGCTGGAAATGTCTTCAGAGCGAACATTGACTATGTTTGATCAGCCATGATGACAATGAATGGCGGTGCTGACTCGAAGGGCCGAATGGCCTCCTCCTGCACCTATTTTCAATTTTTCTATTCTATGTTTCTATGATCTCTTTACCTGAACAATAAAGTTCTCTTTGTTTTCACCACCTGTGGCTCGTTTATTCGTCCGCCATATGATTCCGTTAGCCCTAAGAGCTATATCTAATTATCTCTTGAAAACATCCAGTGAAATGTCCTTCACTGCCTTCACTGCCTTCACTGAAATGTCCTTCACTGTGGCAGATAAATCGATAAATTCACAACTCTCTGGGTGAAAACGTTTTTCCTCATCTCAGATCTAAATGGCCTACCCCTTATTCTTAAACTGTGACCCCTGGCTCTAGACTTCCCCCAACATGGGGAACATTTTTCCTGCATCTAGCCTGTCCAATCCCTTAAGAATTTTATATGTTTCTATAAGATCCCCTCTCATCCTTCTTAATTCCAGTGCCCATTCTTTCATCATATGTCAGTCCCACCATCCAGCATGCAGACCACTTTGTAAAGAGTAAACAGTATTTCCTCTGTATTTTTAGCAGCTGAACATTGGAGAAATTGATTCCCTAACAAAGGCATTGCCATCAGCAGCACAACTTACACCTTAAAAATACACTCGTGTATTTCCTGTGTGAGTGATGGTGCACTGTTAAATACAAATTACATGTATATCTGTCTTTTTCCATTCTGCATATCCATCATGAATGAGTTTGTCGTTAAAGAGGACATACACATGTCAGCCGATCCCATCAATCACAGCTGCACCATGAGTATTTTTACAGCATTCATAAAAATAGATAGGTAATCCATTTTTGCAATTTACCGCTTGTGTTCCCATTGTTGTACAAGGCGCACACACTTACTACAAAGTACAAATCTAACGGCACATTTAAAATGCATCATAAACATTTCCTCTTAAAGGAACGGAAATCAAATTTTCCAACTAAATGGAATAAGTAGCAAACAAAATGCGTAATGATTTGGATGAATGGTGAAGCTTGCACATCACACATGAACCAGCAAATTCAACAATGGATTACATATGATTCTTAATGGGTTTATGTAAATGTAAGAATTTGAAGGCATATTCTGTTCATTGAAACTGTCTTATATGTTAAGTTATGAAAGTTTTAAGGATTGCTACAACTCAATTTCAGATGCAAAAATCAAAAGACAAAAGTAGAGAATCAAGTTATCGTATTCTTCAACGAAGGAAACCAAAACTTACCAGTGATCCACCCGCTAAACAACCGCGCCACCGACCTGAACGCGCCCCGCTGGCCCAACTCGCCCCACAGGCTCCCGTGGAGAAGCTGGGTGGCGAGGCCTTTCTGTGCCGAAGGAGCCTCTGGGGTGGCGGCGATGGGAGTCACGGTGGCGGCAGCATGGGCCTCGACATAGGCAGCGGCGGAGAGGCCTCGCAATTGACCTGCTATCAGCGGTCGAGGGGGGAGGGGAAGACAATGGGGACCCGGCGTGGGGGGAACCACCTTGAGGGACGGTGGGAGAACAAAGGGGGACCCGGTGTTGGGGAGGGGAGGGGGGGCACTCTAGTTTAGAATCCTCTGCCGATGGGATAAGCCTTTGTTTGTTTGTTCGTTTGTTCCAGTTAAGGCTGTGCGCACAGCAGCCAGCCACCAGTCGCTTGTCTTTTTCTTGTAATTTAATTTTAATTTCAAGTTTTTGTGTACCTTGTGTGTTGTGACTGTTGGCAGACCAATGACCCTCTGGGGATGAATAAAGTTCAATCATATCGTGACCATCACGATCTGCTGGAGTAGGAAGGAACTGCAGATGCTGGTTTATAGGTTGGAGTACTTCACTGGTCAGGCAGAATCTGCAGTTCCTTCCTACTCCAGCAGCATCTGTGGTGGGACTGCACTGTCAACATTGCAGGTTGAGACCTGTCATCTCATTGCTTAAAATATTCAATCAGATAGAACACTTGAAAATATTCACAGGTTCGGATCAACCGTTATATTTTAATCAATAAATTAAAATGTAAAATCTATATATGTGTTGTTAATTTAAAATGCGATGTGCCTCATGGCTATACCCCTTGTTTGGTCTCAGACAAGGAGAATTCTGCAGTTTTAATTTGAGCAGTCACTAAACATAAAGGCATGATGAAAGGTCAACATTTGAGTCAGGCAGGCACTTAGGAACGAATAACGAACCACCATTACTCTGACAACTGCATTTTTTCACAGATGATTGAATCAAGCTAATTAAAACGAGTGATTTCCTCTGAGAACCAGCAGGACATTAGAATAGCTGCCACTTATCAGATTTATTTTCAGGTAAATGATTCATATGGTGTTTAGTGCTTCCACATTAGCAGGTTATACTCTGTTACATCGTTACAGCATCACTGTGCAGCGCCCATTTGTTCCAATAATGTTAACTTGTTATGACAGCCTCGTTGTCGTCCGAGATACCAGTTTAATGGCAAGATCCAGGCATTGAAACTGATATCAATAATCAATTTCCACTAGGCATTCCCAATCATTACGAACAAGTTCACTGGATTTCATATCCAGTGAGATCGCTTCATGCCTTATCATGATTGAGTGTGAATTGAAGGCATTCGAGGAAACTCGCCAATGACTCGCCAGGTGGGCAGAGGAATGGTTGATGGAATTTAATACAGAGAAGTGTGAGGTGTTGCATTTTGGGACGTCGAACAAGGGCAGGACCTACACAGTAAATGATCGGCCTCTGGATAGTGTTGTAGAGCTGAGGGATCTAGGAGTACAGGTGCATGGTTCCTTGAAGGTCGTGTCGCAGGTAGGTAAGGTGGTCAAAAAAGCTTTGGGCATTTTGGCCTTCATCAGTCAGAGTATTGAATACAGAAGTTGAGAGGCCATGTTGTAGTTGTATAGGACGTTGGTGAGACCACATTTAGAGTATTGTGTTCAGTTCTGGGCACCGTTATAGGAAAGATATTGTTAAGCTTGAAAGGGTTCAGAAAAGATTTACGAGGATGTTGCCAGGACTAGAGGGTGTGCGCTATAGGGAGAGGTTGAGTAGGCTGGGTCTCTATTCCATGGAGTGCAGGAGGATGAGAAGTGATCTTATAGAGGTGTACAAAATCATGAGAGGCATAGATCGGGTAGATGCACAGAGTCTCTTGCCCAGAGTAGGGGAATCGAGGACCAGAGGACAGAGGTTCAAGGTGAAGGGGAAAAGATTTAATAGGTATCTGAGGGGTAATTTTTTTCACACAACGGCTAGTGGGTGTATTGAACAAGCTGCCAGACGAGGCAGTTGAGGTTGGGACTATCCCATCATTTAGGAGACAGTTAGACACGTACATGGATCAGACAGGTTTGGAGGGATATGGACCAAGCGCAGGCAAGTGTGATTAAGTGTAGCTGGGACATTGTTAGCCAGTGTGGGCAAGTTGAGCCGGAGGGCCTGTTTTCACACTGTGTCACTCTATGACTAGTGTAGCAGGGACATCGTTAGCCGATGTGGGCAAGTTGAGCTGGAGGTCCTGTTTCCACGCTGTATCACTCTAGGACCTACTCGTAATGTTTGAAAATTAAGAGAGTTTTAACATTGGACTTAGCAATCAAGGAATGAGTTTGGACTGCCAAAGGCCAAAGATTAGCCCACTATCTATACATTTCTACACAAGATATCAAAGAGTCATGTGTATGGCTCTGGCTGTATTTAAATGAACACGTTGTCGACCATGTAGTGAGGACTTAGAAGAAGAAGCAAGAATGAATATGGAAGATTCTTACTGTGAGACTGTGGCAGACAATTCTTGTTCTATATTCACATAGAACTATTCTGCTTTCAGATTAAATCAAATATTAAGTGTGTTTGTCATTGAAATATACATTCCAATAGCAGTATGTGTGTATCAGATAAAACAGGAGCAGTACAACAGAATGGCTGGTCAATATCTATGGAAGGAAGATTAATTATTATTCTCAGTAGATTTCTGTAGAAATTAAAATAGTTACTTAACTGTAATAGGAAAAAAGAAAAGAGAATCACCAGACTCCCAAAATAAACTACTCGATAGAAACATCTGTGACAGTTTTAAATTGATTCAGGAACTTATTAGAAAACGTTACTGTAGTAAGATGTTGAAAAGGGTTTAAAATCATCAGCTGAGTTGGTCACGGACTCATCTGTGGGAATGGCGGTGCTCAAATAAATGGGAATCTAGAAAGTATGCTGTGGGTTCATCTAAAATGGGAACAAAACCCTCTCCTCCTTCTGTGATCGCTCAGCCTGTGTACTTGAATTACAGTCACTGCCGTTTGTTCATTTTCCTCTATTTTCAGTCCCAATTATTCCAATAACTTCAATTGATTCTCCGGTATATTATTCTATATTTCTATCAATCCTTTTGGTGCTTGAAATGCATCTTGGTTTACATTCTATCAGAGTAAGAGGGTTGTTCCTGACTCTGTGACCTTTTAAATAAGAATTTGATTGCAGACATGAAGATAAATGAATAAGTGACAGCATTGGATGGATCCAGTGTGTTCCCCCAACTTCACACTTTAGTTGTTCTCCTGGCAAATGGAGGAAGGAACTCCCAGATGAAGCTTCAGGTAATTCAGCTCCGCAGATTCTATCCATCCTGATCAGTATTTCCAGCATTTGTTACTTTCAGATTCCCACATACAAATATCCCGTACAAATATTGAGGTGAAGTTGGGGCAGGTAGTGAGGCTGTGGCACTGGCATTGCTTCTGGTTATTTGGAAATTAGGAACAAATGGTGGCACATATGTTTAAAGTAGACAAGAGAGCGACAAGATTTAATATTAACCTGAGGATCAACCTTTTTCACGCAGAGGTTGGTGGAAAGAACTTGTGAGACTAATCCACCTTCCCATCCTCAGTCTGTGGGCCACAACGCACATCATCGTGATAATTTGTTCACAGATGTGGATGTCAATAGCAAGGCCAATGTTTATTGTTCATCCTGATCTGTGTTCTGAACTGAGTAGATCCAGTAGCATCTCCAAGGGCAGTAAAGAATCAACTACAATGCAGACCTGACATAAACTGTTAGCTTAGAGCCACTGCTCAAGGAGTGGGTGTTGTGAGAGCTGCGATGCAACATTGACCATTAATCAGGAGCAGCGGCTTGTGCTTCAACAACACGTTCCACTGCGTGTCCTGTGCAGACAGAGCATGAAGGCAGAAGTTGATCATCACCCCCGCACCAGTTCAATCCTCTCTGTGCAACTCATTCACCAGTTACAATTCACACATGCAATCTCAAAATTCACCCCAGCCACGTGTCATTAATCTTATTTGTATTTAACTTAAAAAAAATCAGTTATATGACTATTTCCAGACATATTTCCCTTCACAGGGGTTACAAATTCAATTCGAAAATGTATTGCTCTGAATTATACACTAACGCTAAATAGAGAGTTGGGAGAAGATTAATGAGGATGTTGCCAGGACTCGAGAGCCTGAGCTACAGGGAGAGGTTGGGCATGGACTTTATTCCTTGGAGCGCAGGAGGATGAGGGGTGATCACGTGGAGTAGTATAAGATCATGAGGGGAAGAGATGGGTTTAATGCACAGAGTATTTTACCCAGAGTGGGAGAAGCAAGAAAAGGGGATATATGTTTAAGGTGGGAGGGACATGAGTTAATATTAACCGGAGGGGCAACTTTTACACTCAGAGTGTGAAGGTAGTGGAACGAGCTGCCAGAGAAAGTAGTCGAGGTATCGACTGTGACGGCATTTAAAAAACACTTGGACAGGGACTTGGATAAGAAAGATTCAGTGGGATATGGGACAAACGCAGACAAATAGGGGCATCTTGATCGGTATGGAAAGTTCAATGATATGTTATTGTCACATGTACCTAGTGAAGTGCTTTGTTTTGTATACAACCTGGTAAAATCATGTAGCAGACCTCACCTGGGCAGTACAAGGTTGTCACAAGGTTGGGTGGAAGGGCCTGTATCCATGCTGCATCACCATAATAGTTAGGATCCTAAAACATATCGTGGAAATGGGTTCCAATGAAATAAATACCCTCCTCCTTGCACTTTCCAAATAACCAGAAGCGATGTCATTGGAACAATGTAATACGACATCACTGGGATCCCTCGGGCTAACCCGAACCTGGGGAAACCCAATACAAGGGGTTAAATAATAGAACGGGACCAAGCAAGATAGCAATTTAAAAAATCACAGGCCCAGGTTTAAGCAATCCTTAAAACAAAAACAAACTATAGGGAAGGTGAGCAGTGAGACAATTAAATGTAAGGAGTGTAACTTACTGTACATAGGCAAAACGGGTAGCAGCCTCAGAGTCAGACTGACGGGACACCTCAGCAACATTGTGAATGTAAATCTTGAATAAAAGCTGTAGGATTGTTCTGTGAAGGTAAAATGGTTTGGCCAGGTGGACTGGATTAAAACAAAAAATGTCTGCTGACCAAGGTTGCTGACTATGTGGCTGCAGGTTTCAGGACGTTGTGGTCATGAGAAATACACATTGTGCTGCTGCTGCTGCATATTCGCGACTTTGGTATTCCCCGCACCCGTCTGACTGAGATGGCTGGGACCAGAAGGCTGAGGAATATACCTGTCTTAGCCCTAGTATTGTTCCACTAAATAACATCTCCCCATGTGCCTGTTATCTTGACCATTGCGTACGTGTCTGTTGCTTAATTGGGTAATGTGTCAGGCATAAACGGTAGCATTAAAAGTATAGAAGGCATTATGACTAAAGGCATTGAGCTTGACTCTTTGCTAGGTTGCTGACCTGTGTAAAGTCTCCTGTGAATAAACGTACGTTTAAAACAACCCAGGTGTCCGGTCAATTATTGTCGAAACAGCTGATGTAAGCGAAAACCGAGATTCACAACATCACAAGGGGAGACCAGTCCATACCCATTAGCAGACACTTCCAGCAGCATGGGATCCAGTCCCTAAAGATCATGGGCCCAGAAACAAACATAAATTGGTCAACTGGGCGGAGGAAGAGGGCAGAGAGGAAATGGATGGAAGCGTTACAGATGCGAGAGCCCAACGGCCTTAATCTAGCATCAACTCAAACCTCGGGTGGAGCCTGACTGACTCCTACAAATCTACAGAAGGGCAAGTGTAAAGGCGAGTAGTTTTGGATGAGGGTGATGAGACCGTGGGTCAGACCAAAGTGGCAGTACATGGTGAAAAGGAATGTCCAGGTGGAGATCATTGAGCACCAGGGGGCATTTTGTCCCACTGCCCAATAAATGTTAGCCTGCAGTAATATGAATCAGGGGCCATAGTTTAAGAATAAGTGGTAAGCCATTTAGAACGGAAATGAGGAAAAACCTTTTCAAACAGAGTTGTGAGTCTGTGGAAATTTCTGCTTCAGAGGGTGGTGGAGGTTGGTTCTCTGGATGCTTTCAAGAGAGAGTTAGATAGAGCACTTAGGGATAGCAGAGTTCAGGGATATGGAGAGAAGGCAGGAACAGGGTACTGATTGTGGATGATCAGCCATGATCATGAATGGCGGTGCTGGCTCGAAGGGCCAAATGGCCTACTCCTGCACCTGTTGTCTATTGTCTATTGACCCTAATGCACGGTCACTGTTGAGGCCAAGGGCAGAAATCTGCAAGAGTTTGCTTGTAATGGTTTCCCTCCTAATCCCCACTGGTTCAGTGTTTCTACAGCACTCAGTGCACAAACCGTTAACAAATCATTCTCACTCTTAGAGTGTTTAAATATTAAAGCACTTTCAAATGACATTTTAGGGGCAATGAAAGCATCAGTTACTGAACCTGCAAGATTTCTGGAAACATTGTTTTGAAAGTGTCCTAATTCTAACATTCTAATATGGTTTAAACAAAAAATGTTCAATTCACATTTTGCATCCACTTACTTCCTACTGATCTCAAATTGTGGTTCTCTTTGCAAGACTCTGGGCCCTATCTCATAGCTCCCTGGATCCAGCATCACACTGGGCTCACTCTGAATCGGCTGATGCCACCAATATGTGCAATGGTCTAAATATTAGTGCATTGATATAGAAGCATCATCTTATGCCAATGTCAAAACAAACTGGGATGTCTTTCTGACTTGGTCTCATAAACACTGACTGGATAGCATGCAACAAAGGTTTTTCACTGTAACTCGATACATGTAACTAACTAACTAACTAACTAACTAACTAACTAACTAACTAACTAACTAACTAACTAACTAACTAACTAACTAACTAACTAACTAACTAACTAACTAACTAACTAGCTAGCTACCCAACTGTAGATTGGTTATTGGATGTGAACCAATCAGAGTAATGTACTACCACTAACTCCATCCTATTGAACACTTCATAATAACACTCACTTCCTATATTACGTAGTCACACTAGTGGTAGACTGGAACTAACATGTATTGTACTGTGCCATTATAACTGATGATTAAAGCTGACTTAAACACCAGACAGTGTCTGTACACTTGTTTACATGGTGTCAGAAAGCTGGGAACTACCCATTGCGTCCATTTATCGGGTTTTATTTGTGTTTTATTGATTTGATCTTTTGCCCCGATGGCTCACTCGTGCCGAAAGCCAACTAGTCTTTGATACAGACATAGGCGAGCGATGGAGGCTCTTCGAGATCGACTATGAACACTCCATCAATATCGCCCATTGCAACGACCCAGATGAGGTCAAGGCATCTCTCTTGCTCAACCTGGCTGGACTAGAGGCTATGATTTGCGCGCTGACCTTAGCGTTTGCGGCGCCTGTACTGGACGTGAACGTCCAGGTGCTGGTCCCAGCTGAAACGGCGTGCAACCCAGATGTGCTGCTACGAAAATTCCGTGAGTTATGTGACATACCATCTAACCGCATTCTAGAGAGAGCCAAGTTCTTTGCACGACACCAGCTACCAGATGAGCCTGTGGAACGTTTCATTTGTGATTTATAGTATATGGCCCCATGATGTCGCTTTGGTGAGATAACCAATGAGTTAATACGAGATAAGATCGTTAGCGACATGTCTGATCGTAAGTTAAAAACAGAGCAACTACGAAATGCAGACCGGACTCTTGAACAGGCTGTACACGCCTGCCGCATGTCGGATGCCGTGGCCCCGCTGAGTGATCAGCTTGACACTCAGCCTGTTACTCAGAAACTTAATGTCAATCTGACCAGTTTCAGTAATCGCACCTTGTTGACCGCGTCTAAAAGATCCGTGAACGAGCCACCACAGAGGTGCGCAAACTGCAATTACTTCCATAATAAAGGTCAGAATTTCTGTCCAGCGAATGGAAAACCTAGCAATTACTGCAAGAAATGCAACCACTTCGCTGCCTGCTGCCGTTCCCGTGGGAACTGTAATGCAAAGTCAGAGTCTAATCTCCACCTGCTGCAACAAGACCCAACATTCTTTGACTCCCTTGAACAGTTTGAAGCCGCCCACGACACAGAGACGATTAGCTAACTAACTAGCGTTTTCTTCTTGCGTGTGGCGCGCACAGCCTAACGTTGTAGGACAACTTGTTCTATTTGATCTTATTTGATTGTGCACACAAGGTTGATTGCATTCGTCGAAACAGGGCGGACCACGTGAAGGTTGCAATCTCCCACCCCACTAACTAACTAACCAACTGCAATCACGATGCATTAGGAGTGAATTTGGTGGTCAGCAGTCATTTATCATAAGTACTGAAGAAGGGTCTTGAACTGAAACATCACCTATTCCTTTTCTCCAGAGATGCTGTCTGGCTCGCTGAGTTACTACAGCTTTTGATCACAGGATTTGTAATACAACATCCAGTCTGAACCAGGAAGTGCCTGTTGGTCGAATTATTTCAGAATCAAAGCAGCTAAACAAAAAGAAAATAAGAGAAAGGAAGACGTGCTGTGAGAAATGGGAGATAAAATTAAAGTTTTGACAATAATTTAAACTTCTGCTCATCTATTAGTGTCATACAGTATGGAAGCAGGCCCTTTGGCCCAACTCAACCATGCTGACCAAGATAGTCAATTTTTAGGTTCCAAGTATCATCCAATCCAAATCTGAATTCTGATCCAGTATTACAACAACCTGTCCATGCCTCTCTGCAGATCTTTCACAAGTAAAGACATTATCTCACTGTTGTTAGAGCCAAGAGACTCTTCAGTCATCGCTAACCCCAGCGTGCTTTAATTAAACAGGTTATAAGCATATTTCTAATCATTAGTTGGACATTTGCTCCTTAATCGATTGAGGAAAATCAATCACTTTCATCTACTTCTGCAACAATGCTAACTTATAAACGTTTCTAACATTTTCTCTGAGCTCAATTGCAACCACTAGACCACAATGCCACTCAGTGTTTGCATCTGAATAATTAACCATGGTATATCAATCATCTGTAATAGAAACATAGAAAATAGGTGCAGGAGTAGACCATTCTGCCCTTTGAGCCAGCACTGCCATTCATTATGATCATGGCTGATCATCCAAAGTCAGTACCCAATTCCGGCTTTTTTCCCATATCCCTTGATTCCCTTAACCTTTAGAATGCAGATTACAAAACAAGTCAGGCATTATGTGTTTTACTGAATGCGGATTGGATGCTTCTAGAACAATGTATGTACATAGCAACACCTTCAGATCATGGCTTACCTTTCCACTAAGTGCCACCTCACAGTCTCCCATGACCTTCCCACCATCTTCCAGAAATCTATTGATCTGTATTTTGATTGGAAGCAGTGACTTGGGGAATTCCAAACTTGACCAAAGAGAAGTGATTTCTCCTCATCTCAGCCCAGGTGACCCCAGACCCCTGACCCCCGACCCCCGACCCCTGACTCTAGACTCACCACTCAGCGAAGCCTCCTCTCTGCATCTCACCTTTCAAAGCCCTTTAAAATGTGGACACCATCCAATCTCTGGCGAACACAGGCCCAAACATACAGCAAAGCCCGACCTATCACCTGGATCAATCTTGATAGTCTCCCCAATGTTGTGCTCGAATCTCCACTGTAATGGCTAACATCTTGACTGCCTTTCTCACTGCTCGCTCCATCTGCACATTGGCCTTCAGTGACAACACATCTGTACGTGACCCAAACTCACACATATCCAGTATTCCAATCGTGTGTTGTCTCCACTAGTGTAACCGCAATATATTCCACATGCCCAGCTCTCGCCATTCATTCAGTTTGGCTGCATTCCCTCAAACCCTCTGTACATTCTCCTCCAACACCCCAGTTTGAAGTAATTTTGTGCCATCACCAATCTTGGAAATATCACCAAATTACTGATTTATGAAAAGCTGGGACCCAGGTCACGAGTCACAGTGTAGGACGGAACTGCAGATGCTGGTTTACACCCAATATAGGCACAAAATGCTGGAGTAACTCAGCGGGACAGGCAGCATCTCTGGAGAGAAGGAATGGGGTATGTAGTTGCATATTGAATAGTTTTAGGATTGTTTTACAATTGGTGGGAATTTGTGTTGAACGCTCAGTGCTCGCTGCTTCTTCTTGTGTATGGCACGCACAGCCTAAAGTTGCAGGACAACTTGATCTATTTGACCTTATTTGATTGTGCACACTAGGTTGATTGCATTCGTCGAAACAGGGTTGGTTGCACGTGAAGGTTGCAATCTCCCACCCCAGTGCTCGCTGCTATGAAAGTGCCACTCGGGCAATGGCTGTGAGCTCCATTAAGTGTGGAGACCAGGGCGTTGGACTCTCGCTGTACTATGTGCAACTCTCCTGCCAATTCATGTACCTGTTGGAATTTAATTGCGCACTAAACTCAACAGAAAAAACCTAGAACACACAATTCAAGTGCGGGCAACATTGTTTCAACAGGATTATGTGGTCATTTTTACCAAACAATCTCTCTGCTCTAAAAACTTCTGGATTGGGACTTCAGACTGATTACAGGAAGATGGAAGAAAGTTGGGACACGAGTGATAGGTGGGTACAGGTGAGGGCAGTCAAACCCCGGCATCTTCACCCCCTTGTGACTACATTTGACTTGGACTTGGTTCCATAAACTCCAACTACTGCCTTGTTCCCGATGTACAATCCTCTGATTGGGGCAAGATAGTGGCCCAGCACTAACAATGCCTTGGTCTATCTCCCCGTCTTCACAATCAGCTCTCCCTGACACCCGCCACATAATGTGTTGATATATTTCTCCTTTACAGTAAGAGGAGAATATATCTCACTTTATGGATGGGAATTACAATTTTTTAAATGGAATTGGCTTTTCGCCAGGCTCTTAAACAGCAATAAAACTGAATTTATTTCTTGAGTTATTTATTCAGCTTTGTTTGTGGAAATGTAAATACAAATGTATCTGGTCTTTCACATTAATATTCCACGCAGAAACAGATGAAATCGCATTGCCCAGTCACCGGCTGCGTCTCGTGTTTTACATGAAATTACTTCACAGAATCCTTTGAGTTGACTCTGGGTTTAGTCAGTACCATCTTAAAGAGAGATTAAAGTGAAAGTTAAGAGAATATAGTTTATGGTTTATGGTCATCAATTTTCCACTTCAGTTTTTTTGCAATTATTTGCCATATTGAGTTTATTTGAATTTGATTGAACACATTCCCCAGAATCAAGCTGCAGAATTGGCTTGATCCCAGCTGAGACTCTGCTGATTTCAACCCAAGCGTTGAATCCCACGCACTCTTGCCTCCTCCATGAGCCTCCAGCAACATGTACATCGCCTCCAGGGACTGATTTCCTATCATCACAACTTCAACTAACACGGGCCATGATATTGGAATCGTTACGATATCATGTCTGCCCACGATACTGGAAGCTCTGCTGTCGGGCAAAACGTTTGCATGGATCTTCGATTTATGTTCCTGCATTTGCACGCAGACCCCATCTCTGGTTTTTGTTTGTTGTTTCAGGCTAGTCCAGTGCTGATTTATTTATCTATTTCACCCCTTCCTCCTGGAATTCACTTCCAAAAACACAATCACACCAACCTCTCTGAGACGGATGGGGAGAAGGCAGGAACGGGGATGATCAGCCATGATCACATCGAATAGCGGTGCTGGCTCGAAGGGCCGAATGGCCTACTCCTGCACCTATTGTCTATTGTCCTCGTTTTCTAAAACCATCTGGAAATCTTTGCTGCACTTTACACATGGTGCAGGAACTGAATGCAAGGGATTTGCTGCTCAATATTCTGCACTGCCGCCCAGCTGCGATTAAACCAGTGGATAAAACACGTCTCTCTGCCTGACAGCTGGGCAATTTCTTTCAGTAAAGTTACAACAGCGGAGGGGACTATTCGCCCTGCAGAGTCCATACTAGCCCTCGCTTGCTCCTGTCCCTCTATCTTCTTCCCATCACCCTGCAAATCATTTGCCGTCAATGCTAATCCAGCACCGCTTTAGGTAACATTTATTAATTTTTATCCATGGGGGGGGGGGGGGGGGGGGGTTACAGTTTGATTTAAAGGTGAAGGTGAGAAATATTTTATGTAAAACAAGAGCCTTGTGCCTGTGAGAATTGGGTGGGGTTTGTACAAGTGCAGAACTATCAGTAGAGAGGATACTTCTGGCAGGAGCGAAAAGACTTGCACAAACGCGAGGAGTCATTTATTTAAAATTTGGAAATTTTTATTTGGAAGCTGAACTATTGCAGATTTTTGCAATTTCTGAGATGGAGATTTCAGAACATCGCGATTAATAAAAGGACACATCATGTTACAGTCGGAGACCACGTACAGCAGACTAAAGATCATAGAGCTTTGCAACCCCCTTTCCTGCTCATCCAATAAACAGACCTCAGTACAACGTGGGAGTCTGCAGAAGGATCCCGACCCGAAACGTCACCTATCCATGTTCTCCACAGATGCTGCCTGACCCGCTGAGTTACTCCAGCACTCTGTGAAACGTCACCTATCCATGTTCTCCACAGATGCTGCCTGACCCACTGAGTTACTCCAGCACTCTGTGTCTATCTTCCAAGTGGTTTCACTATAGATATAACGGCGATTCAATTCTACAACCCAGAGAAATAATTATTTTCTAATTCATATCATAAGAAAGAAAAGCATTGGTTATTATGTAGACGCAGCAATGGAGAAATCTAGTTGTGACCATCGGCTCCAAATCTTGAACAGGAACTTCAGGGGTTGACAGGAGATGGGAGGGTCAGGAATACTAACAATTGCATTACTGAACGAAACACCAACTGTCCGGTAATTTGATTAATAGATCAGCCAGTCCAAGCCGCTTTCCTATAAATTCCTGGTGAAAATGTTTGTGGGAGAAACAAGTGCAGATCAATTTGAAGATAGTGGGAACACGATAAGGCTCTACAGGCTTATAATGATCCAGGGTTCGCAATGAATCACGTTACTTTGTGGAGAATTATGCATTAGAAATAAAATATTGTTTAACATCAATTCCATTGTAAAAGCTGTTACAATAAAATTAAACAGATTTCTATCAGTGTATGTTGTTAGAACAGTTTTTTATTGAGTCTGATTTTTATGCGATTCAGTGGAAGCCTTCTGGCCATCTGTCTGTGATCCTTTAGAAAACATCCATCAGACACTGACTTTAATCAATGGAATGTAGCGGAATGATTTTCTCATCATATTAATACTGATACCATTGGTTTATTTTTGAGATGTCAAGTTTATCAATAATTACAGCTGCCACTGAAGATTACTGTCTAAAATGTACCCAAGAATTCAGTTAATGACATGGGACTGCTGCAGAAGATCCAATCATTCTAAATAAACATATTCTATCGTGATGGAAAAAAAAGACAAAGTGTTGGAGTAACTCTGTTTAAGAAAGAACTGCAGATGCTGGTAAATTCGAAGGTAGATACAAAATGCTGAAGAAACTCAGCGGGTGAGGCAGCATCTATGGAGGTAAGGAATAGGCGACGTTTTGGGTCAAAGTTAAAAGTTAAAAGAGTTTATTGTCATGTGTCCCTGACAGGACAATGAAACTCTTGCTTTGCTTCAGCAGAACAGAACAGAGTAGGCATTGACGACAAACCAGATCAAATACACACATGAATAAATAAATTGGTAAAGTGCAAATAACAGATAAAGCGTTATTAATGTTCAGAGTTTTGTCCGAGCCAAGTTTAATAGCCTGATGGCTGTGGGGAAGTAGCTATTCCTGAACCTG
This sequence comes from Raja brachyura, assembly GCA_963514005.1. The sequence goes on from OY740794.1 coordinate 67,245,332, forward strand.
GTCGTTGCAGTCTTCAGGCTCCTGTACCTTCTACCTGAAGGTAGCAGGGAGATGAGTGTGTGGCCAGGATGGTGTGGGTCCTTGATGATGCTGCCAGCCTTTTTGAGGCAGCGACTGTGATAAATCCCCTCGATGGAAGGAAGGTCAGAGCCAATGATGGACTGGGCAGTGTTTACTACTTTTTGTAGTCTTTTCCTCTCCAGGGGCGCTCAAGTTGCCGAACCAAGCCACGATGCAACCGGTCAGCAAGCTCTCTACTGTGCACCTGTAGAAGTTAGAGAGAGTCCTCCTTGACAAACCGACTCCCCGTAATCTCCTCAGGAAGTAGAGGCGCTGATGAGCTTTCTCAATAATTGCATCTGTGTTCTCCGACCAGGAAAGATCTTCACAGATGTGCACGCCCAGGAATTTGAAGCTCTTGACCCTTTCAACCATCGACCCGTTGATATAAACAGGACTGTGGGTCCCCATCCTACTCCTTCCAAAGTCCACAATCAGTTCCTTGGTTTTGCTGGTGTTGAGGGCCAGGTTGTTGTGCTGGCACCATATGGACAGTCGCTCGATCTCTCTCCTATACTCGGACTCATCCCCATCAGTGATACGTCCCACAACGGTGGTGTCGTCAGCGAACTTGATGATGGAGTTCGCGCTATGACCGGCTACGTAGTCATGAGTATAGAGTGAGTACAGCAGGGTCTGAGCACGCAGCCTTGAGGTGCTCCCGTGCTGATTGTTATCGAGTCTGACACATTTCCACCAATACGAACAGACTGTGGTCTGTGGATGAGGAAGTCGAGGATCCAATTGCAGAGGGATGCGCAGAGACCCAGTTCTGCGAGTTTGGTAACCAGCTTGGAGGGGATGATTGTGTTAAATGCCGAGCTGTAATCGATGAATAACAGTCTGACATATGAGTTTTTGTTGTTCAAGTTGTCCAGAGCGGAGTGGAGAGCCAGCGAGATCGCATCCACCGTTGATCTGTTGTGGCGGTAAGCGAACTGCAGTGGGTCCAGGTTTTTGTCGAGGTAGGAGTTGATTTTTGCCATGATCAACCTCTCAAAGCACTTCATCACCACAGGCGTTAGTGCCACTGGTCAATAGTCATTGAGGCACGTCACCTTGCTCTTCTTGGGCACTGGTATAATTGATGATCTTTTGAAGCAGGTGGGAACCTCAGACCTCAGAAGTGACAGGTTGAAAATGTCCGTAATAACTCCAGCCAGTTGGTCCGCACAGGTTGTTAGGACACGACCAGGTATACCATCAGGTCCAGATGCTTTTCGAGGGTTCACCACTCTGAAGGATTTCCTGACGTCGGCCTCTGTGACTGAGACTGAAATACCATCACAGCGAATGGGGGCTCGGGAAGGCACATCGGTGTTCTCCCTATCAAAGCGTGCGTAAAACGCATTAAGCTCATCAGGGAGTGATGTATCGCCGACATTCGAGCTGCCTCCTGGTTTTGCCTTGGAGGTGATTGCATTCAGGCCCCGCCACAGCTGCCGAACATCTGTCTCATCGTCCAGTTTGGAGCAGAAGTCCCTTTTGGCCTTTTTGATGGCCTTATCAAGGTCGTATCTGGACTTCTTGCAGTCCACTGTGTCATCAGACATGAATGCTCGGTGTCTGATCTTCAGAAGAGTGCGGATCTCAAAGTACATCCAATGTTTCTGATTGGGAAACACTCGGAAGGTTTTGGTGGGGATGCAGACCTTCACACATTTCTTAATGAAGACTGTAACGACTGTGGCGTATTCGTTCATTGCCGAGTCCATGAACATTGCCCAGTCTACAGACAGTCCTGTAGTTGTTCCTCTGCCCCCCCCCCCCCCTCCCCAACCAGCCCTGTACTGTCCTCACCTCTGGGGGTGCGCTCTTTAATTGCAGGGAGAAGCAGCACCGCGGTATGGTCGGATTTACCGAAGTGAGGGCGAGGGATAGAGCGGTCAGCATTCTTGATGTTGGTGTTGCAGTGGTCGAGGGTGTTTGGTCCTTTGGTGCAGCAGGAGACATGTTGGTGGAAGTTGGGTAGTGATTTCTTCAGAGGTTTGCCTTATTGAAATCCACCGCAATGTCGGACGTCTGCCTGGGGTGGGATGTAGACCGCGGTCAGGATGATGGAGGTGAATTCCCTCAGAAGGTAGAAGGGACGGCCAGATGTTCCAGGTGTGGAGAGCAGGAGTTGGACAGGACTGCCACGTCTGAGCACCACGCCGAGTTGACCATGAGACAGACTCCCCCTCCTCTCCCTTTCCCAGATGCCAGTGTATGGTCCATATGGTGGGTGGAGAACCCTCAGGCTGGACTGCTGAGTCTGGGGAGCTGGGGGTGAGCCATGTCTCTGTGAAACATAGAAACATAGAAATTAGGTGCAGGAGTAGGCCATTCGGCCCTTCGAGCCTGCACCGCTATTCAATATGATCATGGCTGATCATCCAACTCAGTATCCCGTACCTGCCTTCTCTCCATACCCTCTGATTCCCGTAGCCACAAGGGCCACATCTAACTCCCTCTTAAATATGGCCAATGAACTGGCCTCAACTACCTTCTGTGGCAGAGAGTTCCAGAGACCCACCACTCTCTGTGTGAAAAAAGTCCTTCTCATCTCGGTCCTAAAGGATTTCCCCCTTATCCTTAAGCTGTGACCCCTTGTCCTGGACCTCCCCAACATCGGGAACAATCTTCCTGCATCTAGCCTGTCGAACCCCTTAAGAATTTTGTAAGTTTCTATAAGATCCCCTCTCAATCTCCTAAATTCTAGAGAGTATAAACCGAGTCTATCCAGTCTTTCTTCATAAGACAGTCCTGACATCCCAGGAATCAGTCTGGTGAACCTTCGCTGCACTCCCTCTATGGAAATAATATCCTTCCTCAGATTTGGAGACCAGAACTGTACGCGATACTCCAGGTGTGGTCTCACCAAGACCCAATACAACTGAAGTAGAACCTCCCTGCTCCTATACTCAAATCCTTTTGCTATGAAAGCTAACATATCTTTCACTTTCTTCACTGCCTGCTGCACCTGCATGTCTACTTTCAATGACTGGTGTACCATGACACCCAGGTCGCGCTGCATCTCCCCTTTTCCTAATCGGCCACCATTTAGATAATAGTCTGCTTCCCTGTTTTTGCCACCAAAGTGGATAACCTCACATTTATCCACATTATACTGCATCTGCCAAACATTTGCCCACTCACCCAGCCTATCCAAGTCACCTTGCAGTCTCCTAGCATCCTCCTCACAGCTAACACTGCCCCCCAGCTTAGTGTCATCCGCAAACTTGGAGATATTGCCTTCAATTCCCTCATCCAGATCATTAATGTATATTGTAAATAGCTGGGGTCCCAGCACTGAGCCTTGCGGTACCCCACTAGTCACTGCCTGCCATTGTGAAAAGGACCTGTTTACTGCTACTCTTTGCTTCCTGTTTGCCAGCCAGTTCTCTATCCACATCAATACTGAACCCCCAATGCCGTATGCTTTAAGTTTGTATACTAATCTCTTATGTGGGACCTTGTCGAAAGCCTTCTGGAAGTCCAGATACACCACATCCACTGGTTCTTCCCTATCCATGCTACTAGTTACTTCCTCGAAAAATTCCACAAGATTCGTCAGACATGATTTACCTTTCGTAAATCCATGCTGACTTTGTCCAATGATTTTACCACTTTCCAAATGTGCTGCTATTCCATCTTTAATAACTGACTCTAGCAGTTTCCCCACTACCGATGTTAGACTAACTGGTCTGTAATTCCCCGTTTTCCCTCTCCCTCCCTTCTTAAAAAGAGGGGTTGCGCTTTCCACCCGCCAATCTTCAGGTACTACTCCACAATCTAAAGAGTTTTGAAAGATTATCACTAATGCATCCACTATTTCCGGAGCTACTTCCTTAAGTACTCTGGGATGCAGCCTATCTGGCCCTGGGGATTTATCGGCCTTTAATCCATTCAATTTACCCAACACCACTTTCCGACTAACCTGGATTTCACTCAATTCCTCCTTTGACCCGCGGTCCCCTGCTATTTCCGGCAGATTATTTATGTCTTCCTTAGTGAAGACGGAACCAAAGTAGTTATTCAATTGGTCTGCCATGTCCTTGTTCCCCATGATCAACTCACCTGTTTCTGACTGCAAGGGACCTACATTTGTTTTAACTAATCTCTTTCTCTTCACATATCTATAAAAACTTTTGCAGTCAGTTTTTATGCTCCCTGCCAGTTTTCTTTCATAATCTATTTTTCCTTTCCTAATTAAGCCCTTTGTCCTTCTCTGCTGGTCTCTGAATTTCTCCCAGTCCTCTGGTATGCTGCTTTTTCTGGCTACTTTGTACGCATCATCCTTTGCTTTGATACTATCCCTGATTTCCCTTGTTATCCATGGATGCACTACCTTTCCTGATTTATTCTTTTGCCAAACTGGGATGAACAATTTTTGTAGTTCATCCATGCAGTCTTTAAATGTCTTCCATTGCGTATCCACCGTCAACCCTTTAAGAATTGATTCCCAGTCAATCTTGGCCAATTCACGTCTCATACCTTCAAAGTTACCTTTCTTTAAGTTCAGAACCATTGTTTCTGAATTAACAATGTCACTCTCCATCCTAATGAAGAACTCGACCATATTATGGTCACTCTTGCCCAAGGGGGCACGCACAACAAGACTGCGAACTAACCCTTCCTCATTACTCAATACCCAGTCTAAAATAGCCTGCTCTCTCATTGGTTCCTCTACATGTTGATTTAGATAACTATCCCGCATACATTCCAAAAAATCCTCTTCCTCAGCGCCCCTGCCAAGTTGATTCACCCAATCTATATGTAGATTGAAGTCACCCATTATAACTGTTTTCCCTTTGTCGCACGCATTTCTAATTTCCTGTTTGATACCATCCCCAACTTCACTACTACTGTTAGGTGGCCTGTACACAACACCCACCAGAGTTTTCTGCCCCTTAGTGTTTCGCAGCTCTACCCATACCGTTTCCACATCCTCCAAGCTAATGTCCTTCCTTTCCATTGCGTTAACCTTCCTTTCCATTGCGTTAAACATAGAGCATTCCCTCAGCTCCCTTTGATAAAGCAGCCTTGCCCTCAAGTCCTCCACTTTGGATGACTTCCGGTGGTTCAATGTTGTGTTGAGAGACGCTGCTGTTTTGCTCTGCTCCCAAGGAATGCTTTAATGTGCTAAAATACAAGTTGGAAGATGGGGGAGTTATAAAAATAACTACCGGAGCCGTTATTTAATTGTGTGTTATCAAAAATCGTGCTGATAACGGAGAATAATAGCAGTTTTAAATGAAAAAAGGGAAACCTCGCCAGAAGCCTGCAAAAGCTGTTGCAAGACCTGTTACAAGAGCCTACTTGAAAAAACTTGGAAAGACTCCTCAATCCCCTCAAACATCAGCTGGAAGCTCAGAAGAAGAAGCTGACTCTCGAAATCCTTCTACAGAAATTACTTCAATGGAGGAACAAAGGGAACAAATGGAACTACTGGAAAAGTTAGTATCAGCTTCAGTAACAGCTTCAGTAACAGTAACACTAAAACTATTTCTAAAGCGATACGAGAGGGGAATGTCGCGCTGGACAAAAGCCTCTGTGAAAAAATTAAACAAGGTAATGATACGCTGATGGGGAAAATTGATGACTTAACCAAACGTGTGGTTGAGATTAAGCGGGTTGATAAAGAATGTACTAAAAAGCTGGAGGCAATGCTTAAGTCTACTGAAGCGGCTATGGAAGGAATGGATAATACGATAACCAAGATGACTAAGGAGATAAAGAGACTAAAAAAGGAACAAGAAAGCACTGGGTGGGAACTTGTTAAAATGAAGAATAAATGTCTGGACTTGGAAACGAGATCGAGGAGGTAGAACTTGAGAATAGTTGGTGTAAAAGAAGGAAAGGAGAGTGGACAAAACCCTCAGGAGTTTGCTGCCAACTTACTTAAACAAGTACTTAAGCTGCCTGAAGCCCCGAGAATAGATGTGGCTCACCGGGTTCGACGTATGGCTTAAGCAAGCCCAACTGCCCCCCCAAGACAGATTATTGTGAAATTCTACGACATTTCAACCCTGGATGGAATTATGAAAGAGACTCCATATGGAGCGAATTTGGAGAAGATAAACTAAGATTCTTCTGTGATTTTCCAGCTGAAGTCATGGATAAGAGGGACAAGTTTACAAACACGAGTAGGCTACTGAAAGAGGTTTCGGGAGTAAGATGTGGAATAGTATATCCCGCGAAAATGAGAATTACTTATAACTCTGTTGAACATGCCTTCACGGATGCACAAAGTATCACAGAGCAGGACTACTGATTATCAGGAGTCGGTCTCCCACAATAACACAGGGGAGAAGTGGCGAAGAAAGGACTGTGTTTCTTTTTTTTTAATATACAAAAAAGACTGCTCTGGTCAAGATGGCGAACTTTCCTCCAGGTGTTGCCTAGACATTTTATCTTTGGAACGTTAATTCAAGGTTGGATTTTATGTTTCACTTCAACAAAAGAAAACAAGAAAAACTGTGGTGGGGGAAAAAAAACGGAATTTGAGAATATGGTAAAATATTATCAATGGACTTGTATATAGAAATTTGTGATTTAAGAAACATACAATTATATACTAACATAAAATATAACTAATAAAATTGTGTAATATTAAGGCACAGCATAATAATGACTGATGTTTATTTCATGATGTTAATTACTTGCTAAATATAAGAATAACGAGTTACGTATGATTGCTAAGTAATAATATACTAACAAATGTTATGGATATAGTAGATCTAGTCTAAACTCTGCGTAAAGGTGGGGGGAGGAGACTCAGATACTTGGAAGTTATCCAAGGGTCTGAATCTGGTTAACCCCTTGGAACCTGCTGTTGTCTAATACAAAGGTTTGAGACTTAATTGTAATAATTCTTGGCATATTGGTAGATATGGATATATAACTAACGTAATTACTGTTATATCTAAGTATATACTTAATGTTGGAAACTCTTTTTTTCTGTTTTTCCTCTCTGAAGATACATTCCAATAGATAGATTAGAAAAGTGTTTTATTTTATATATATATTTTTTTAACTTTGTATCGTCCTCTCTTCCAATTAATAATAATTGGTCAAGGGGGCAGAGCGAAATGTATAAAATCAGCTACAGAAGTCAACAAGAATTTTTCTACCACCGTTGGTGGTTTGCTTTTAATTATAATATCTTTATTTTTGGATATTATAATATCACTTTTTGTTTGTTAATTATCTTTTCACGACTTTACACTTTCTGGTCTTTTCTAAGGTCTATTCTGAAGGGGAGAGGCCAACAAAACTTAACAGCTGGGGATGACCATCCTTCACCTAGAGTTCTGAGGTTCTTGCTTGCACCATATGAAGTAAAGGTATTAACATGATCCATAATGCAAGACGATAAACAAAAGAAAACTTGAGGAATCACGTTCTGTAGCTGGAATATAAGGGGCACTAATGAACCAATTAAAGGGGGTAAGATCTTTGCTAAATTAAAAGCTCTCAACAGTGACATAATTGTTTTACAAGAAACCCATCTGAAACATCAAACACAGAGAAGACTGAAGGCAAATTGGATCGGGCAAACATACTACTCTTCGTTTACTTCTAAATCTAGAGGCATGGCTATTATCATTCGTAAAGGTATACCATTTAAATTAAAGAATACCATAGCAGATAAAGAGGTCTTCTTTGAGACAAATGATACACCAGACACTTCACCTTCCTTATTATGGGAAACTTTTAAGGCATTTATTAGAGGAACTATAATTTCATGTCAAGCTTTCCAAAATTGAAATGAAAATCTATCGAGTTGGTGGAATCCTTTTGCATGATATATATAACATAATAACTGGCTTTTTTTTCTTTCTTTTTTTCTTTTTCCTCTTCTTTTTTTTAGGGTCTATCTTTTAACCCCCTCTTCTAATTCTTTGACAAAGGGTTTCTACTCCCCTTTGGCACGCTCTTTCACTATCACAACTCTTTTCACATTTCACTCTCTTTCTCTCTATTCTTTTTCTTTAAAAGCCATGAAATTATGGGGTACAATGATTTTAACAGTATATATGTGTACATTGATGTATTTACCTCTAATAAATATATATTTTTTTTTAAATAAAAAAAAAGCTTTCCAAAATAAAAAGAATAACACTGAACAATTGCAGCTAGAACAAGAAATTAGACAATTAGATTTAGAAAATGCCAAAGAACCAACTAGAGATAAACATAATGAGATAACAATACTAAAATATAAATCAAATAAAATTTTATCGGCCAGAATAATAAGATTATTTCAAATTACAAAACAAGAAAACTTTGAATTTGGTGATAAACCACATAAACTCTTAGCACGCCAACTGAAAAAACAGGAAACAGAAAACACAATTACTAAAATTAAATCAAAGGGGAATTACTAACACTACCTAAATATATTAATAAAATGCTCAATTTTACCAAAATTTATATACATCGAAAACCTCTGCAAATAATACTCAAATTAGAAATTTCTTAGACAATTGTAATCTTCCAAAATTAAATATGGAGGAACAAGCGGGATCAGGAGCTCAGATTACACTTCAGGAAATAGAAGAAACAATAAACTTGTTGACGAATGGCAAAACGCCAGGACCAGACGGCTTTAGTAATTAATTCTATAAAAGATTCCACGAGATAATTGCTCCACGCCTGCAAGATTTATATATACACGCTTTTAAAGAAAATAAACTAACAGAAACACTAACTGAGTCAACTATTACACTTATACCTAAAAAGGATAAAGATCTAGAAGACCCAGGCTCATATAGAGCCATAGTGCTCCTAAATACAGATCAAAAACTATAAGCAAAGACACTAGCGAGAAGATTGAGTAAATATGTTAGCAAACTAATAAACCCGGACTAAACTGGGTTTATACCAAAGAGATACTCATTTAACAATTTGAGACGGCTGTTCAATATAATGTACCCACATAATACTGAAGAAGAAGATCTAGCAATTATTTCATTGGATGCAGAAAACGCTTTTGATCGAGTAGAATGGTAATATTCATTCAAAGTATTGCAAAAATGTAATATGGGAGATAACTTTATCTCATGGCTAAAATTATTGTACGATAAGCTGACAGCTAGAATACTGACTAATAATATATTATCCCCGAAATTCCAATTAGCAAGGGGCAATAGACAGGGGTGCGCATTATCGCCTCTGCTGTTTGCACTAGTGATAGAGGCTTTAGCAGAAAGTATAAGAAGTCATCCGAATATTCATGGATATAATACCAAACACTCAAATAATAACATTTAATTATATGCAGACGACATTATTATATATTACAAATCCGCAAATTAGCATACCAAATATACTAAATTTAATAGAGGAATTTGGCTCCTTTTCAGGATATCGAAGAAACTGGAACAAAAGCGAAATTATGACGATAAAACCTCAAGAGGCGACACATCTGTTGAAATTCCCTTTTAGAATGGCAACAGAACATTTTAAGTATTTGGGCATCCAAATTACTAGGAAATATAAATCATTACTCAACGCAAACTATATGCCTTTATTAACTAAATTAAATGGGTTGATTAAATTTTGGAAGACATTGTCGATGTCCTTAATAGGTAGAATAAATGCGATAAAAATGATCTTCTTACCACAAATATTGTACCTATTTCAATCAATACCAATATACTTACCAAAAAAATTATTTAAAAAAATAGATTCTGACATTACAAACTTCATATGGGACTATAAATCACACAGAATTCAAAGAAAACACTTGTGTAAATCTAAAGAATCAGGGGGACTGACGCTCCCTAATTTATTGTATTACTATTGGGCAGTGAATATTAAAAATCTAATCTACTGGTTGGACAGTTCTGCCCAACAGGTAGATTGGATAAGAATGGAGAAAGAGGATTGTTCCCCTTATAATATAGGAGCGATCCTTCTTTCCCCGATGAAACTGAACAATATAATATATAAGAAGAATCCAATTATTCACAGTACAATACGAATTTGGAATCAAATAAAATTATCTTTAAAATTAAGAAATTTATCGCTTCTTTCTCCAATAATTAATAATCCCTCATTCAAACCATCTATTATTGATAAAACGTTTATCCATTGGGAAAGATTAGGAATTAAAACAATGGGAGATATGTATGAAATGGGAATACTTTTATCATTCTAACAATTCCAACTAAAATATAATTTGAAAAATAATCAATATTTTAAATATCTTCAAATTCAAGACTATTTGAAAAAATATATATACAAGGATATCAAACTCTAACCCCAGATTTATTCAAGGAAGGAATGAACAGAAAGGCAGAATCAAGCAATTTAATATCATACTTATATAATATAATTCTAAATATAGAAACACCAACGACAGAGGCAATTAGAAGGGACTGGGAACAAGAGTTATCGATACAAATTCTGAACGATAGATGGGAAAAAAAATCTATTATATGTAAATATGTATAGTGTTCAATTAATGTAAGACATAACCTAATTCAATTAAAAAATTTACGTAGATTATATTATTCAAAAACTAGACTGAATAAAATATTTTCAATTGTTTCCCCCATCTGTGACAAATGTCTAACTCAAAATGCTACTATAGCACATTCCTTTGTCTCTTGTACAAAACTGCATACATTTTGTAATGAAATCTTTGGAACTTTTACAAAAGTATTTAACACAAAATTGAACCCCAATACAGAACTGATTATTTTTGGATCAATGGAAGAGGGAAGTAAACTAACTAGATTCCAAGAAGCTTTTCTTAATTACGGTCTAATAACAGCAAAAAAACTTGTACTCAAATTGTGGAAAAACACAACGACGCCAACTTTCAAAATGTGGATTTCAAATATGTCGGAAACGCTACATCTTGAAGAAATGAGATTCCTCCTATTAGGCAAAGTAGACCAATCCTTAAAGACTTGGTCTCCTTTTATCAATTTTTTACAAGCATATGGTGCAACATAACATAATCTTAGAAATTAAATGGTTCAGAACCGGGTGATGAAATAGGTAGATCTCTCCTAATCTCTCTTTTCTCTACTTCTCTTTTTCTTTCAATCTTTCTAGCTTCTCATCTCTGTCCTTTATTTCTTTCGCTATCTGTTTCTATTCGCTTGTCTATCTATTCTGACACTCTTTCTTTTTTTTTCTCTCACTGTTCTTTTATTATTATTTTAAAAATACAAAGTTGTACATGAATGGAAATATGTATGTATGTATGTATTAGGTACTCAAGTACCACACTATTGTACTTCTAACAAAAATTAAAAAAAAACAAAAGTAAAAAAACAAACAAAAAAAAGTCCTCCACTATTTTCAAGGGACTGTACATTGGCCAGTAGGATAGACCCTTCTTCAGACTGATGTCAGGGGAGGGGGTAGGACAAAGGAAGAAAGTAGGCGGAGACAGTGGGACTAGTGGGAGGACTGGGAAGGGGGAGGGGATAGAGAGAGAGAGAGAGAGAGGGAGAGAGAGAGAGACAGAGAGACAGAGAGAGAGAGGGGTTACCTGAAATTAGAGAAGTCAACTTTCATACCGCTAAGATGTAAACTACCCAAGCGAAATATCAGGTGCTGTTCCTCCAATTTGCATTGGGCCTCACTCTGACAATGGAGGAGGCCCAGGACAGAAAGGTCAGATTGGGAATGGGAGGGGGATTTAAAGTGCTGAGCCACCGGGAGATCAGGTTGGTTAAGATGGACTGAGCGGAGATGTTCAGCGAAACGATCGCCGAGCCTGCGCTTGGTCTCGCCGATGTAGAGAAGTTGACACCTGGAACAGCGGATACAGTAGATGAGGTTGGAGGAGGTGCAAATGAACCTGCTCCTCACCTGAAAAGACTGTTTGGGTCCATGGATGGAGTTGAGGGGGGAGGTAAAGTGACAGGCATTGCATCTCCTGCAGTTGCAGGGGAAAGTACCAGGGGAGGGGGTGGTTTGGGTGGGAAGGGATGAGTTGACCAGGGAGTTACGGAGGGAACGGTCTCTGTGGAAAGCAGAGATGGGTAGATGTGGCCAGTGGTGGGACCCCTTTGCAGGTGGAGGAAATGTTGGAGGATTATATGTTGTACGTGACGGCTGATGGGGTGGAAGGTGAGGACAAGGGGGACTCTGTCCTTGTTACGAGAGGGGTGGGGGGGGGGGGGAGTAAGAGCGGAGCTGTGGGATATCGAGGAGACCCTAGTGAGAGCCCCATCTATAATGGAAGAGGGGAACCCCCGTTCCCTAAAGAATGAGGAATCTCCAATGACCTGGTATGGTAAACCTCATCCTGGGCACAGATGTGGCGTAGATGTAGGAATTGGGAGGAGGGGATGGAGTAACTCAGCAGGTCACACGGCATCTCTGGAGAACATGGATAGGTGCAGTTTCAGGTTTGGACCCTTCTTCAGACTGATTGTAGGTTGACGAGAAGAGACCCTTCCTCCACCCTTGTCGTTTAACCAGTTCCATATTTCGCAACCATGTACCCCGCTTGCGATCACACCTTCCAGAGCCAACAATGGGCCTACCAAGGAACCCAAGACACAAAAAAGCTGGCGGAACTCAGGCAGCATCTCTGGAGAAAAGGTATAGGTGACATTCCGGGTCGAGACCCTTGTTCTGTGAACCTCCCTGCCCGAGGTCATCTGTTGCCAGTCCTGATTTGGCCTGATAGTTTCTCGTCTCCAGTTCTTCTTCCTCCCACATCCTCTACTTTCAGTTTGAAGAAGGGTCCCAGCCCAAAAGGGTCCCGGCCCTCTTTCTCCAAAGATCTTCAGGACAAAGCCTGGTATGTAATCTATCTATCTATATTAATTTTTAAATTTATATTACAAAAACTCTCATCTTGTTCGAATGTATGTGTGTGATATTCCAAAACCCCGCCAAAATGGTACAGGATGGCATTAAACTTTTGGCCCATCTTACTCACCATTGTCCTGTGAAACACGTTTCGTTGAGATTGATGGTATATTTTACAAGTTATTGACATTTTAAACGTTGCAAAAATCACTTTTCAAACCACTGTTCCCCTTGTCCTGCCCGTCAGCCGCGTTCGACGTCACAATGACGTCACAATGGGATCCCGAATCTCATTTACATAAAAAATCACTGTGCAGCTTTATCTTCAGCTATGACTTCACAATGGTACGTTGTTGCAATCTCGGCATACTGAGTCCAGCCAGGCTGCTAGCACCAGAAGTGCAATTGCAACTGGGATGTTGTTATCCCTTTTGTTTTTAATCATGGCAGCATGGAGGGAAGGTGCATTTTTTTAGAAATATTTTAAAGTCACAATACACTGAATTTTGAATAAGGTGAACTGAGCAGCCCCTGCACAGTTGAGGGCTATGGGTGAGTGGTGGAATCTTGTGTTGGTGGAACGGGTTGCATTGGGGAAACAGGTGAATGGTGTGCAATATTGCCTAGGTGAATGGGTTATGTTGGGGGACAATGCCTCCCGTGGGAGCTATGGGCGAGTAGTGCAATATTGCGTTGGAGGACCAGGCCTCCCATGTGGCAGGGACCTAACGGGTCCCAGTTGGCCTAGTATATATATTACTAAAACTCTCTGTTTGTTTGTTTGGGAAGCTAGAGGAAGGAATGTAGGTGCAGGGAGAGGGAAGAAATAGGTACGAATCCAGGTGAGAGTGATGTCGTTACTTAAAATTAGAGAATTCATTGATCATACCACTGGGGTGTAAGCTGCCCGAGCAGAATACGAGGTGCAGTTCCTCCAGTTTGTGTTTGGCCTCACTCTGACAATGGAGGAGGTCCAGGACAGAAAGATCACTGTCGGAATGGGAAGGGGAGTTGAAATGGTTCGCAACCGGGAGATCCAATAGGCCTAAGTGTTCGGTAAAACAGTCACCGAGTCATTCTCAAATGTTTCCCCCATCTGTGACAAATGTCTAACTCAAAATGCCACTATAGCACATTCCTTTGTCTCGTCTATAAAACTGTATAAATTTTGGAATGAAATTTTTGGAATTTTTATAAAACTATTTAACACAAAATTGAACCCCAATACAGAACTGATTATCTTTGGATCAATGGAAGAGGGAAGTAAACTAACTAGATTCCAAGAAGCTTTTCTTAATTATGGTCTAATAACAGCAAAAAAACTTGTACTCAAATTTTGGAAAAACGCAACTACGCCAACATTCAAAATGTGGATTTCAAATATGTCTGAAATGCTTCATCTTGAAGAAATGAGATTTCTCCTACTAGGCAAAGTAGAGCAATTCTCAAAGACTTGGTCTCCTTTTATCAACTTTTTGCAAGCATATGGTGCAACATAACATAACCTCAGAAATTAAATGGTTTGGAACCGGGTGACGGACGGGCAAAAATACGAAATAGGTAGATCTCTCCTAATCTCTCTTTTTCTTACTTTCTCCTTCTATTTCAATCTTTTCAGCTTCTCATCTATGCCCTTTATTTATTTTGCTGTCTGTTTCCACTCGCTTGTCTATCTATTCCCACACTCTTTATTTCTTTTTTCTTCCACTGTTCTTTTATTATTAAATCAAAAATACGAAGTTGTACAAGAATGGAAATATGTATGTATGTATTAGATACTCAAGTACCACACTATTGTACTTACTTCTAACAAAAATAAACAAAAAAAAAAGGAAAAAAAAGTCACCGAGTCTAAGCTCATAAGTGATAGGAGTAGAATTAGGCCATTCGACCCATCAATTCTACTTCGCCATTCAATCATGGCTGATCTACCTCTCCCTCCTAACCCCATTCTCATGCCTTCTCCCCATAACCTCCGACACCTATACTAATCAAGAATCTATCTGTCTCTGCCTGAAAAATATCCACTGATTTGGTCTCCACAGCCTTTTGTAGCAAAGAATTCCACAGATTCGCCACCCTCTGACTAAAGAATCTGACAAGGTGCAGGAACACTGGAAGCAGTAGATGAGGTTAGAGGAGGTGCATGTGAACATGCCTTGCACCTGGAAGGCCTGCCTAGATTAAGGCGAGGGAAAGGGTATCGAGACAGGTGTTACACATATTTCAGTTGTCCTTATCCCCCAAATCCCCCACACACTTTTCTCCCTGTCCATTATGATTTTATACACCTCTGTAAGATTATCCCTCAGCCTTCTGTACTCCAGGGCTAAAATCCCAGCCTCTTCTTAGCCCCACAACATAAAATCATGAGGGAGCAGAATGGGTGAATGCACAGCCTCCTGTACCCAGGGTAAGGGAACCACAAACAGAGGACACAGGTTTAAGGTGAGAGGGAAAACATTTAATAGGAACTCAAGGGACAACTTTTTCACACAGGAGTTGGTGGGTGTATGGAATGAGCTGCCTGAGGAGGTATTTAATGCAGGTACTATCGCAACATTTAAAAGACATTTGGGGCACCGTGAAGATGCCAATATCGATTCCCTTCCTTGCTGGAGTTGACTGGAATGAGAGGGAGTGGTGAGAACATGACCCAGACCAAGGATGTGGTTGTCCATGGCTTCCAATTGTGGTGACGCAGAGGTCTTGGGTGTTCACCTGGGGTGCTACCTGCGAGACACAAAGCGATTTATGGAAGAGACATGAAGATAAATTGAGGCTTACTGACAGAGACCACTGCAGAAAGAGCCCCAGGATCCGGTTTCGGTGGCGCTGCGAGCCGGCTGCCTCGCCTGCAGTGGGTTCGTTGTTTCAAATTTTTTTGTTTTTTTAAGTATGTCCAAAAGTATGTTTTAGTGTTTCTCTGTAAGTCTTGTATGGGGGTGGTGGAAGGTGATTGGGGGGGGGGGGGGGGAGGGGAAGGGGGAATCTGTTTTTCAGGCACCTACCTCAACGAAGATGCGACTTTCTTCCTTGTCGCTTGTGCGCTCCCCCTCCTCGCGGCCATACAGCTGGTTTGGTGTTGCCTTTCCCGGCATCGGGCCCAGAGCTTCAGCAGCAGCGCAGCGGGGACTTTAACATCGCAGAGCGGGGCGATCCCTGGCCGGTGGTCGCCAGAGAAGGGCTCTGGCTGCTAGCCTGCGGCCTACAACATCTTGGACCCTCGGTCGATGGAGCTTCTGGTGGCAGGCGTGGAGCGGACCTTCCATTGTGGAGCGGGCGATTCTTTGCCGGGGGTCGCTGGAGGAGATCTCCAACCGCCGGCCTACAAGATCTTGAAGCCGCGGACTCCAGTAAGGAGGTGGACGATTTGGGAGCTCCGGGCAGTGGGGTATGATCAACCTGTTCCAACCAGAGTGCTTGAACATCGGGCCGTCCATAGCGGAGGGCCAGGGCCCCGACCACGCATGAAGGGAGGAGGAGGAGGACTGTCTGAACTGTATTCCCTTCTTCACTGTGGTGGATGTCTGTGTCTGTGTTGAATTATGTTGTGTATTATGTTCTTTTTAAATCGTAACACTGCACGGTAAATTCACTTCACTGCACCTTCTGGTGTATGTGACAAATACATTTGAACCTTTGAGGAGCGGCCAACTCAGGAGGAGTGGTCGACATGTTTCTGCGAATAATGAATAATGTGGATGGAAATTTGGGAATGGTTTCTCAGTCAGATGTAGAAAACTCAGGAACCATTACATTTTTTTGCTGCCATTAGGCATCAGCAGATTTATCAGTAGATTAATAAAATAAAGTTGAGAACTATGAATTGGTTGTGGTTGGAAACTTCTGGAGCAGTTCCTATCATTTATTGTGCAGAGGGCTGCAGCAGTTAAATGGAACAGACAAAGAAAGTGGAAAAAGTCAGATCCAAACTGTTCACAAATCACAGCAGTGGTACATTGTAAACACCTGATGGACAAGGAGCTGAATGCAGCCACTTACTTCAGGGCTGTCAATATGAGGAACTGTTGATGATTAATGACCACCAAGAGTGAAACAAATTACAATTGTCATTTAAACATAGGGGCCTGCTTTTAGAAAATTGAAATACATCAACGTCGGCTGCATTCTGGGATTGGTGACAAAATTTAATTTCAATTGTAGTTTCTTCTTTACAAATGGTGCTGTGACTCACCTACTTGGGTGGAGGAAAGAGGAATGTAAAATAGGCTAAACCTTTGGAGCTTTGACAAATTGATTTTGTGGATCACACTGTTGACCTGGCATGGAAACCCAAAGCACAATTACCTTTAGCAGCATCAGGTTTATTTGCATTTAGTAGTTTACATCAGGCACAGATTATCTTTGGTTCTTAATAGAAATCCATATTAGTAGTGATATTAGCATACAAGTAACTTGTTAATGTGTTTTTCACATTGCAGCTTGTTTCTCTGAGGGAAAAATATTTTTCAATGACATGCTCTTACTTCCAGACAATAAGGTATTAAAAAATCAACATTAATCACATCGACATTTAGAAATTACTCAGTGAAGCTATTATTTATTTTTCTTTTGAGTTATTTTCCAATACTCTAGAAATATACGCGAGTACTGTTTTATACAAGAGGGTACGGTGTCAAAGACGGAAACATCCACAGCTACTTACAACTAATAAACCTGTACAGTATATATTTACAAAATGTAAAACTCCTCCACTGCATCCCATTAATTAAGTAGATGATGTTTTAGTAGCAGTCGGTGACATTTACCCAGACAATCAAGCTGTGATGATGTAGAGCAGCAATAGAAATGGATTGCTGCAAAAGCTTTTAACCCACGGGAAAGAACTGTGTGGAATAAATGTGGAAACAACTGAATTTACATCTCAGATATCTCACAGCATCACATCGTGTACAGATAGAAGTAAGAGATTCATGCATATTAATTGCTCCCTGATGAGTTCCAGAAATTGGCTCCACTGCTAGGAGTGTAATGCCTCCTCACACAAGGCGATGAACCACATTCTTCCCTTTCTCCCTCCTGCTCTGTGAAGACCAACATTTCCCAATTGTCAGATTTTCAATTTACTTAGTACCAGAAAAGTTTTACTTACTGACAAGTGCTTTTTAAATCATTTATCATATCCTGCAGGCAAATTTACACTAGATATCGAAGCTACTCCTTATCAGAAACCAACCAGTACACACAATTTCATGGACCACTTTTTCATTATATAACAAAGTAATGAACAGAAGCCGGAGGGAGTTATTGGTCCATTGTTCTGCTGTACAAGTTGATCGTAGCTAATCTTTTACCTGTTGTTTCCCTGCATTAACCCCCACTTACCTCTATTCCCTAAACCTCAACAATCTTTCAGCCTTTGACTGGAATATACCGAGTGCTGGAGGCTAGATGGACATTCCTGCCATTGCCAGCATCCAGTGAAGACATTTCCACTCATTCAAGCCCAGTGTGGGGTGGCAGATTGCAACCTTCACGTGGTCCGCCCTGTTTTGACGAATGCAATCAACCTGGCGTGCACAAACAGAAGATCAAACAGGACAAGTTGTCTGACAACTTTAGGCTGTGCACGCCATACGCAAGAAGAAGCCCAGCGTGAATACGTGTTATCTGGACCTGGCGTCACCTAATTCTCAACAGTCCAGCTCCCAGACACAATTCTTCAGCCTGTCAAACTTCATGTGAATTTTGTTTAATTGAGGAGTGAAGACTCTCTTCGTAGAACAATCTAGTGAACTTCACCGCACTCCCTGCACAGCGTGTCCATCCTGCCCCTGTCCAGTTGAGTAATTCATCACAGTACACTTCCCATGTAGACTACTGTACAATACCCCAGGCGGTGTGTCCACAGACTCCTGTACAATCCCCAGAGGTATTCTGCCACCACCACAAACTTGGCAGTGCCTTCCAGGCCCCCAACAGCCTCTGTAAAAAAAACTTGCTGCACACATAGACAATAGACTATAGCAAAAGGCAATAGGTGCAGGAGGAGGCAATTTGGATCATCCACAATCAGAAAACATCTTCTTTAATCTTTGTTCCTCTCACCTTCAAGCTATGCCCTCTTGTATTTGATTTTTCTATCAAAAAGGTTCTGACTGACGACCCAATTGATCTCTGATCATTTTATAAACTTCAATCAGATCTCTCCTCAACCTGCAACATTCCAGAGAAAACAATACAACTTTGTCCAACCTCTCCTCGTAGGTACATGCTGTAGATACATAGACAACAGGTGCAGGAGTGGGCCTTCCATCCTTCGAGACAGCACCGCCATTCAATGTGATCCAGTGAATCGGCCTCCACTGCCTTCTGAGGCAGAGAATTCCACAAATTCACAACTCTGTGTGAAAAGGTTTTTCCTCGTCTCTGTTCTAAATGGCCTACCCCTTATTCTTGAACTGTGGCACCTGGTGCTGGACTCCCCCAACATCGGGAACATGTTTCCTGCATCTAGCGTGTTCAATCCCTTAATAATCTTATATGTTATAAGATCCCCTCTCATCTTTCTAAATTCCAGTGAATATAAGCCCCGTCGCTCCATTCTTTCATCTAATAACAGTCCCGCCATCCCGGGAATTAACCTGGTGAACCTACGCTGCACTCCCTCTATAGCAATAATGTTCTT
Organism: Raja brachyura; assembly: GCA_963514005.1. Next base: position 67,264,812 of record OY740794.1, read on the forward strand.
CCTCAAATTAGGAAACCAAAACTGCACACAATACTCCAAGTGCGGTCTCACCCAGGCCCTGTACAACTGCAGAAGGACCCCTGTGCTCCTAAACTCATCTCCTCTTTATGAAGGCCAACATGCCATTCACTTTCTTCACTGCCTGCTGTACCTGCATGCTTACTTTCAGTGACTGATGTACAAGCACACCCAAGTCCCATTGCACCTCCTTTTCCTAACCTTACACCATTCAGATGATAATCTGCATTCCTGTTCTTGCCACCAAAGTGGATAACGTCACATTTATCCACATTATACTGCATCTGCCCACTCATCCAACCTGTCCAAATCACCCTTCATCCTCATAGCATCCTCTTCACAGTTTACACTGCCACCCAGCTTTATGTCATCTGCAAATTTGCTAATGTTACTTTTAATTCCTAAATCATTAATGTATATTGTAAATAGCTGCGGTGCCACTAGTCACCGCCTGCCATTCTGAAAGGGACCCGTTAATCCCTACTCTTTGTTTCCTGTCTGCCAACCAATTTTCTATCCATGTCAATACCCAATACCATGTGCTCTAATTTTGCACACTAATCTCGTGTGAGACCTTATCAAAGGTTTTCTGAAAGTCCAGATACACCACATCCACTGGCTCTCCTGTGTCCATTTTACTTGTTACATCCTCAAACATGTCCAGAAGATCAACCATCATTTCCCCTTCATACATCCATGCTGATTGGACTGATCCTGTTACTGCTATCCAAATGCGCCGCTATTACGTTAACAAATCGACTCCAGCATCTTCTCCACCACCGATGTCAGGCTAATTGGTCTATAATCCCCTGCTTTCTCTCTACCTTCTTTCTTCAAAAGTGGGATAACATTAGCTAACCTCCAATTCACAGGAACTGATCCTGAATCTATAGAACATTGGAAAATTATCACCAATATGTCCACAATTTCTCGAGCCACCTCCCTGAGTACCCTGGGATGCAGACCATCAGGCCTTGGGGATTTATCAGCCTTCATTCCAATCAGTCTACCCAACACCATTTCCGGACTAATGTGAATTTCCTTCAGTTCCTCCGTCACCCTATGTCCTCTGCCCCCTTGTATATCTGGGAGATTGTTTGTGTCTTCCTTAGTGAAGACTGAACCAAAGTATCTGTTCAACGTGTCTACCATTTCCTTATTCCCCATAATAAATTCACCTGTTTCTGTCTTCAAGGGACCCACATTTGTCTTAACTATTTTTTCCCCCTTCGCAAACCTAAAGAAACTTTTACTCTCCTTCTTTATATTTTTGGCTAGCTTACCTTTGTACTTCATCTTTTCTCCCCGTATTGCCTCTGGCTTCTCGCTCATCTTTGCTATGTTATACATCTTCTCTTTTATTTTTATACTGTCCTTGACTTCCCTTGTCAGCCACGGTCGCCTCTTACTCCACCTGGCATCTTTCTTCCGCTTTGGAATGAAATGATCCTGCATCTTCTGGATTATTCCCAGAAATACCTGTCCAGCTAATAATAATAGTACATCATGCTCTTTCAGCCCTCCAAACCCTGCACATCTTTCCTGAATGCTGCGATGCATTGGGAAATGGAATGTTTGTGGCAAATAGACATTTGTTGAAACATCTTATTTCAGCTTTTCTTAGTTAAGTTTTATAAGCAGAGTTTTATAAACTTTTCATTCAAGACCAAAAAAACATAAAACAAAGTGGCTTACAAGAAGGTAGTTAAAGTTATTTTCAGTTAGTGCAGATGAATAAAAGATATCTACTCGGCATTGGAAGCACTGAAGTAGATTGCAGTAAGTAGACTCTTTGAAACACCTTCCAGTAACCTTCAGGCAAAAGTTTTAGACCCACGGATTGACAACATACATGAACATAGTTCTACTCTCGGAGCAGAAACCGGGCTTGGAGGGGGTGTAAAAACCTTTAAGTGTGGCAGAATCGAGACAGGATACGGGGTAAATGTAGGTAGAATTCCTTTCTTAAAAAAGTGTTAACCTGAATGACATTGGAGATCATGAGGGGATAGATACATGATATCCTTTCAGGAGATTGGAATGACGGAGTGAATTTTGGAGAGTTTTGACAGATGGTGAACAGACAGAGCTTGAGAGAGGCAGCACCGACTGCTATCGTTGAAGTAACTGTGTTTATGAAGCAGTTGGAGAGTTTATGTGAACACAAACATTAACTTGGACCCATTGAGGTGAACGGCCTTGGTGTGCTGTTCCATTATGTAAAGTGTGTAGTAAAGAACTGCAGATGCTGGTTTAAGTTGAAGGTAGACACAAAATGCTGGACTAACTCCAGCATGTTGTAACCATTATGTAAAGTGATGTATTGTGCTTATAGATGTGGATCTGACATTTACAATGTTAGCGTGTCACCCTGTATTAGGGTTAGGGTGGACAATCTGACATCAGATGGAGCCAGTGTCTGGTGTAGGAGCTGATGCCGTCACAATAGGCCCTGAACAAGGCAAACAGAGTGTGTTCCTGACCTGTTTATGCAGCCCCATGTGATTAACACTTGGCAAAATGTGAGAACTTGTATGAATGAGGGACCGGGACCATACTTCACAAGCACGCACCCTGAAGAGACTAAACATTTCTCCACAATCAAAAGCATTTTATCAAAATGCTCGGTTCCTTTTAATACTATAACAACACTGGAAGTTTTAAATGTGAATAAATACTGAGCATTAAAATTGCTTTATTATCAAGAGCGATTCTGACAGGTTCCCCTTTCCCAACCTAGGGTGCCCAGGTTAAATGTCACCTTAATATTGATGGGTGCTGTGTGAGCTAGTTTCTAGGTGCTACCTGTGACTGCATGGGTCTCTGGGGCGGTGGGCTGTCTCCTCCCCCTCCCCCACGTGCACGGGGCCTGTCTCTCCCCCCCCCCCCCCCCCCCCCCCCCCCCCCCCCCCCACCCCCCACCCACACGTGGGGTCTGTCTCCCGCATGCGGGCTCTCACACATACGGTCTCCAGCTTCCTCCCACTGCTCAAAGGCATAAAAACAAACTTTGTGAACTTGTAGAAATACTTTGTCACACGGCAGGAAAAAGGCCCTTCAGCCCAACTCATCCAGATCGACCAAGATGCCCTGAACTAATCCTATTTGCCTGCGTTTGGCCGATATCCCTCTGAATCTTTCCTATCCATGTACCTGTCCAAGTGTCTTTAAAGTGCAGTGATAGTACCAGCTTCAGCCCATTCCATATACCCACCACCCTCTTGCTGAATAGGTGGCACCTCAGGTTCCTATTAAATCTTACCAATCTCAGTTTAAATGTATGTCCTTTCCTTTTATTCTCCTACTGGGTAAGAGTCTAGTTTATTGTCACGTGGACCGAGGTGTAATGAAAAGCTTTTGTTGTGTGTTGACCCGTCTCCATGCATTCACCATATCAATTCCCCTTGTGATTCTCTGCATCTCTATGAGATCATTCCTCATCCTCCTGCGCTCCAAGGAATAAAATCCTAGTCTGCCCTAGTCTCCTGTAGCTCAGGCCCTCGAGTCCTGACAACATCCTTGTAATATTAAGCTTCGTTATTGAGTGTGAGGTGGGCTTGGGTTTTGGTGCGTAACCTGCTGACATTTAACACTTCTTCAATTCAGAGATTTCAGATTTCAGAAATTCAAATTTTGATAAGAATCCCAGACTGTCACAGAATATTAAAAGGTAATAAAATGTTGAATTATGATGCTTCAAAAAAGTCAATTAAAAAATTCTTACCGCAGAGTGGCTGCTTCAGTGTAATATCCCAGCAACTGAATTATTAACATGTACACAACTTTGAATCTAAACAAGATAACCCGAGGCAAAGATCACGATCAATAACTTGTACGGTGACATTAGCATTAATTCTTCATTGTCTTTTACATTAGTATCCGAATGACAGGCACTGTTGGCAACTGATTAAAGTTAATGTGTTACGGGCCTCCTGTTTAATAATGATGGGATACAACTAAATACTAAATGCATTCTCTCTTCAACAAGAATCCTTAATCTTCACATTTTTAACAAGCTATGTCAGATAGTTTTAAAGATGATATTTGTACATTTTTCCCCGAAAAGTCGCCCCATTGCAGGACTCCATAATGTTTGGGACACAGCAATGTCATGTAAATGAAAGTAGTCATGTTTAGTATTTTGTTGCATATCCTTTGCATGCAATGACTGCTTGAAGTCTGCAATTCATGGACATCACCAGTTGCTGGGTGTCTTCTCTGGTGATGCTCTGCCAGGCCTGTATTGCAGCCATCTTTAGCTTATGCTTATTTTGGGAGCTAGTCCCCTTCAGTATTCTCTTCAACATATAAAAGGCATGCTCAATTTGGTTCAGATCAGGTGATTGACTTGGCCACTCAAGAAATGACAATTTTTTAGCTTTGAAAAATTCCTTTGTTGCTTTAGCAGTATGTTTGGGATCATTGTTTTGTTGTAGAATGAACCACCGCCGAATGAGTTTTGCGGTATTTGTTTGAATTTGAGCAGATAGGATGTGTCTATACACTTCAGAATTCATTATGCTACTACCATCAGCAGTTGTATCATCAATGAAGATAAGTGAGCCAGTACCTTCAGCAGCCATACATGCCCAGGACATAACACCCCCACCACCCTGTTTCACAGATGAGGTGGTATGCTTTGTATCTTGGGCAGTTCCTTCTCTCCTCCATACTTTGCTCTTGCCATCACTCTGATATAAGTTAATCTCCATCTAATCTGTCCACAAGATATTTTTTCCAGAACTGTGGTTGATTTTTTAAGTACTTCTTGGCAAACTGTAACCTGGCCAACCTATCTTAGCGGCTAACCAGTGGTTTGCATCTTGCAGTGTAGCCTCTGTATTTCTGTTCATGAAGTATTCTGCAAACAGTGGTCATTGACAAATCCACACCTGATAGGACAGGTGTTTGGGGATTTATCTTTATTACAGGGAGAATTCTTCTGTCATCAGCTGTGGAGGTCTTCCTTGGCCTGCCAATCCCTTTGTGATTAGTAAGCTCATCAGTGCTCTCTTTCTTCTTAATGATGTTCCAAACAGTTTAGTTTGGTAAGCCTAAGGTTTGGCTGATGTCTCAAACAGTTTTATTCTTGTTTCTCAGTCTCATAATGGCTTATGACTTGCATTGGTGCAACTTTGGTCCTCATGTTGGTAAACAGCAATAGAATTTTCCAAATGTGATGGAACAACTGAAGGAAAGACTAGGTGCTGCGAGCTCTCTTATATCTGCATTAATGAGGCAATTAAACACACCTGAGAAATTACAAACACCTGTGAAGCCATGTGTCCCAAACATTATGGTGCCCTGAAATGGGGGGGGGGGCTATGTATAAACACAGCTGTAATTTCTACATGGTGAAACCAAAATGTATAAAAATACCCTTTAATAAAATCTGACAATGTGCACTTTAACCACATGTGATTTTTTCTATTACAAATCTGAAATTGCGGAGTACAGAGGCAATAAATACATGATGGTCTTTGTCCCAAACATGATGGAGGCACTGTGTTTTGGACTCAGTACCTCACTGGTTATTTATATAAAGCTGGCCTTCATTTGGAAATGATTTAGAAATGGATTTCTTGCAGTTATGTGGATAGGAGAATAAACTAATCTGAATTTGTCACTTCAGATGTTTCCAAATACACACAGTATTTAAAAAAAAAAAATCAAAAATATCAAATGAACGCTCTCGAAAGCGCAGCGCAGGCAAGGAGTTTTTCCATGGAAAAAAAGCACTTTTATTATACTGAGCAATATTGCTTTGTTGAAAGTGACAGTCTAGACTATTATTTCAAATCATTTTAAGAGACTATATTTTAACACTTGGTTATGAGATTTTGGTAGTTAATGGAATTTTTTCTACTGTTCCATGTTCTGGTTGAGAGAGAATCTATTATCCTCCAGCGGGAGTTGACAATGTCATGAAGATTAGTGTTTGTTACCAGCGCCAACTACAAGCAACACCGCCACTGCTCCGCTTTCCCCGTGACAGAAACAACCCGATTCGCCAATACACACAGTCCTCCTCAGTTTAAATAAGCCAAGTTATTTTGGTTCTAAAAGCTTGTGAAACTTAAGGTCAAGTAATATATCACCACAGGATGACAGAAATAGTTGGCAGTAATTTCTCAATCCATTGCAGTGGTCACAGCACCATTAGATACCATTCAATAGACCCCTAACTTTTGCCAGAACAATCCAAAACTAAGCAACTAATCTGCTCTTTCCAGTAAACTCACTCGGCTTCAAAGATTTATCCCCCGTTTATTAAAATATGCAATGATCTGGCGCTCAATTATTCCCTTTTGCAGAACGGTCCACGTCCAATTTACTTCCCGAATTAGAACGGTTTCAAATCTCAGCTATAATCTTCAATTAATGCCTCTTCCAAACAGACTGCCCAGCTAGAGAGACAGATTATTCCTAAAAAAGACACAAAGTGCTAGAGACTCAACGGGACAGGCAGCATCTCTGGAGAGCAGGAATGGGTGACGTATTGGGTCAAACCCTTCTCTCCGACAAGGGATTATTCCTTTTGCACCAGCTCCCAGGTTCCAAAGGTGGGACACCCGGGCCTTTGCACAGCTTGCACAATTTACACTGAAATGTATGAACGTGTTTTAACCATATCAAATATGCATTGGTCATAAACCTAGTGTATTATTCATTGGTTTCACCAATCCGTTCAATGACTTGACAATGTTTCAGGTCAGGACCCTTCTTCAGGCTGTCTTCTCTTGGAAGAAGGGACCTGACCCAAAACATCACCTGTCCAGTCCCTTCACAGATGCTGCCTGACCCGTTGAGTTACTCCAGAACTTTGCGTTATAGACAATAGACAATAGGTGCAGGAGTAGGCCATTCGGCCCTTCGAGCCAGCACCGCCATTCAATGTGATCATGGCTGATCATCCCCAATCAGTACCCCGTTCCTGCCTTCTCTCCATATCCCTGAACTCTGCTATCCCTAAGTGCTCTATCTAACTCTCTCTTGAAAGCATCCAGAGAACCAGCCTTCACCACCCTCCGAGGCAGAAATTTCCAGACTCACAACTCTGTTTGAAAAGGTTTTTCCTCATCTCCGTTCTAAATGGCTTACCACTTATTCTTAAACTGTGGCCCCTGGTTCATGTTACTGCAGGCTAACATTTATTGGGCAGTGGGACAAAATGCCCCCTGGTGCTCAATGATCTCCACCTGGACATTCCTTTGCACCGTGTACTGCCACTTTGGTCTGACCACGGTCTCATCACCCTCGTCCAAATCTACTCGCCTTTATACTTGGCCTTCTGTAGATTTGTACGAGTCAGTCAGGCTCCACCCTAGGTTTGAGTTGATACTAGATTAAGGACGTTGGGCTTTCGTGTCTGTAACGCTTCCATCCATTACCCCGTTCCTGCCTTCTCCCCATATCCCATGACTCCGCTATTTTTAAGAGCCCTATCTAGCCCTCTCTTGAAAGCTCAGTGTTCTGCTCAAGATTCCAGCATTTGCAGTTCCTTGAGTCTTATGATCAATTTTCATTTGATCTTAATATAATAATTTCAAGATCATCATTTTGGCACACCCAAGAAAACCCAAAATAAAACCAGAAGTTGCTGGAAACACTCATGAGGCAGCCACAAACAGCTGGTAGAGGCGTGGCCTTGTAGCACCTGGGACCCAGTTTCAAATCTGGCCTTGGGTGCTGTCTGTGTGGAGTTTGCACGTTCTCCCTGTGATCACATGGGTTTCCTCCGGGTGCTCCGGTTTTCTCCCACATGCCAAAGACATGCAGGTTTGTCGGATAATTGGGCCTAGGGTGTAGGGAGTGGATGAGAATGTGGAATAACATAGAGCTAGTGTGAACTGTTGATTGATGGTCGGCCTGTTTCCAAGCTGTAGCTCTAAACTAAACTAAATCTGACTAAAAGTATTGCATTATTGCTGCTGAAATCGAGTATCACTTCTGATTTCTATGAAACAGGTTAATCATACCTAACAGAGGAAGCTGGTTGTGAACCCTTCGTATTCATAACTATTTTCATTGCATGTTATAGAAGCAAAATGATCAGCCATGATCACATTGAATGGCGGTGCTGGCTCGAAGGGCCGAATGGCCTACTCCTGCACCTATTGTCTATTGTCTATGATAGGACAGATTCGATGCAAGCTATAAAAGCCCTTTTGCAGAATAAGGGCTTTTAATGTAACTTCCCGTGAGACTTTATGAGATTGAAGTGCTGAATGTGTGGATAGATTCGGGGGAACATCATTGCCTAATTTTCAAAGTAGAAAGATCAGGAGCACCTAAAGGGCCTCAAGTCGCAGAGCCAACGACCCCAACATTTCTATCTACTGTCCAATTGGAGCTTTTCCCAACCTTGCATCTTTACTAACGACCAAGCAACATACTAACAGCTCTGTGCTTAACCATGCAGCCAATGGTTTAAAGTGCACTATCTAAATATCAAAACTGGTGACTGCACTAATTCCATGAATTAGCAGCGTCGGTCCTAGGTCTCTGGTCAAGATCTCCAGCTGCTCCAGATACCTTTCATGCAGAGCAAGGTCTGCTGGTGGTCGAGGCAGATAGAGGAAGCGGATTGCTGGGTGGGTGTCCTGCTCCAGAATCATCCTATTTACAGCTATCAAATAGTCGTTTGAGATTTTCATTGCATTTGAAGGGAAATTATTGACAAAGTTCCCTTCGTTATTACTATGGTCAGGCACCTGCTTGTGCCAGTGTAGAGCAGCAACACTATCCCAGTGGAGAGTTTTAATTGAACCTTTGATGCGAAGCTGACCCAGAAGTTGTTTCAGTTTCTTCTCGTGCTCCCCAGCACTGTTCCCAGATTCCACACACAGAAAGATGCGCAGTCTGGCTGTCCTCCAGGTACGCACCATGTTGAGAATGCACGCCATTTGTAATAGGAACAGGCTGCATGTATCTACATAACTGGCGCTGTCTGGACGGAGCGGATTGAGTGGCCACACATCTATGGAGACCTCGTAGTTCTTCCGACTGAACAGGTCAGCTTTGTTTAGCTGGTTGAAGTATCGGGCTAAGCAAACATTTTTTAACATTTTGATGGAATCGGAGATAATGCCAACATACTCCCTGCCTGACAGCGCTTTGGCAGAGGAACGATGTCTGGCTGGAGGGAAATGATGTACAAGGCTGGAACCTTGATCACTGTTGATTGAAAGACTACTCTCTGAAAAAGCTGGGATTTGCTGCAGACCATCCTCAGGAACAGAGTCATCATAGAACCCCAGGATTAGGGTATTGGGTCTCATTCCACCTGTAAAACACAACAAGGACAGCAACTTACTGAATGCAGATGGAAATACATTTGTCTCAACTGATCACCCACAAGTAATTTCAACTCCAATGGATATTGTTTAAAATGAGGTGATACTTATGTTATTTACCTAGACCAGAGATGAATAAAAGATGCTGAACTCCATGACGGACTGAGTCAGAGAGAGTAAGGCTGACAAATGATTTAACATTCAGTGCATCAACCAGACTTAACCAGGAATCATACTGTGTTTGGAGTGGATCAGACGGCATCTCATCTGGAAAGCAGAACAGTGGGGCATTTAAGTTAATTTCACGTGCTTTGACACATACTGTTATTTATCCAAATACTGATAATGACAAAAATCTTTTGACTACGAATACAACGCAAACTGAAATCAGACCAGTCATTTTATATGAATACAACAGACAATCTAATAAATACTTTTGGAATGCTGCAAAGTTTTATAATACATGAGTAAACTTGTGGTGGTATTGCTGCTTCCTCCTGGCTGCCGTTGGATTACCTGTCGTGTCCTGGTGATTAATGGTCACATTTGCCGGCTGCTGCAGGCACAGAACTGACAACAGCAGAGTTTCAATATATTAGCCAAATCTTGCAACATAATTTGTTGCTTTTTTATACAATGGAGGTAAATGTTCAACACAGGCTTAAATGTAGCTTCTCTGAATGGCTGTTACTCAAATTCCCAAACAAAGATGAGTGCTTAATCTTCAAGATTCGCACCTCCCACCCAAACCTCCACAACCTCAATCTCCCAACCACACACTAAAAAGGTCCTGGAAGCTGAATTACCTATTGTCTGTGTAGGAAGGAACTGCAGATGCTGGGTTTACACTGAAGATAGACACAAAGTGCTGGAGTAACTCAGCGGGTCAGGTACCATGTCTGGAGAGAAGGAATGGGTGACTTTTCGGGTTGAAACCCTTAATTCATGCCGGGATTTGTCTGAACGTGTCCAAGATATCCTGAAAAGGGAGGGAGAGGAGCCTGAGGTCGTGGTACATATTGGTACCAATGACATAGGTAAAAAAAGAGAAGAGATCCTGAAAGGAGAATTTAGGCAGTTAGGAAGAGAGTTATGGAAAAGAAACGCAAACATAACAATCTCAGGATTACTTCCTGTGCCACGCGACAGTGAGAGTAGGAATGGAACGAGGTGGAGGATAAATGCCTGGCTGAAGGGACTGGTGCAGAGGGCAGGGATTTAAGTTTCTGGATCAATGGAACCTCTTTTGGGGAAGGAGTGACCTGTATAAAAAGGACGGGTTGCACTTGAACCCGAGGGGGACCGGTATCCTGGCAGGGAAATTTGCAAAGGTTACCGGGGGGTCTTTAAACTAGAACGGTTGGGGGGAAGGACTCAAATAGAGAAAGCCAGTAGACAGGGTCTGAGGCAGGAGGCAGAGAAGGGAAGCAATCAGACCCAACATGTAGGGGGGAAAGAAGAAAAAATAATAAACAGAAAATAAGAGGTGGTGGTTTTCCAGGGCAAAAATCAAAAGAGGCCACTTGTCAACATAATTGTATAAGGAGTAAGACTGTTGTAAAAACAAGCCTGAAGAGTGGTAGCGGTGTGGAATGAGCTTCCGGTGGAAGTGGTGGCGGCAGGTTCGTTGGTATCATTTAAAAATAAATTGGGTAGGCATATGGATGAGAAGGGTATGGAGAGTTATGGTATGAGTGCAGGCAGGTGGGACTAAGGGAAAAAAGTTGTTTGGCATGGACTTGAAGGGCCGAGATGGCCTGTTTCCGTGCTGTAATTGTTATATGGTTATATGTTATATGGTTATATGGCTTTGTGTCTCAATGCAAGGAGCATTCGTAATAAGGTGGACGAGTTGAATGTGCAGATAGCGATTAATGACTATGCTAAAGTTGGGATCACGGAGACATGGCTCCAGGGGGACCAAGGCTGGGAACTGAACATCCAGGGATATTCAATATTCAGGAGGGATAGACAGAAAGGAAAGGGAGGTGGGGTAGCGTTGCTGGTGAGAGAGGAGATTAACGCAATAGAAAGGAAGGACATTAGCTTGGAGGATGTGGAATCGATATGGGTAGAGCTGCGAAACTCTATGGGGCAGAAAACGCTAGTGGGAGTTGTGTACAGGCCACCTAACAGTAGTAGTGGAGTTGGGGATGGCATCAAACAGGAAATTAGAAATGCGTGCAACAAGGGTAAAACAGTTATAATGGGTGACTTCAATCTACATATAGATTGGGTGAATCAAATGGGCAGAGGTGCTGAGGAAGAGGATTTCTTGGAATGTATGCGGGATAGTTTTCTAAACCAACATGTAGAGGAACCAACGAGAGAGCAGGCTATTCTAGACTGGGTATTGAGTAATGAGGAAGGGTTAGTTAGCAGTCTTGTTGTGCGTGGCCCCTTGGGCAAGAGTGACCATAATATGGTTGAGTTCTTCATTAGGATGGAGAGTGACATAATTAAGTCAGAAACAAAGGTTCTGAACTGAAACAAAGGTAACTTTGAAGGTATGAGAAGTGAATTGGCCAAGATAGACTGGCAAGTGATTCTTAAAGGGTTGACAGTGGATGTGCAATGGAAGGTATTTAAAGACTGCATGAATGAACTACAACAATTGTTCATCCCAGTTTGGCAAAAGAATAAATCAGGGCAGGTAGTGCATCCACACAAGGGAAATCAGGGATAATATAAAAACAAAATATGAAGCATACAAATTCATGAAGCCAGAAAAAGCACCCTATTAGAGGACTGGGAGAAATTCAGAGTTCAGCAGAGGAGGACAAAGGGGTTAATTAGGAAAGGGAAAATAGATTATGAATGAAAACTGGCAGGGAACATAAAAACTGACTGCAAAAGTGTTTATAGATATGTGAAGAGAAAGAGATTAGTTAAAACAAATGTAGGTCCCTTGCAGTCAGAAACAGGTGAATTAAACATGGGGAACAAGGACATGGCAGACCAATTGAATAACTACGTTGGTTCTGTCTTCACTAAGGAAGACATAAATAATCTGCCGGAAATAGCAGGGGACCGGTGGTCAAATAAGGTGGAAGAACTGAGTGAAATCCAGGTTAGCTGAGAAGTGGTGTTGGGTAAATTAAATGGATTAAAGGCCGATAAATCCCCAGGACCAGATAGTCTGCATCCCAGAGTACTCAAAGAAGTAGCCACAGAAATAGTGGATGCATTAGTGATAATTTTTCAAAACTCCTTAGATTCTGGAGTAGTTGCTGAGGATTGGAGGGTAGCTAATGTAACCCCACTTTAAAAAAAAGGAGGGAGAGAGAAAACGGGGAATTACACATCAGTTAGTCTAACATCGGTAGTGGGGAAACTGCTAGAGTCAGTTATTAAAGATGGGATAGCAGTACATTTGGAAAGTGGTGAAATCATTATAAATCATTATAATGTTAGAGCATAAATCAGAGCATTGAATATAGGAATATGGAAGTGATGTTAAAATTGTACAAGGCATTGGTGAGACCAATTCTGGAGTATGGTGTACAATTTTGGTCGCCTAATTATAGGAAGGATGTCAACAAAATAGAAAGAGTACAGAGGAGATTTACTAGAATGTTGCCTGGGTTCCAGCAACTAAGTTACAGAGAAAGGTTGAACAAGTTAAGTCTTTATTCTTTGGAGCGCAGAAGGTTAAGGGGGGCTTGGTTGAGGTCTTTAAAATGATGAAAGGGATAGACAGAGTTGATGTGGATAAGCTTTTCCCATTGAGGGTAGGGAAGATTCAAACAAGAGGGCATGACATGAGAATTAAGGGACAGAGGTTTAGGGGTAACATGAGGGGGATCTTCTTTACTCAGAGAGTGGTGGTTGTGTGGAATGAGCTTCCAGCAGAAGTAGTGGAGGCAGGATTGATTTTAACATTTTAAAGTAAAGTGGTCTGAGTGCAGGTTGATGGGACTAGGGGAAAATAAATGTTCGGCACGGACTGGAAGAGCCGAGAAGGCCTGTTTCCATGCTGTAATTGTTATATGGTTGTAAGGTCATTAGACAAAGTCAGCATGGATTTATGAAAGGTAAATCACGTCTGACGAATCTTATAGAATTTTTCGAGGATGTAACTAGCACAGTTGATAAGTTGATAAGGGAGAACCAGTGGATGTGGTATATCTAGACTTTCAGAAGGCTTTCGACAAGGTCCCACATAAGAGATAAGCATACAAACTTAAAGCACACGGTATTGGGGGTTCAGTATCGCTGTGGATAGAGAACTGGCTGGCAGACAGGAAGCAAAGGGTAGGAGTAAACGGGTCATTTTCAGAATGGCAGGCAGTGACTAGTGGGGTGCCGCAAGGGTCAGTGCTGGGACCCCAGCTATTTACAATATATATTAATGATTTGGACGAGGGAATTGAATGCAACATCTCCAAGTTTGCGGATGACACTAAGCTGGGGGGTAGTGTTAGGTGTGAGGAGGATGCTAGGAGGCTGCAAGGTGATTTGGATAGGCTGGGTGAGTGGGCAAATGCATGGCAGATGCAGTATAATGTGGATAAATGTGAGGTTATCCACTTTGGTGGCAAAAACATGAGGGTAGACTATTATCTTAATGGTGGCAAATTAGGAAAAGGGGAGATGCAACGAGACCTGGGTGTCATGGTACACCAATCATTGAAAGTAGGCATGCAGGTGCAGCAGGCAGTGAAGAAAGCAAATGGTATGTTAGCATTCATAGCAAAAGGATTTGAGTATAGGAGCAGGGAGGTTCTACTGCAGTTGTACAGGGTTTTGGTGGGACCACACCTGTAGTATTGCGTACAGTTTTGGTCTCCAAATCTGAGAAAAGACATTCTTGCCATAGAGGGGGTACAGAGAAGGTTCACCAGATTGATTCCTGGGATGTCAGGACTTTCATATGAGGAAAGACTGGATAGACTTGGCTTGTACTCGCTAGAATTTAGAAGACTGAGGGGGGATCTTATGGAAACTTACAAATTTTTTAAGGGGTTGGATAGGCTAGATGCAGGAAGATTGTTCCCGATGTTGGGGAGGTCCAGAACAAGGGGTCACAGTCTAAGAATAAGGGGTGAATTCCTTTAGGACCGAGATGAGAAAAAATATTTCACACAGAGAGTGATGAGTCTCTGGAATTATCTGCCACAGAAGGTAGTTGAGGCCAGTTCATTGGCTATATTTAAGAGGGAGTTAGATGTGACCTTTGTGGCTAAAGGGATCAGGGGGTATGGAGAGAAGGCAGGTACAGGATACTGAGTTGGATGATCAGCCATGATCATATTGAATGGTGGTGCAGGCTCGAAGGGTCGAATGGTCTACTCCTGCACCTATTTTCTTTGTTTCTATGTTTCATACTGTGGTCTGCCTTTGAGAGAACTTCGTCCAGTCAGAATGACCACCAGCAATGTAATTTTCTGAATAATATATGCATAGCAAAAATACTTGATTTGTGAATAGATATAAATCTAAGTTATCAAATGTCAGCTGCATGATGAAAGGCATTTTAAACAAATGCAATTTAGTAAAACTTGGCTCAGCAATAAAACTGGTATCCATCATGCTGTCACTGTGTGTGGCAGGCAGTTTCATGTGCTGTAAATTGCAGTGCTAATAAAAATACATTTCTGATTTTTGAAATGATTATTATTTGCCCCGTGGTTATTTTAGATAAACAAATGCTTATTTTTAATGGTTACTTAGTTCCATGATGGTTATTACTGAGAGGGTTGGTGTGACAAGGGGCAAGGGAGAAATGGAAGGGAGGGGGCAAAGATTCTATTTGGTTAAAACTGTTGGGCCGTTATACTACTCGATGGAAAGGGGACAGCACCAGCTCGATGTAGAGGGCACAGCACCAGCTCGATGTAGAGGGCACAGCACCAGCTCGATGTAGAGGGCACAGCACTCGTTGTGGAGCCAGTCTCCTACTCGATGTAGAGGGTACAGCACTAGCTGTGGGAGCGGCAGAAGGCCTTATTGCTTCAGACAATAAAGCAAGAGAATGGTGGTTCTGGAGGTGTGAGCGGGGGGAGAGGACTTCAATTAAGTCAATAGTCCCAAATAAAAGTAGAACATACACACAGAAGAAATTCCTGAGAAGTAGTAGCTCAAGAGATCATGGATGTAAAGGGAACAATGAGATCAGTTTAGTTTATTGTCACGTGTACTGGGGTACAGTGAAAAGCTTGTTGTGTGCTGGAATCAAGAACTAAAAGGTCATAAGTAAAGGAAATGAAAGCAAAGCATTCGGATTTTAAACTAGTTGCCCATCGTGAGTGTTTGAGAAGAAACTGCAGATGCTGGAAAATCAAAGGTAGAGAAAAGTGCTGGAGAAACTCAGTGGGTGTGGCAGCATCTATGAAGCGAAAGGAATAGGCAACGTTTCGGGCCGAAACCACTTCTTCAGTCTGAATGTTGGGGTCGTGATGTTGGGGTCTTACCTGCTTGTTTCTTTCTTCACATGGGCCAGATGTCTCAAAGGTCCATGGGTAGCTAACTCTACACATGCCAGTACTGAAGTGGTTTTCTAACTGCAGGTTGTTTGTGCAGCAGCAGGAACTTGACTGCTTTCCTCAGCCAAGTTTGGCCAGAATCCCACTCCCTTGTTGAGCTCTATGGGTTAAAGACATCTCTCAACATTCTCTGGAATAGTGTTGATGGGGGATCTTGGACAGCATGGCCAAGTTGGGCCAAAGAGCCTGTTCCTGGTCCATATGCTCTGATTATAAAATAAACACGGGCGGACTTTAGCAGTTCATTTGATCAGAGAAGGAGAGACAGATAAGGAAGCAGGCTTCAAAATGCAGGTATCATTGAAGTAAGCATGGAAACATTATTGTTCCTAATTGATTAGCAGGTTGCTAAAGTCGAAAAGGTGCTGAATTTTCATTCAGAAACAGGATAGTGAGGACATGGAATTTCCATTCACGTTTGTTGTTCCCAGAGAAACAAAGTGAAATTGGATACAGAGATGATTGAAAAAAGGAATTAAAGGGATACAAGATCACAGCGGGCAAAGATAATGAGTGCAATTTGCTTGAATGGAGAATAAACACTGAAATTGTGCTCAACGGCTTGTGTTTAATGGTCTGTTACTTTGTTGTAATTACTAAACATTTTTAAAGGATAGAAACAAAATCCATTGGAACCTTTTGGGGATCCTGATAAATATTTGAATGGGGGAGTACAGGAAAAGATTAACAAAAACTGATTACGTTTTCAGAAAAACACGTTGCATATGTGTCGGTAGACACACAATGCTGGAGTAACTCAGCGGGACAGGCAGCATCTCTGGAGAGAAGGAACGGCTGATGTTTCGGGTCGAGACCCTTCTTCAGACTGATATGTGTAGAATATTTTCCTATGGTGATGCAAGATGCTACTGACAGTGTAATTTATTTAAAGTGAATTGATAAAAAATACTGTTGAAAATGTTGTCATATATGTGAATCTGTATATGGTCAGCAAATGAGGATTGTTTGTTGGTTTATTAATACAATGACATTCTAAGGAAATTATTTGGGTAACACAATAGATTAAGCAGTGACAATAGAACAGCACAGTCCAGATTAAAAATGCCTCGCTTGTTACCGAAATAGTTCATTGTGTATTTGAAGTGAGGAGGATGCTATGAGGATGAACTGTGAGGAGGTCTCTCATCGACATTCAATCCACACTAGCAGTTCCCCTGTCAAAAACTGACTGAAATGAGAAGTACCATTTTGCAGTAATTTGAAGGACCACAAAACTAGTTCAGCATGAAGCAGAGACTTAATCCAGGTATTCAAAATTAGGATAATATTCAAATCGGGAGAAATTGCTTCTATTAGGGCAGATCAGATTATTCAATGTTCAGATCAGAAGGGATTTGACATTTGTTACACGATGGGGCATATGATGTCTTGGAATACACTGAAAAACCCCTATAAAATTCAATCGTTTGGGATAATCAGGGATAAAGGGGAAACAGACTGTGGGAAGATTATATGAACATCTCTCTTCCTTGCCCTATTCAATAAAAACATTTCATTTACATTTTCAAACTGAACTATTCCAGAACACACGTTGGGAAAACAAAGAGAAACTTTGCCTAGGTAGACACAAAATGCTGGAGTAATTCATCGGGTTAAGCAGCATCTGGGGAGAGAAGGAATGGGTGAGGTTTCGGGTTGAAACCCTTCTTCAAACAGTGAAACATTGCCTACCCAGGTCTCCAGTCTGGACGTGGCCAAGCACATACAATCCACTTTTTTTCAGGTCATTAGCAAAACAAATGAGTTGAGTGCTTGTCCTAGGATTGGCAACCATGAGCAGAACTTGTGGACGCCAGAACTTGACATGATCTTTACGAACATCTAGCATGAGAAGATACTTTCTAACCTAAAAATACAAAAACATTACAGAATTCAGAATTATACGCAGAATTTTACTGCACAAATTATAGCATGAATTGATTTACCAATGAGGAAACTGCAAAATAAGAGTGAAATGCAAATCAAAATGATCACAAGGCATTTCTTCATTCAATTATGAAGAAGTTCTCATCTTTATACTTTGTATTTAGATGCTATTTCCTCAGTGACCTTGACATAACAGAATCTCACTGAGATTTGCATTTATTTGGTGAGAATCAATATGGTCACTGGCAATGATCTGTAGAAGAGGATTGTTAGATCAATAATAAGCATTTATGAAACAACATTTAACTTTGTCTAAGCCTCTGAATGTTACTATTAATCTGACATCCAGATTGGAGACAGAAGCCTGAAATAGCTACTACTGTAAAACAAAACTGACTTATTTCCCCAAATGACCAAACAATGAGATCCAACTCTTATCAGGAACTCAACACTTGCTTATATTATTTTCACTTCAACAGAAAATCTTCTTGCTGTGCATCTGCAAATATATTCTCTGGATTCATGTATAGTAATATCTTGCAAAACGTTCAAAAAATCAGTTTATTTTTGTACTACCATTCCAGGTGATAGAGTGGGGCCCTTCGGCCCAACTTGCCCACGCCGACCAACATGTCCCTTCTGCACTACACAGGTCAATGACAATCTATCACCAAACCAATGATTAAATCTCCTCTGGGGTACACAAAAGGCTGGAGAAACTCAGCGGGTGCAGCAGCATGTAAGGAGCGAAGGAGATAGGCAACGTTTCGGGCCGAAACCCTTCTTCAGTCTGAAGAAGGGTTTCGGCCCTCGGCCCAAAACGTTGCCTATCTCCTTCGCTCCTTAGATGCTGCTGCACCCGCTGAGTTTCTCCAGCCTTTTGTGTACCCTCGATTTTCCAGCATCTGCGGTTCCTTCTTTACCATTAAATCTCCTCTGAAAGGTTTCTCAACCAGTAGGGACTGACTTGCTGCCTGTTTACACAGTGCTTTTGTTGCAGATTCCTACCACCTGCAATATGTCAGAGCTTACTGCAGCAAATCTGGCCACATTTTTACATCAATAAGTGACTTTAGTGATAAAAAGTTTCAGGTTCAATAGATTTCAGCTAATTTGGTTAAAAGTCGATTTCATCACAGATACAGTTGTACATTGGATGCTTTGTATATGAATCTACTCCCCAGATGCTCAGAATGCACATCACCATTTCAGAAGATGTCTTCATCTTTAACTGTACCTGATGGAAGATTAGAGCTTGACTGATGTAACCCCAGCTGCTAGAGGGTGAGACATAGTGCAGTACCAGCAGCAGTATCAGCATGAATGCAATGCTGCATGAAGCATAGATGGGGCTAATCAGGAACACCATAATTGCACAACCAATAATGCCCAGCACACAAGTGTGCCAGGTGAAGTAACGAAATGTTGGCCTGAGAAGAGAAAAAATAATCATTTAAAAACTAACAAATAAGCTTAAGGGCACCTATTATAATGTGTTGTACAAATTAACTATGCATTGTATAAGGGTCAGCAGAATTATATCAACCTGAGCAAAAACTATTTGCTCTATGAAATGTTGTATCTTAACCTATCCTCTCCATCCATCCCCCACCTTGTTAACGGTCCCACAGCAACAGAGGAACAATCAACAGCACCTTGTTCTGTTCTGCTTCTCAAACATATCAATACTTACCTGGAGGCAGGTTGCCCCCCCCCCTTCCCTCCCCCAGTTGCAGATACAAGGTGGGAAATAAAAGGGGTAAATTTGATATCGACGAATAAAACAAAATCAAAAACTCTTTTTATCAGCCTTCTGTTTTGCAAGAAAATTCTTTATTCCACATCACTGGCAGAGAATGGTAATTGATTGACATTTCAAATGTACAGCAAATAGTTTATTCCTTTAATTCAAAGTCACTTCATTTGAATTATCTATTAATTTGAATTCCTTTCAAGCATAAACAGCCCCAAGTGCCGCTTGATTTAAATTGTGTTAATACAAGTTACTGTATAATCTGCAAGTCATCATTAACTAGAAACAGTCTCTACAAAGATGCCTAATCCCACAGTGGGAAGTGTTGTACAGGAAAGGCTATGCAGGCACTTTGAATATTAGGAAAATTAAAATTATTATTTGTATAGCCATCACTTTTGATTGTACATTTTAATCTTTATAAACAAAAATAACTTAATGTATGGAGACAAAAATGCTGGAGAAACTCAGCGGGTGAGGCAGCATCTATAGAGCGAAGGAATAGGCAACGTTTCGGGTCGAGACCTTTCTTCAGGGTATCAGGGTGGGGGGCGGGAAGAAGAAAGAAAGAGGCGGAGACAGTGGGCTGAGGGAGAGCTGAGAAGGGGAGGGGGAAAGCAGGGACTACCTGAAATTAGAGAAGTCAATGTTCATACCGCTGGGGTGCAAACTGCCCAAGTGAAATATGAGGTGCTGCTCCTCCAATTTACGGTGGGACTCACTCGGGCCCAGGACAGAAAGGTCGGATTCGGAATGGGAGGGGGAGTTGCAGTGCTGAGCCTAACTTATGTATTGTCACCAAACTCAATAGCGTATAGTTCAATCAGACATTTAGGTAGTAGACTTCACCACGTTATATATATCGCGCTAGAGGTATCAATTTTTAAAAAGAAAATATGAACAAATTTATTCCACAGCAAGGTTCAGTTCTGCACCAGAGCAATGGCTGTTGTGTTACAAGTAGTTCATATGGTTTTCTTTCTGAATGCTCTGTGCTGAAGTAATGCCAGCTAAGTCAAATCACCATAAAAAATAAATCCAATAGAGATGCCAGATATAGCAAAGAAAATGTAATGGTATAATGCTGTGTAATGTAATGCTATCTTAGAAGTGAACAGTACGAGGAGAGACCAAGAGGACAGTTGTTTATCAGCTAGACAGAGAATGCACATTTAGTATATCCTGAAGAAAGCCAACAAAAAACTCAGCATCCAGACATTTTAATAACAATTCAGTTACAGCAGCGGATTTCAATGAATGATTGCTTCAAAATCTGCCCGCCACTACAATTTACCAATATATTGAACCTTTAAATATATAAATAATGTATTTTAATATATAAATAATGTACTTTAATATATAAAGTATCTCAGGGCTCCTCGTGGAAGCACTATAAAGAATGGAAGTTATTGGCTCATATAATGTATATTTGCAAAATATTAAGTGACTAGTTTTGCTCTACAAGTTTCAAAAAGTTGTACAAAAGCCCAAGGAAGAAGTGGACAGGGTGCAGAAGAGATTTGAGATGATATTGCCAGGATTGAAACATTGAAACAGGATTGGCGGCGACTGCGGGTGCTCGGGAGGCCCTGACCACAGGTGAACAGCTGGGAAGATCGGCGGGGAGGCTGGCTGGGCTATGGGACCTTCCTTAACTCTCGTGCCGCTGTGGAGTTGTGATGTGTTGTGGACTTCTGTGTTTGTTCTTTTTATTTATGTTTTATTTATTTATTATTTATTTTTATGCTACATGACTGTAATGAAAATCCATTTTGTTGTCTCTTATGATATAATGACAATAAATTGAATACAATACAATTTAGTTATATGTAAAGCTGCATAAGATGCACTTATTTCTTTTGGAAAAGAAAAACAAAGGCAGTTAATTGAGGGCTTAGAGAAAGTAAACATGAAGGAACAATTAACGTTGGAAGAAGGGCCAAAACCATGGGACAAAGACGGTAAGTAAATGGTCAAAGGATGAGGGGTAAAGTTTCCATCAGTGGGGCAATGGGAACTCGTTACCTGAATGGGCGTTGAAGTAGAAACCTCCACCACAATTATAAAGTATCCAGGTGTGATTGTGAGCAGCTGTGAGCTGCTGACCTGGTGGTGTAAGGGGAGGCTGGTCATTGAGTGCTACAGTCTGGCTCCCTGTGTAGTACTTTTTTCTAATTTCATAGATGGAGAGAAGGCAGCAGAGTGGGACCACACCTGGAAATAGAGCCAGCAATTGCCGAGTGAAAGCAGGCGACAGGGTGACAGGCGTAAGAATTAGGAGTTGAGTAATGGAAAATTTGTTCAGCGAGTGTCAGTAAGCCAGAGCAGATTGCAGAACTAGTGATTGGGTTCATTAATAAATCAAAACAGAAATGGGAATTTAACATTAGAGGTGTTGGATAAATGACATCTTGAGTTGTTGATATTAAGGAAGCACAATTAATCAGAAAACTGAGATGAGTACCAAATGTATTATGGACGTCTAAAACTGGATGTACACCTGCATGGTACCGAATATTTACCCATTATTGATCAGGCTTCTGATCATTTTTGGGAGCAGCTACCCAAATGGAAGAATAAAGTGAAATGAGATAGGCGATCTGACCTCATAACCAAAACGGAAATAACCAACATAAACGTTATCCTGATCTTGCAGCTCAACGTTCTAATGGGCAGTTGTGTCACCATTTTTCATTTCCACACTGTAGCCAGTTTACGTAAATACCAGCTGCAAAGAGGGTTAAGGAACTGTCCCAAATAGGCAATTTTTTCGGCAACTGTCACAGTCGTAGCAGGTCATCGAAAAAGCAGCGACTGGACCTCTCCTAAGGCAATGTCTATGACAAGCTACACCAACCTACCACCTAGTCGACGGCAAGCTACCGACAACCGGCGACCCATTAGGACGTCCACCTACGACAACCAAAGTCAACCTACGTCCACCCGCGACAACCTACGACCCTGTCGGCGACAACTGAAGACAATTCAGTCGCCGGTACCTGTCGCCGGTTGACGTAGTCGCCAATGGAAGTCACCGCAGTCAGCACCCGCGACAACCAACGTCACCCGGCCACAACCTGCGTCATCATGGCAACAACCTACGTCAGCACCTACGACAGGAGAAGACAAGCTACGTCAAGCCCACAGTCGCTGAAAAGTTTTGAACATTTCAAAATCCAGCGGCGAGCAGAAAAATCCTGTAGGCGACTTGAGGAGACGACAAACGACCATACAGGCGTCACTCTGCAACCCCCGCGAACAGTGGCTGTTCTGATGACAGTATTGGCGCACGATTACCCAGGACTTTTCATTAAGCAGTAAGTTATAACTCCATGTAGACTTTTCCCCAATCTACCACAGCTATGCTTGGGGAACAAAGGCCATGGTGAATTTAAGCCCGATGTCAGACTTCTCCGAGGAGAATGATCCCGAGATATGTAAAGTGGTTCACATTGTGCGGGTCTGGTTGTGAACCCTTGTAGAAGAGTAGAGCGGCGCAGTGTAGAGTGGCGCAGAGTAGAGTGGCACGGGGGAGAGTGGAGTAGAGTAGAGCGGCGCGGGGGAGAGTGGAGCGAGGTCGAAAGGGAGAGCGGCGCGGGGGAGAGTGGTGCGGGGGGAGAGCGGCGCGGGGGAGAGCGGCGCGAGGGAGAGTGGCGCGGGGGAGAGCGGTGCGGGGGAGAGCGGCTCGAGGGAGAGCGGCGCGGGGGAGAGCGGCGCGGGGGAGAGCGGCGCGGGGGAGAGCGGCGCGGGGAGCGGCGCGGGGAGAGCGGCGCGGGGGAGAGTGGCGCGGGGGAGAGCGGCGCAGTGTAGAACGGCGCAGAGTAGAGCGGCGCGGGGGAGAGCGGCGCGGGGGAGAGCGGCGCGGGGGAGAGTGGCGCGGGGGAGAGTGGCGCAGAGTAGAGCGGCGCGGGGAGAGTGGCGCAGTGTAGAGTGGCGCAGTGTAGAGTGGCGCAGAGTAGAGCGGCGCAGGGGAGTGCGGCGCGGTGGAGAGCAGCGCGGGGGAGAGCGGCGCGGGGGAGAGCGGCGCGGGGGAGAGTGGCGCGGGGGAGAGTGGCGCAGTGTAGAGCGGCGCAGAGTAGAGCGGCGCGGGGGAGAGCGGCGCGGGGGAGAGCGGTGCGGGGGAGAGTGGAGCGGGGAGAGTGGCGCGGAGGAGAGCGGCGCGGGGGAGAGCGGCGCGGGGAGAGCGGCGCGGGGAGAGCGGCGAGGGGGAGAGTGGAGCGGGGAGAGTGGCGCGGGGGAGAGTGGCGCGGGGAGAGTGGCGCAGAGTAGAGTGGCGCGGGGAGAGAGGCGCGGCGAGAGCGGCGCGGGGAGAGCGGCGCGGGGAGAGCGGCGCGGGCGAGCGTGGAGCGGGGGAGAGTGGCGCGGGGGAGAGTGGCGCGGGGGAGAGTGGCGCAGAGTAGAGCGGCGCGGAGAAAGCGGCGCGGGGAGAGTGGCGCGGGGTAGAGTGGCGCGGGGAGAGTGACGCGGGGAGAGTGACGCGGGGAGAGTGGCGGAGAGTAGAGCGGCGCGGGGAGAGTGGAGCGGGGGAGAGTGGCGCGGGGGAGAGTGGAGCGGGGGAGAGTAGCGCAAAGTAGAGCGGCGCGGGGAGAGCGGCGCGGGGAGAGCGGAGCGGGGGAGAGCAGAGTAGAGCGGCGCGGGGAGCATGGCGTGGGGAGAGTGGCGCAGAGTAGAGCGGCGCGGGAAGAGCGGAGCGGGGAGAGCGGCGCGGGGGGAGCGGCGCGGGGAGAGCGGCGCGGGGAGAGCGGCACGGGGGAGAGTGGAGCGGGGGAGAGCGGCGCGGGGGAGAGCGGCGCGGGGGAGAGTGGCGCGGGGAGAGTGGCGCGGGGGGGGAGCGGCGCGGGGAGAGTGGAGCGGGGGAGAGTGGCGCGGGGGAGAGTGGAGCGGGGAGAGCGGCGCGGGGAGAGTGGCGCGGGGGAGAGCGGCGCGGGGGAGAGCGGCGCGGGGGAGAGCGGCGCGCGGGGAGCGGCGCGGGGAGAGCGGCGCGGGGAGAGCGGAGCGGGGGAGAGCGGCGCGGGGGAGAGCGGCGCGGGGAGAGTGGCTCGGGTTGAGTGGCGCGGGGAGAGTGGCGCGGGGAGAGTGGCGCGGGGAGAGTGGCGCGGGGGAGAGTGGCGCGGGGGAGAGTGGCGCGGGGAGAGCGGCGCGGGGGAGAGTGGAGCGGCGCGGGGGAGAGCGGCGCGGGGAGAGTGGAGAGGGGTGAGTGGCGCGGGGAGAGTGGCGCGGGGAGAGCGGCGCGGGGGGGAGCGGCGCGGGGGAGAGCGGCACGGGGGGGAGCGGCGCGGGGAGAGCGGCGCGGGGAGAGCGGCGCGGGGTGAGTGGCGCGGGGAGAGTGGCGCGGGGGAGAGTGGCGCGGGGGAGAGTGGCGCGGGGGGGAGCGGCGCGGGGAGAGCGGCGCGGTGGAGAGTGGAGCGGGGGAGAGCGGCACGGGGGAGAGCGGCGCAGGGAGAGTGGAGAGGGGTGAGTGGCGCGGGGGAGAGCGGCGCGGGGGGAGCGGCGCGGGGAGAGCGGCGCGGGGAGAGTGGAGCGGGGGAGAGTGGAGCGGGGGAGAGCGGCGCGGGGAGAGTGGCGCGGGGAGAGTGGAGAGGGGTGAGTGGCGCGGGGAGAGTGGCACGGGGAGAGTGGTGCTGGGGAGAGTGGAGCGGGGGAGAGTGGCGCGGGGAGAGTGGAGCGGGGTGAGTGGCGCGGGGAGAGTGGCGCGGGGAGAGTGGTGCTGGGGAGAGTGGCGCGGGGAGAGTGGAGCGGGGTAGAGTGGCGCGGGGAGAGTGGAGCGGGGTAGAGTGGAGCGGGGAGAGTGGCGCGGGGTAGAGTGGAGCGTGGAGAATGGTGCGCGGTCGAGGGGAGAGTGGAGCGGGGTAGAGTGGCCCAGGGTAGAGTGACGCGGGGTCGAAGGGGAGAGTGGCGCGGGGTAGAGTGACGCCGGGGAGAGTGGCATGTGGTAGACCTTGGGCTGTTGGACATTGAAAGCAAGGCCCATCTTGCATGATACAGCAGGCTTGGAGATCACCTTTGAGTTTGTGCAAACACAGGTGCTGCCTGCACCTTTATTACCAAGGTTCGGTTCAGTTTGATTCTGGAATGTAGGAGATAACTCGTCACTTGCATTAAGTTTGTTAACTGTCAGCTGAGGCTGAGTCACTGCTTACAGGAAGGTGGAAGAATTTACTGTTTCAGTGGATGCAGTTTCATCGTGAGATGGTTGGGAATTTGGTAAGTGTGGGAATTCAATGAAGGGGAAAGGTTTCAGCTTTGTATTAAAAATACAAAAAGGGTTAAATTGAGGAAAAACAATTTAATCAGCTGCTAAATATTGACCCCGGTGTGTTGGTACAATGCACTGCACAGATAGATCCAAAACCAGCATCACTGGAAGAGCTCAGGATCTAGCTCTCACACCTTGCTCTACACAAACCCTGCAGCACATCATTAACGCTGAGTATTCTTTGGGTCGTGGGTGGAGGGACGCTCTGCCTGAGGTTAAGGTTCATAATGACATCAACGACAAATTGGAGATTACCAGGGACTTTGCAGGGATGCAGAGAGAAGTGAGACAGTCTACATGAATGCCGGATTTAAGAGATTGTGCAGGTGATACCAAGACTGGTCCCCAGGTAGGTTGGACCTCAGAGTGTTGATGCAAGGACTGAAGCAAAAGCAGGTTGGGTTGGGATTAGTAAAGGAGGCTTGCTGTGGTTTAAACTGATTTGGCAGGAGTTATGGAAATCTGAGAGTCATTGCATAAGGTGAGTTGCAAAGATGGATGTGGAAGTGATCAAGCAGAGGTTTAGTAAATAAGTCTGGAAGACAGCAGAAAACAGGTAAGGTTTGGCAGTGGTTAACTGTATACACTTTAATGTGAAGGATCTTGGAAGTAAAACCAATAAACTGAGCAGGTGTCCATAATACCAGACCTTACTGAGAGGCAGTTTAAAGACGAGCGCAATATCACCAACAACCTGTCCTCGTCCAACCACACTCAAGCTCGGCCAGGAAAGCAAACCATCACCTCAACTTTCCGGTGGGCAGTGCGACTCTTGTCACAACGGCCTCTGCAGGCGGTCTGTCTTTTTTAAATGTTTTTGTCTCGTTTGAGTGTAGTTATAGTGGGTTTTTTTGTGTTTTTTTTAGCTGGGTATGTGTGGGGGGGTGGGGGGCGGGGGAAACCTTTTAAAATCTTTTCCCTGTACAGAGGACCCGACCTTTTCTCTGTCGGGTCTCCGTTGCCGTTGGGGCCTAGCACCATGAAGCAGCCTCCAACCGGTCCTGGGGCTCCAGTCGAGGAGCCTGCAGACTACTCACCATCGTGGAGCTGGCCGAGTTCGGACCGGGAGGAGCTGTGGTGGCGCGCTGCTGCTGCCCGACCCCGGAGATTCGGAGGCTCCAGCTGCAGGCCGGTGGACGGTAACACCGGGAGCTCGTGGGTCCCTGGTGGGAGACTGCTTTTCGGAGATCTTGTGGCTGCAACTTCTCCTGCCCGAGTTGCGGGGTTGAAGATGACCCGGAGCGGGGCCTTACATTGCCCGGCGCGGCTTTAATCGCCGTGGGACTCGCTAGCGCCCGCCGGGGGCTTTAACATCAAGACCCGGAGCGCGGCCTTGCATCGCCCGGCATGGCCTGAGTGGCCGCGGGATTTAAGTACCATCGCCCGCCAGGATCGGGAGGAGAATGGGGATTGCAGGGGAGAGATAAGACTTTGCCTTCCATCACAGTGAGGAGGAGATTCACTGTGATGGATGTTTGTGTAAATTGTGTTGTGTCTTGGTTCTTTTTATTGTTTGTATGACTGGAGAAACTAAATTTTGTTTGAACCTCTATCCTGACCAACGTCTCTAGATGCACTGTAGTGAGCACCCTACAGGGAGCAGCAGCGCTGGCCAAGACCGCACATGTGACACTAAAACTCCAACGGCAGCTGAACGTGTGTAGGAGGGGCTGCAGATACTGGTTTACGTGGAAGATTGCAACTGAATATTGCTGGTTAAAGAGTTTACACTCCAAAAAATGTCAACTAGCATGGAAATAGGCCCTTTGGGTCTTGGTGTAATCGTATTTACTGGAATAGACAGTGGAAAAACATTTATACCATAAATATATGGTAGGAAAGATTATGTCTCATACAAGACTGAAATGGAACCTGTGCATGGAAGTTGAATTCCTGGATAGAGTGAGATGGACAACTCCAGCCCTCATGTGCTCTACGCTTTCACAAATCAAAAATAAAGACCTCTTAAAAATCAACCATAAAGTTTAAGATATGGTTGTGAGTTTAAGATATGGTCGTGCCTTGCTGAGGATAATAACTCACTTAGAAAACAAAATCCAATGGATTTGTAGCATACTTGTGAGTTAAAGTGCCGAGATTAGTAAGGTGCTTGGAATACAGAAGAGCAGCAATATACCACAAGGAATCCATGATCGTGTTAACTTGTATTTCTCAGATACTGCCAAAGTAAAGCACTAGGTTTCTGTATTTGCAACACTCATGTTAACTTTGAGCAGCTTTGACAGACAAATAATAAGCATAACAATTTATTCTGAGGTTGTCACCAAATCTCCTTATTGTAATGCATTTTTTAAAACGTTACAAAATCATCAGTTTTAATAAAATAATGCATGTTTCTGTTTTCTATCCAATCCTATAATATATCGGTCTCATATTTCCTCCAATATAGTGATGCCTCAAAATGAAATCTTGCTTGGTCATTATCTTACAATCTACTTGCCATAATCAGAGCATCCAGACAAGAACATTGCAGCAAAATGGAAAGATGAGAAAGGCTCTGAGGTGCTTTCTCACACAAAGCCCTGGTATCATTAACGTCTCTTTTAAAAACTTTTACAGCAGCTAGTTTAAACAAAATGCTTAGTGCATTCAAACTGAATTAATAATTATTTGCCGATGATTTGTTCTTCAAGGATATTATTCACACGAGCAAAAAGCCATTATTTAGAGAGCCACTTAAAGAGCCTGGTTGGTCGGTTCCTGTTTATGGAAGATGGTGGTCTGTGGGGCACAGGTGTGTGTGTGTGTGTGTGAAAGACACAGGTGTGGGTCTGTGTGGTACAGGTGCGGGGCACAGGTGTGTGTGTGTGTGGGGCACAGGTGTGTGTGTGTGGGGCGCAGGTGTGTGTGTGTGGGGCGCAGGTGTGTGTGTGTGTGTGGGGCACAGGTGTGGGCGTGTGGGGCACAGGTGTGTGTGTGTGGGGGGCACAGGTGTGTGTGTGTGGGGCACAGGTGTGTGTGTGTGGGGCACAGGTGTGTGTGTGTGTGTGGGGCACAGGTGTGTGTGTGTGTGTGGGGCGCAGGTGTGTGTGTGTGGGGCGCAGGTGTGTGTGTGTGTGTGGGGCACAGGTGTGGGTGTGTGGGGCACAGGTATGTGTGTGTGTGGGGCACAGGTGTGTGTGTGTGGGGCGCAGGTGTGTGTGTGTGTGTGGGGCACAGGTGTGGGTGTGTGGGGCACAGATGTGTGTGTGTGGGGCACAGGTGTGGGTCTGTGGGGCACAGGTGTGGGTCTGTGGGGCACAGGTGTGGGGCACACGTATGGGGCACAGGTGTGGGTCTGTGGGGCACAGGTGTGTGGAGCACAGGTGTGGGTGTGAAGCATCACACTGTAGGTATCTATGCTGAGTCTGTGTGTCAAATGGAACATTACATTTACAGTTAATTTCTGCATGCTTTAAACACACATTTTATACATTGTTTTGTAGTTCGCAATGAACATTTTACATTCTTCAACACATTTAAGTAGTTGGATTTATTCTAGTTACGCAAATGGTGGTTGTTTTCAGGAGAAGGTCGTTACTGTTGCTCTGGAAACATTTCTATTTGTGTTGTCGGTTTCTGACAGGCATTGCCAATTAACCTGGAATGATCCAATTATGTTTTAATCTGTCACGAGACGCCAAGACTAGAACATTTTGTCAATTAAAACCACGTTTTTATGCCACTATTTAATGACTACAGGTATTATTTTATTGTTATATTGCACAAAGACATAAATAGTTTATTTTATTTTGTGCTCTGACTCTCGAAAATTGGGTTTAAAAGGAAATTTGGTATCATGGAAATCATCCTGTTTTTATTAAGATTAACTTTTAAACTCAGTGATGCTGCTTGCATGGGGGTGGAGTTATTGCAACTCGCAATAAAACTGTCTGCATGGGTGGATTTATGGCAACTTGTTCACCGCAGGATGGTGGAGTTATTGCAACTTGTGGTCACTGCTCGGGGGATAGAGTTATTGCAACTGACAAAACTGTCTGCCTGGGTGGATTAATTGCCACTGGTTGCTCACTGCTGCTTGATCTGCCATGTAAACACATGCATGGATCTTACATGACGTGCTCTCACACTCCACATGATGATAGAGCTCCTTGAATGTGTGGAGGTTCAGCAAACATCGCAGTGTGGCCTGATACAGACACAAAGGCTAGTTGGCCCACTCCTGCTGTTGTTCTCCTCCTTTGAACACACATTCAAATGCTTCAAGATGACTTCATGCAGAGAACTGTTGATCGCCTGGAATAATGACTGCAACGTTATCCACAGCCTATTTAGTGCTGTGGGTTCAGTGTGCTCTGACCTGCTATCATTCTCACTCCGGAAGGCATCGTTATTAATGGATCTGTCTGCTCGAAGGAGATGCAGCCACAATGTGGAAAGATTTTACTTGTCTTCATGTGCCATGATACCATCAGCAGTGCTTGATTTACTGAAGCCCAGGCTTCTACTCGATGCTCTCCTTCTCTCCCTTCATCCTCAAAGGTGAAAATACATGTTGAAGAGCTCCTCTATTCTGACTAAACTATAATGTATACAGATTTATACACGGCAGCGAAAGCAAATGGACAAAATAATTCTACATGATCTTATATAGTACATTCAGCAATAGATGTGCAGGGAGGAACTGCGGATGCTGGTTTAGTCATATACCCATAGAGTGATACAGTGTGGAAACAGGGTCTTCAGCACAACATGTCCCAGCTACACTAGTCCCACCTGCCTGCGCTTGGTCCATATCCCTCCAAACATATCCTATTCAGGTACCTGTCTAACTGTTTCTTACATGTTGGGATAGTCCCAGCCTGAACTACCTCCTCTGGCAGCTTATTCCATACACCCACCACCCTTTGCGTGAAAAAGTTACCCCTCGGATTCCTATCAAATCTTTTCCCCTTCACCTATGTCCTCTGGGTCCTTGATTCCCATACTCTGGGCAAGAGACTCTGTGCATCTACCCGTTCTATTCCTCTCATGATTTTGTACACCTCTAAAAGATCACCCCTCATCCTCCTGCGCTCCAAGGACGTACATATCCTCGTTTAAACCGAAGATTGACACAAAAAGCTGCAGTAACTCAGCGGTTCAGGCTGTATCTCTGGAGAGAAGGAATGGGTGACATACAGCAATAAATACAGGCCACGTGGACTAACGGGTCTACACTGACAATCAAAAGGAGGTTGCCCTTTGAGTCCATTCTGTCTTTGCCCACAACACGGCAGATTGTTTCCAATCGGACACATCCTGCTTACTTTTGAGCATTGAATGGCAGAGTGGACTTGAAGGGCTGAATGGCCTAATTCTGCTCTTATCACTGAAATTGTCTGAAATTTCGTTCAGGCCTAAAGGACTGAATGACAATAAAAGGGTACTTTACTTTACTTATGATCTAGTTATGATGACAAGTTAGCTCCACTCACTAATCAGTGCGTTCCAGACCCTTGCATCGATGCGTGATAACGTGTCACTTTTGCATCAAATGCAGAATTCTTAGGCTGTGTTTTGGGATGAAAGATGCCTTCTGTTCTCTCCGGTTTATTGGCTGCGAAGTGGATGGAGTGCAGAATCTTCCAGGGGCAGTACAAGTCTGGCCAAAGACACAGGCAGGAGGGCAGCTGGTGCCAATTCTCTGAAGAAGTAGTATCGTTGTTACGAAGTGACTGTGCTTCAAGCATTTTGTTAAGAGAAGGATGTGGCTGGATTTAGTCTTCCCCGCTCTGTCCCCTCCCACCCTGCAGTTTGCCCTCCCAGACTTGTGCTTTAAACTGACCATCTCCTGTCCCCCACACCTGCGCTCAGTGTTTGAGTTCCCAGGTTATTACCGTGGAGGGGAGTTCATCTTGGTCACCGGGCAATTGCCCACGAGTGTCCCGACATTCCCACCATGGTGGAAGCTGCCCTTGTGTGGGTGTAACATGCACATACCTGGACACACCTGTTGTCTCCTGTGCCCATGTCTGGGGCCATCTCTGGCTGGACACCTGACCACACAATACCACTGCCAAACACCTGTACTCTCGTTCTGGATTATTTTGTCACCGGATTATGGGTGGGTCATTTAGAACGGAGATGAGGAAAAACCTTTTCACCCAGAGAGTTATGAATCTGTGGAATTCTCTGCCTCAGAAGGTAATATAGGCCGGTTGTCTCCTACACCTATTGTCTATTGTACTGTCTGACTTCTACCAATCTAGAATCTTACATTTATAAACTGCAAACCCTTTTTATTCTCCAAGGTAATTTACCTCTTTTATTCTTTACATCCGCCCCCCCACCCCCCAAGCCTGCATACGTGAGGCGCAAACGCAACTCACTGACCAGGTAATGAGGGTAGAGAGTGACTTCCCGGACTGCATGGGGGCCTTTAACAAGGCTAACCTCAGCCGACACCTTCCAAAGTACTTCATGTTACTTGCCCCACCAGAGGGGCGAGAACATGTGATCAATGTTACACTTCAACCAAGAAAGCAAGGTAGTCAAAAATGCTGGAGAAACTCAGAGTGTGAGGCAGTATCTATGGAGCGAAGGAATTGGTGACGTTTCGGGTCGAGATGCTTCTCCAGACTGATGTGGAGGTGGTGGGGGCAGGAAGTAGAAAGGAAGAGGCGGAGAAAGTGGGCTGTGGAAGAGCTGGGGAGGGGAGGGGAAGGTGGGAGAAAGCAAGGACTACCTGAAATTGGAGAAGTCAATGTTCATACCGCTGGGGTGTAAACTACCCGAGCGCAATATGAAGTGCTGCTCCTCCAATTTGCGGTGGAACTCACTCTAGCCACGGAGGAGGCCCAGGACAGAAAGGTCGG
Source organism: Raja brachyura (assembly GCA_963514005.1). The sequence continues at coordinate 67,297,325 of OY740794.1, forward strand.
ATACAGAATGGGAGGGGGAGTTGAAGTGTTGAGCGACCGGGAGATCAGGTTGGTTAATGTGGACTGTGCGGAGGTGTTGGGCGAAGCGATCGCCAAGCCTTTCCTTGGCAGCTCTGATTCCTCTTCTCAGCTTGTACTTTGCCTGCCTGTAGAGGTCTGCATGCCCGCTCCTGTAGGCCTCATCTTTAGACTGTCGGAGCTGTCTGAGTTCTGCTGTAAACCAGGGCATGTCGTTGTTGAACCAGGTCCGGGTCCCAGTGGGAATGCAACTGTCCTCACAAAAGCTGATATATGATGATACAGTGTCTGTATACTCATTGAGGCTTGTGGTTGCTTCCCTGAACACATTCCAATCAGTGCAGTCAAAGCAGGATTGTCGGTTTTCAATGCCCTCGCTTGTCCACCGTTTCATTGTTCTGACCAGAGACTTAGCAGATTTTAGTTCGTGCCTGTGGGTCGGAATAAGGTGAACTAAACAATGATCAGAGATTCAGAGCCGCCGGGGGAACAGAGCGATATGCGTTCTTGATTACAACAGACTTTTTTCCACCTCCAACGGGATCCCATCATTGGCCACATCTTCCCATCTCCTCCTCTTTCGGCTTTCCGCAGAGACCGCTCCCTCCGTAACTCCCTGGTTAATTTGTCCCTTCCCACCCAAACCACCCCCTCCCCTGGTCATTACCTCCCCCCGAATGGCCCTCTCCTGCACAGGAAAGATACTCTGAGAAGTTGAGGAGTAAGTTCTCAGCTAGTGAGTCTTCTTCAGTTTGGAAGACAATGGACAATAGACAATAGGTGCAGGAGGAGGCCATTCGGCCCTTCGAGCCAGCACCGCCATTCAATGTGATCATGGCTGATCATCCTCAATCATTACCCCGTTCCTGCCTTCTCCCCATATCCCCTGACTCCGCTATCTTTAAGAGCCCTATCTAGCTCTCTCTTGAAAGTATCCACTACCGCCCTCTGAGGCAGAAAATTCCACGGACCCACAACTCTCTGTGTGAAAAAGTGTTTCCTCATCTCCGTTGTAAATGGCTTACCCCTTATTCTTAAACTATGGCCCCTGGTTCTGGACTCCCACAACATCGGGAACATGTTTCCTGCCTCTAACGTGTCCAAGCCCTCAACAATCTTATATGTTTCAATAAGATCCCCTCTCATCCTTCTAAACTCCAGAGTGTACAAGCCCAGCTGCTCCATTCTCTCAGCATATGACAGTCCCGCCATCCGGGGAATTAACCTGGTGAACCTACGCTGCATTCCCTCAATGGCAAGAATGTGCTATCTGGGACACATGACAATAAAACTCTCTTGACTCTTGAATCTAAAGCCAGAGGACACGCGTCTAAGGGAAGAGATGTGAAATTTGAAAAACAATTGGAGGGGTAAGGTTTCTCCACACACAGGTCACCTGGGATGAACCGTCATCGGTGGCGGCAGCTGATACCATTACAACGTTTAAAAGGCATGTGGAAAGGTGTTTGGATAGAAATGGAATAGAGGGAAATGGGCCTATTGTGGCAATGGGTTAGTGTAGATGGGCAGTGTCTCTGCTTGTCTGTCACATTTGTCCAGGAGATGCTGCCTGCCCCGCTGAGTTACTCCAGCACTCTGTGAAACATCACCTATCCATGTTCTCCACAGATGCTGCCTGACCCGCTGAGTTACTCCAGCACTCTGTGAAATGTCACCTATCCATGTTCTCCACAGATGCTGCCTGACCCGCTGAGTTACTCCAGCACTCTGTGAAACGTCACCTATCCATGTTCTCCACAGATGCTGCCTGACCCGCTGAGTTACTCCAGCACTCTGTGAAACGTCACCTATCCATGTTCTCCACAGATGCTGCCTGACCCGCTGAGTTACTCCAGCACTCTGTGAAACGTCACCTATCCATGTTCTCCACAGATGCTGCCTGACCCGCTGAGTTACTCCAGCACTCTGTGAAACGTCACCTATCCATATTCTCCACTTGCACCTCCTCCAACCTCATCTACTGCATCCGCTGTTCCAGGTGTCAACTTCTCTACATCGGCAAGAACAAGCATAGGCTCGGTGATCCTTTCGCTGAACACCTCCGCTCAGTCCGTCGTAACCAAGCTGATCTCCCGGTGGCCCGGCTCCCCCTCCCATTCCCAATCTGACCGTTGTCTCCTCATTGTCAGAGTGAGGCCCAGCACAAATTGGAGGAACTGCAACTCATATTTTGCTTGGGTAGTTTACGCCACAGTGGTATGAACATTGACTTCTCTAACTTCAGGTAGCCCTTGCTTTCTTTCATTACCCCCACCCCCCCTCCCCTCCAAGTTCTCCCACTAGTCTCACTGCCGCAACTGTTTACCATATATATTAATGATTTGGAAGAGGGAATTAGGAGCAACACTAGCAAATTTGCGGATGACACAAAGCTGGGTGGCAGTGTGGACTGTGAAGAGATTGCAGGGTGACCTGGACAGGTTGAGTGAGTGGGCAGATGCATGGCAAATGCAGTATAATATAGATAAATGTGAGGTTATCCACTTTGGTGGCAAAAACAAGGAGGCAGATTATTATCTCAATGGGGTTAGGTTCGGTAAGGGGGAGGTACAGCGAGACCTGGGTGTCCTTGTGCACCAGTCACTGAAAGTTGGCGTGCAGGTACAGAAGGCAGTGAAGAAAGCTAATGGAATGTTGGCCTTCATAACAAGAGGATTTCAGTATGGGAGTAGAGAGGTACTTCTGCAGTTTTATAGGGCTCTCGTAAGACCACATCTGGAGTATTGCGTACAGTTTTGGTTTCCTAATTTGAGGAAGGACATCCTTGTGGCAGTGCAGCGTAGGTTCACGAGATTGATCCCTGGGATAGTGGGACTGTCATATGAGGAAAGATTGAAAAGACTAGGCTTGTAGTCACTGGAGTTTAGAAGGATGTGGGGGGGATCTTATAGAAACATATAAAAATATAAAAGAACTGGACAAGCTAGATGCAGGAAAAACGTTCCCAATGTTGGGAGAGTCCAGAACCAGGGGCCACAGTCTTAGAATAAATGGGAGGCCATTTAAGACTGAGGTGACAAAACACTTTTTCACCCAGAGAGTTGGGAATTTGTGGAATTCCCTGCCACAGAGGGCAGTGGAGGCCACGTCACTGGATGGATTTAAGAGAGAGTTAGATAGAGCTCTAGGGGCTAGTGGAGTCAAGGGATATGTGGAGAAGGCAGGCACGGGTTATTGATCGGGGATGATCAGCCATGATCGCAATGAATGGCGGTGCTGGCTGGAAGGGCCGAATGGCCTCTTCCTGCACCTATTTTCTATGTTTCTATGTCTCCTCCTACATTCTTTCTTTGTCCTATCCCCTCCCCTGACATCAGACTGAAGGAGGGTCTCGACCCAAAACGTCAGCAATTCCTTCTCTCCATAGCTGCCTCACCCGCTGAGTTTCTCCAGCATTTTGTGTCTACCCTCTCCACAGATGCTGCCAGACTCGCTGAGTCAGCACTCTGTGAAACGTCACGTATCCATGTTCTCCACAGATGCTGAGCTGCTCCAGCACTCTCTGTCTTTTTTCTTCTCTGTGATGTATTGTTTCTGTGATTCTACAACTTTCTTGTGCTTCACAGCTCTAGTTACAAAGCCCAGCCATCTATTTTCTCACAAACGACAGCATACTACCAGATCTCACTTGTTGCCCACTCATTTATACTGCCTTTTCTCATCTGTCTAATAACATAAAACACTCTAGAATCTCTCAGTGTTAACTTTTATCTCCTACCCAATCACTCATCCCATTGGCTGGTGTGGATCGCTCTGTAATCAATTACTATCCTCATAATTTACGACACCTGCAACATTTGACGTGCAAATTTGCAAGTTGAACTCCAGCCAAATCATTAATGCGTTTAAGAACAGCACTTGTCCTTGTGGAACTCAATGATACATTCCCCTCCCCTCTGAAGAAAATCCTTTCAGTATTTGAACTCGGTGTTACAAAGGCCATGTTCTCTCCACACCTCTCCAGCCCCTGCATCCCATGGCCTCATTCTTGTGACAAGTCTATTGTGTGGCATCTTATTAAAAGCCTTCGGGACTCCATATAAACCACATCAACTGCATTTCCCTCTGTGGTGCCTTTGTACAAGTCCACGCTGGAAGTTCCTGATTATTCCATATTTGTCCAAGTGATTTCCAATTCTGTCCCTATTGTTTCTGGAACCTTCCCTACTGCCAACATTAAACTGACCAATTGTGTCCTCTCGACATCCTTGTAACAGCTGAAGGGCTTAGATAAGAAATTACAAGTTCTTCCTATTTATCACAAGCGTCAATAACAAGGGACAGATTTTAAGTAATTAGTATAAAGATAAGAAGGCAAGTCAAATGTTTCTGCCACAGAGGATGCCAGGGGTTTGGAACACACTGGCTGTGAGGCAGAAACTCCAGCATGTTTAAAGAGCACACGGGTGCAGTGGAGCACGCGGACACGGATGCCAGCACGCGGACACGGATGCCAGCACGCGGACACGGATGCCAGCACGCGGACACGGATGCCAGCACGCGGACACGGATGCCAGCACGCGGACACGGATGCCAGCACGCGGACACGGATGCCAGCACGCGGACACGGATGCCAGCACGCGGACACGGATGCCAGCACGCGGACACGGATGCCAGCACGCGGACACGGAAGCCAGCACGCGGACACGGACCCCAGCACGCGGACACGGACCCCAGCACGCGGACACGGACCCCAGCACGCGGACACGGACCCCAGCACGCGGACACGGATGCCAGCACGCGGACACGGACCCCAGCACTTGGACACGGATGCCAGCACACGGACACGGATGCCAGCACACGGACACGGATGCCAGCACACGGACACGAATGCCAGCACACGGACACGGATGCCAGCACACGGACACGGATGCCAGCACACGGACACGGATGCCAGCACACGGACACGGATGCCAGCACACGGATGCCAGCACGCGGACACGGATGCCAGCACGCGGATGCCAGCACACGGTCACGGATGCCAGCACACGGACACAGATGCCAGCACATGGACACCACCACACAGACACAGATGCCAGCACATGGACACCAAAATGCGGACACGGATGCCAGCACACGGATGCCAGCACGCGGACACGGATGCCAGCACGCGGACATGGATGGCAGCACACGGACACGGATGCCAGCACACGGATGCCAGCACACGGTCACGGATGCCAGCACACGGACACAGATGCCAGCACATGGACACCACCACACAGACGCCAGCACATGGACACCAAAATGCGGACACGGATGCCAGCACACGGACACGGATGCCAGCACATGGACACCACCACACAGACACGGATGCCAGCACATGGATACCACCACAAGGACACGGATGCCAGCACATGGACACCAAAACGCGGACACGTACCCCAGCACACGGACACGTACCCCAGCACACGGACACGTACCCCAACAATTGCGAGAGACCAAGCCCGAGGGAGCGTAACGACCGAGCGGCGGAGGGGGCGGGGCTTTTGCATTTTTCAGCTTGAAATTGTCAAATCTGGTGCATACTGTAGTGAGTCTTTTAACTTATACTTGAATGCAATATTTATGCTTTAAATTGGATTATCTAGGAATAAGGTTAGGCTAAATTACATCCCTAATTACATTCCACAGTAGAGCCAGGCTCTGAGCAACAGGCGCAGCACATGAATGATCTTAGTATATTCATGTATGGAAATCAGATTATAATCAAACACTTGGCCCATGTTGACCAACCTGGGTCTCACTGCACACCTGGTACTACTCCTGACCCTGACACCAGTTGCATACCTTCTCTCATTCCTGTCCCTGAGTCCAGCCTTACACCTGGCCCCCTATTCTACCCTGATCATAGCTGCTTACCTGCTTAGGTTCCCAGTGCTGAACACACCCCTGGTCCCAGCTTTGACTGCACACCTAGTACTATTCCAGACCTTGACTCTTGATGCACACTTGGCCTTGCTCCTAGCCCCTCTGCACTGACAATATATCTGGCCCACACATACAGCCCCATATCTGACCCTCTGGACTTGGCCTATTACGTTCAAGTCCACAGGCGCTTATCTAATGCGGTAATCTTTTATGGGGCACTTCACAGCTACATCCATTGGCTTCCTTGTTATCTAACATGTTAGTCACTTTGTCAAAGAAGGCATCAATTGGTTGAAGACAATTTCACATCCATAAAATTATACTCACTCAGCTGTATAAGTATTCTGTTACCATTTCCTTCATTTTCCTAACAAACTGTCCTGAAGTCATTTTCACCCCCAATATTTTCAGTATTTTGCTGTCTTCCTCTCAGCTGAGAATTTTCCAAAATGCAAAGTCCAATAACTATATATATAAGCAATATTATTCTATTAAGTGTAATCTTGAGAGTACATAACATTTTCTGTGGTATTCTTTGTTTTGATTACATGCAACAGGCTACAGGAGTGTGGAGCCTGGGTCTGACCTGAAGCATCAGCTTCGTTGCAACTCTTCTGCATTTATGTAGCTTCATCAATCTGTTTCCTCTTTGATCTCTGATTGAACTAGAATGTTCCTTCACTTATGACTGAACAACATCAGTTTGTTCATGAAAAAGGTCTGAGTAATGAGGGATGTGCCTAGCCATGAGATTAGATTGCAGTGAGATAGCTGGCACGGTACCTTATGGATGTCCTGCGTTCAGCCACCGCCGTTTGCAATTTATCCTATTGAGCACACCTCAGTGGTAACACCTAATAATATGATGTGAAAAACAGACTGGGTTTGCTGGTTACTGCTGCACAATGTTCATGAATGCACACTTGTGACAAATAGATTGGCAAGTACGAGAATAAGCAAGTTCTATTTTTCAACCCTGTGTTTCTTCCCTGTGGTAGCCCACGGAAGACGTACTGATTCACCACCGAGGGAATGCGCAGGTGACAATAAACAAGTCTTTGCTATCCACGTCAACCTGAAGATTTGAGACCACAAAACTCGGATAATATTAGTGATTCCCAGGATTATTCGCATCTGATAATAAATAACTAGCCAATTTCAGTGACGATCTTGCCTTTGGGACAGTCACATCTGGAGGTGCTGAATAGTCGTGGCCATCGATGAGCTGTGGGTCTGTGATTACAACTGTCAGGTTGATGCACGACTCTGATGGGTGATAACATTATCCGGCAGCAAACAGATGTGAATGTGACACTTCCTCAGGTCAGCTGTTCCCATCCCGTTCTCAATAATCTGTCCAGTTTTATTTTTCTTTAAAGTGCTTTGATGCAGCAGCTTACTGGACTGTGCCAGAAGCCAGTTAGCAAACCAGATATTTTTAAAAATACTGAGTGCTTCATTGAATAATTAGTAATTTATTGAATAAAACAAATTCTAAAGCTGCTGTAATAGGATCTGAGTTTATATTCACCAAATTATTAGTCCAGAACTTTGAATTCAAAGTCCAATAATCGCATTATACCTATTTTCCAGAGTTTAAATCAGAGTGATACGGGCACCACAAAACAGGCCATTCGGCCCACCAAGTCCATGCCAACCTTATTGCCCATATACACTAATTCCATTTGTCTACATCAGTTTTGGACCTTCCTATACCTTGCCTAATCTAGGGCCCAAAAAAAATGCTTCAAAACTACAATTTTAGCACATCAATATTAAATGATGACATTAAAATAATCTCCCGTTTCCAAACGCACTTCACCACAGGGTTCTATTTGGCCCTTGTGTCCAACCCCATAGGCTACGAATACAAATCCAAGGAAGCACTAGGTCTAGAGTGCAGACAACACCAACACTACACTCATAACTAAAGGTGCACAAGAAATCCATGAAATAAATGAAATTTGGGTTTGGAAAACAAACATTAATGTTGAAAGAATTTTTAAACAGTGAACAAAATAAGTAAAAATACAGTAATTTGAGACAATTCAAGAACAGATGTGGAAGAGAGTTGGTTAGAAAGATAGGGGGTAGTCACAAAATGCTGGAGCAACTTAGCGGGACAGGCAGCATCTCTGGAGAGAAGGAATAGACAATAGACAATAGGTGCAGGAGTAGGCCATTCGGCCCATCACCGCCATTCAATGTGATCATGGCTGATCATCCCCAATCAGTTACCCCTTTTCTGCCTTCTCCCCATATTCCCTGACTCCGCTATCTTTAAGAGCACTATCTAACTCTCTCTCGAAGGCATCCAGAGAACCGTCCTCCACCGTCTTCTGAGGCAGAGAATTCCAGAGACTCACAACTCTCTGGGTGAAAAGGTTTTTCCTCATCTCCGTTCTAAATAGCCTGCCCCTTATTCTTAAAAGGTCCCTGGTTCTGGACTCCCCCAACATCGGGAACACGCCTCTAGCGTGTCCAAACCCTTAATAATCTTATATGTTTCAATAAGATCCCCTCTCATCCTTCTAAATTCTAAAGTATACAAGCCCAGCCGCTCCATTCTCTCAGCATATGACAGTCCCGCCATCCTGGGAATTAACCTGGTGAACCTACGCTGCACTCCCGCAATAGCAAGAATGTCCTTCCTCAAATTTGGAGACCAAAACTGCACACATTACTCCAGATGTGGTCTCACGAAGGAGAGAGGGAGAGAAGAAAGATAACAGGACAAACCTCTTATTTTACATTCAAGTGAAAAATGGATCAAAGCAAAAATATAGATTTTTCAAAAACAACGTGTAGCTGGAATGGATGCTGTTCCATATATTAAAAGTGATGCTATTTCACATTTCCAGGCTTCAAAGCTGAGAAGAATTTGCAAGTCAAGAGCAGAAGCAGGAGTTTTGGAAACGAGCGGCAGGAAGCAGCGGAGGAGAGAGATAAAACAGCTGTTGTATAAACCCTCAACAACCCAAGGTTCCCTCAGGGTCAGCGTCTGATCACATGGTTAAAACTACAACAAAGCTTATAAATCGAAAAGCAGTAATGTCTGAAAATGTATGACAGTAACATGCCGAAAATGGATTAAGCAAAATACTTATTCTCCAAACCACCCTTCCATAAGCTAGGGTACAGTGCAAATTCACCTCTATCCCATGGCGGACATTGGACTTTGTGTCTGGAACGATTGCGCGACAATGCTGAGAACTATATTCTGCACTTTGTATCTTCCCCTTTGCTCTACCTATTGTACTTGAGTTTGACTTGCTCGTATTTATGTATCATATTATTTGATCTGTTTGTATAGCATGGAAAACAAGTCTGAAGAAGGGTCTCGACCCGTAACGTCACCCATTCAGTGCTTGAAATTAACGGTTGCCCGGGAACCACTGGCCACCTAAAGCCCCGCCAGGCAATCTAAAAGCTGTGTCATTTTGCCTGGCTTGGCAAGCGAAGGAGAGCTTTGCTGACGGCCTGATGCAAACTGTGCCGGCGTTTCCCAGAGAGCTCCTGTCTTATCCTTGTTCCCTGCCTTGCACTGTGGAGCTGCTGCTTGTTTGTGAACCAGCGGCTCAGGCAGCAGATTGGCGCTCGACACTGCTGCAAATTGTTCTGTTGTTGTTGTTCCCTTAAAGGGCTTGTGATTTTTTCCGGTGGCTGCGGATTGTCAGTGACGGTTTAACGGGCAACAGTGACTGACGCTCTGCAGCCGCCGAAAAAAATCGCAAAGTGGGACAGGCCCTTTAAGGGAACAACAGCAACAGAACAAGTTGCAGCGGTATCGAGCGCCTGAACTTCTTCTTCCCTCCTTTCCTTCCCCCCTCTTCCTCCCTTCATCCCGCTCCACTTCTTCCCCTTCTCCACTCCCCTCACATCCCCATCTCCCCTTCTCCAAACCCACCCTCCCTCCCACTTTCCCCGACGCACCCCATTTGTGGCCCCAGCCTGCAACCCACACACTATCCCACACACGCTAGGGACAATTTATACAAACCTTTGGAGTGCGGGAGGTAACCCAAACCCTAACTCTAGGTTGATAGGCTTGGTATTTATAAATTGTTCCTAACGTATGTGGGATAGTGTGTGTGGGATCGCTGGTCGGTGCGGACTCGGTGGGCCGAAGGGCACTGCATCTCTGAACTAAATGTGACACAGGGGCCCCAGGGGTTGGACTCGAACCCTCAATATTCTGCATGGGAACTAAACTGTTGGTCACGAGTTGTCCCAGAGGCAGATCTCTCTTCCAATGGTCTCTCCAAACCCCAGAGACAGCGGGCTTTTCAACTGGGTACAGGCAATGTTGTCAATGTACCAGTGCCACCCACCTTCTCCAGGCACTGAGTCTAAATACCCACCACCCATTTTGAAGCATGGTGAGGGGATGGGGTGGGGAGGGGGGGTGTTGCTCCCAATGTCTGCATTTATCCCATAGTCAATGTTACTAAAACAGATGATGTGGAGTAGACTTTATGCAGTACTATTAGTGGGGTTTACCTGTCACAGGTTGGGTCCACAAATGGGGGGCATCGTGGAACGTAGGAAGGGGGGGGTGGTTGTAAAATGAGAGAAGGGAGGGAGAGGGGGTGATGAGGATGTGAGGAGGGGGATGGAGAAGGGGGAGAAGAGTGGAGCGGGGAGGAGGTAGAGGGGGAAGGGAAGAAGGGGGGAGAGGGGAAGGGAGAAGGTTTGGGGGGGAAGTGGAGAAGGAGGGATGGGGGAGGGAGGGGGGAAGAGGGTAGTTCAGTCTACACTCACTGAATCCATCCCTGTGAAAAGTTAGAGATGGTGATTTGGATCTGGAACCAGACCAATACAAAATAAAACTGAACGATTCAGACATCTTTTAATTTGCACAATTGATTTTATTGTATTAATTTTAAAATATTAATGTTTAAAATCCATGCATTGAAGGAAGAATATTTTACAGCCCATCTGTGGTCCCTAACCCTAACTGGGCATCACCTGCAGGAGAGCATACATCAGCATATGGCAGGGTGCACGACACGATGAGACACACAAATGTCAGCCCTGGATTTTGAACATTCCAAAAACCTGGGGCAACAGGGAGACACCGCGCGTCACCACATGCGCCACGACCCGACTATGATGCGACAACCTCTTTTCAGGCTGTCGCCGAAAATGTCGGCCAAGTGGGACAGGCCCTTAAATCCCTCACCCCACGGGAGGGAGAGAGAAACTGCAAAACCACTTGCCCGCGTTTGGTCCATATCCCTCCAAACCCGTCCTATCCATGTACCTGTCTCTGTCCCTGTCTTTCTATCTGTCTCTGTCTCCATCTCTGTCTATCTCTGCTCTTTCTGTCTCTGTCTCTGTCTGTCACTTGCCAGTCCTCCCCCACCTTTTCATCAGCAACCCACCCCGAAATGTGGGCATTGAAGCTCCGCCTAATGCTCCAGTGAAGTGCCAAGTAACAGCTATGTTGCTGAAAGGGTTATTGTGATACAGCAAGGTGTTCCTGAGCTCCCACACCAGAAGAGCTACCCTACATCTGCACTCTCCTTGACCTCGTTCAGTTGAGGCTGAGCGAGGCTTCAGCCGGCTGAAGCAGCTGAAGACCACCATCAGAAGTTGCCTCCAGGACGACCAGGTGACAGTCCAGCTCCTCATCATGCTGCAGGCCAAGGACTTTGATCCCCGGCCAGCCATCAGCTTGTGGCATGCAGGAGGGAGGATGAGGGCAAGGAGGCCCGACACGGGGGAAGAACCAGCTGCAGCCTCTGCCTCTGGACCTCACCCTGACAGTGACAAGTCTGATGAGGAGGATGCTCTGCTCGAGACCGACTCAGATGACAATTAAAGTGACTTTTACATGTATTTGAACAGCTTTGTCTTTACTTTGCTTTTCAGGAGATGGTTTAAATATCAAGCAGAAACGTTCCACAAGTTCTCACAAATATAATGTGTCTGTTCGTTTTAAGTTTATATCCCCCCACCTGGGCCACCCCAAAAAAACACCAGCCAATCTCACTTGCCAAGTTCCATGATTGATTAAATATAGTCACTTACTTCCATGATTCATCTTCTTAGTGGGCACAGAGTAAAAGAGATACTATGTACATTCAAAAGTATGGAATAGGTCTGGTTAAGTAATAATACAGTAACAAGTATGTTACAAGAAAAATAAAATCAAAGTACACTTCCATTCTCTTGATTTATTTTAAATTACAAAATCCTAGAGCAGAAGGGATATATTATGTATCTAATTTTCCCCTCTTGATGTTGTTACTGTGTCTACCTTCAAAGGTGTCAAACAGATCGATTCAATTCTTTATCAACTTACCTTGCTGTGACTGGGCACAACAGAGATTGATGATTGCAGATTCAAGAGGAAAAGACCCATGCAATGGCCATGTCATGATCATTGTTGGACCTTCACAGAAAACATGCTTGCATCAATCTGTAGTGTGCATGGTTAGGCATATATGTTACCATGGTCCAGGATTTATTGACACAGGTTGATCATACGCTGAATAATCCAACCACATTTTCATTTGGAAGAGGAAAGAAATAATAGGAATTGCATTCATTGCAATGTGTAAAAAGAGTTGAGATACTGTATTATAATTCTGCTGCATGTCATTGTGGTATATATCATGTCTTGATTGGTGAATATGTTTAGTTTGTGACTTTATTTGAAGCAGAAATAATATGTGAATGCATTATTGAGCATAATTCCGACTGGTAACTACGCACTTCGTCCGAGCACACTATCGAACGTGTCATGCAGGCTGTCTTAAATGACCACCTAAACTTTCATTTGGCAACCTAAAAAGCTGCCAGGGTTGTCCGGCTGGCAACAGGGGAAAAAAGTTAAGGGAGAGCCCTGCCAATCCTCTCCAGAAATGCTGCCTGACCCACTGAGTTCTTCCAGCTTTTTGTGTCTATCTATGGAAAACAAAGCTTTTCACTTTCAAAATCAGGACCAGACTGTCCCCACATTACACCAGACTGTCCCCACATCACAACACCAGACTGTCTCCACATTACACCAGACTGTCCCCACATCACACCAGACTGCCCCCACATTACACCAGACTGTCCCCACATTACACCAGACTGTCCCCACATCACAACACCAGACTGCCCCCACATCACAACACCAGACTGTCCCCACATTACACCAGACTGCCCCCACATTACACCAGACTGCCCCCACATTACACCAGTCTGTCCCCACATTACACCAGACTGTCCCCACATCACAACACCAGACTGCCCCCACATTACACCAGACTGTCCCCACATTACACCAGACTGTCCCCACATCACAACACCAGACTGCCCCCACATTACACCAGACTGTCCCCACATCACAACACCAGACTGCCCCCACATTACACCAGACTGTCCCCACATCACACCAGACTGTCCCCACATCACAACACCAGACTGCCCCAACATTACACCAGACTGTCCCCACATCACAACACCAGACTGTCCCCACATTACACCAGACTTCCCCCACATTACACCAGACTGTCCCCACATCACAACACCAGACTGTCCCCACATTACACCAGACTGTCCCCACATTACACCAGACTGCCCCCACATTACACCAGACTGTCCCCACATCACAACACCATACTGCCCCCACATCACAACACCAGACTGTCCCCACATTACACCAGACTGCCCCCACATTACACCAGACTGTCTCCACATTACACCAGACTGTCCCCACATTACACCACTGCCCCCACATCACAACACCAGACTGTCCCCACATTACACCAGACTGTCCCCACATTACACCAGACTGTCCCCACATTACACCAGTCTGTCCCCACATTACACCAGACTGCCCCCACATTACACCAGACTGCCCCCACATCACAACACCAGACTGTCCCCACATTACACCAGACTGTCCCCACATTACACCAGACTGCCCCCACATTACACCAGACTGTCCCCACATCACAACACCATACTGCCCCCACATCACAACACCAGACTGTCCCCACATTACACCAGACTGCCCCCACATTACACCAGACTGTCCCCACATTACACCAGACTGTCTCCACATTACACCAGACTGCCCCCACATCACAACACCAGACTGTCCCCACATCACAACACCAGTCTGTCCCCACATTACACCAGACTGTCCCCACATCACAACACCAGACTGTCCCCACATTACACCAGTCTGTCCCCACATTACACCAGACTGTCCCCACATTACACCAGACTGCCCCCACATTACACCAGACTGCCCCCACATTACACCAGACTGCCCCCACATTACACCAGACTGTCCCCACATTACACCAGACTGCCCCCACATTACACCACCAGACTGCCCCCACATTACACCAGACTGCCCCCACATTACACCACCAGACTGCCCCCACATTACACCAGACTGCCCCCACATTACACCAGACTGTCCCCACATTACACCAGACTGCCCCCACATTACACCAGACTGCCCCCACATTACACCAGACTGTCCCCACATTACACCAGACTGTCCCCACATTACACCAGACTGCCCCCACATTACACCAGACTGTCCCCACATTACACCAGACTGTCCCCACATCACAACACCAGACTGCCCCCACATTACACCAGACTGTCCCCACATTACACCAGACTGTCCCCACATTACACCAGACTGCCCCCACATTACACCAGACTGCCCCCACATTACACCAGACTGTCCCCACATTACACCAGACTGCCCCCACATCACAACACCAGACTGTCCCCACATTACACCAGACTGCCCCCACATTACACCAGACTGCCCCCACATTACACCAGACTGTCCCCACATTACACCAGACTGCCCCCACATCACAACACCAGACTGTCCCCACATTACACCAGACTGCCCCCACATTACACCAGACTGCCCCCACATTACACCAGACTGTCCCCACATTACACCAGACTGTCCCCACATTACACCAGACTGCCCCCACATTACACCAGACTGTCCCCACATTACACCAGACTGCCCCCACATTACACCAGACTGTCCCCACATTACACCAGACTGTCCCCACATTACACCAGACTGTCCCCACATCACAACACCAGTCTGTCATTAACAATGTTATCAAATGGGTTTGTTCACCAAAACCCTCCACTCAATGTGGGGCTTCAGCTGGCAGTGAAGGGCAACCCCAATCATAAAACAGACCAACGGGGTGAACTGCGTAAATGTGCAGAGGAAAGACCAACTACTTTATCACCAAGGCAGCAGTTGTGGCCTCAGGAAATGGGAGTGAAACTGATGCAAACCCTGCTCAGAATTCTCCACTGGCTAATCATATTCATAGGAAGTTGGTTGAGAATGTTGGGAAGTCACAAATGTAAGAGTCCTTCAAGGCAGGGTCCGATACACAACGGCCTCATCGCTGACCTTCCTTAATGTTGAATCTTGTCCACAGATTGCTCAACATTCAATTCCATTTGCAACTGGTCAGAGCATAAAGCAGTCCTTGCCGCATACAACCACACCCAAGACACAAAAACACTAAATGCTGGAAATCCCATCAGGTCGGAACATCCTGAAGAAAGGTGGCATATCCAGAACATTGGCACTTTCTGATTCTACATACACCGCCTGACCAACTGACGTTTCCCCAAGCAATTTGTTTTTATATCTGATTTCCTGCATCTGCAGCTTGTTTCGATTCTCAACCCCTGGACACCATTGGCTGGTATGTGGCAAGTTGAAACAAAGGCCACACAAGGGTCAGGCCATGTCCATTTCCACCTAAAACCTCTGACGACACGCCCTTTCTCAACGACGTTACTGTGGCACAGGTCCACACCAATAGCATCTGGGGAGTTAACCTTGACCAGAAATTCAACTGAATACAGTGACACTTAAAATAAGCCAGCACATTGTGTCCTTATAAAAATAATACTGTGGCTTCCTGCCCTGTGGGTTTGAACAGTGGTTCTTCATTGGTCCGTAACATCACTGCTCCTTCACCCAAGAAGGTTAGCAGCATGATTACAGTCAGTTAGTGATCAGCAAATAGAACCATGTAGGTTTGTTAGTGGAGAGAGAGAATGCTTCATAGCTATCCAGGAATCTTCAATTAGAAAAATAAAGGTTGCATCATTTTGATTACCAGCTTCATTTAACCACAGAAATGTTCTAAATTACACAATCTATGATCAGATCAAAGACTGCAGAATTATACACGCTTGTCCAAAATGAATGCTATATCTGAAACAAACACTTGTTTAAAGTGTGGTCTTGTTTGAGCATGCAGTACACAGCTGGATTCAGAGTGACACTTCACTCAAACTTCCCTACCTCCGAGAATAAAGGCGGACAGTTCTGGTCTAAATCTCTTTCTCTAGATCCTTGGAAATCAGCAGAATACTTGCATCTCCCTCTTTTTAGCTTTCAGGCTTCCAGCATATTTTGAATTTTGTTTTTCTTTCTTTCACTTTTGCATATTAAATCTGATTCTCAGAACCTTATTTCCCATAAATTATTTGTAGTTGAGAAATATAAAAACCTCAGGACGCACTAAGTATTATTGATTTATCAGTGCCCAATTTCCTACCTGAAATTTGGTGCGGAGGCCCATTCGAGAGCTAGGCAGGCGAGATCGACGGCGGCATAGACCAGGAGAAAGAAGATGGTCACGATTCCAGCAATTGTATTCAGTTTGCCCGTAAACAATACCAGCTGTGAAAGCAACAGATATATTTTAATACCAATATGAGTATTCACGGAATTGTGCATCCAAATAATTATCCAATGACAATAATTGTGAAAGTATGTCCATGAAATGGCACAGACTATTTGCCTCCGGCTTATTCAAGGAGACATTTTAAAAAGGTCAAGAATTCTTTTCTCAGTTGTAATCTTAATAACACACTGTGTGCCAAAGGGCATTGGGTATTAAGGCGAATGATGGAGTACTGCTGTGAGTCATTGTACATTATACAAATACATCACTGGCCACAAATTAGATTTTATATTATGGAGATGTTCAAACCACGTTTATCAACAAAGAAAAAATCCAATGAGTATCAGCAGAGACACATGCAGTACTGCATGAGATGCAACCATGCCTACATTGCTCATCAACTCACCGCCAATCCCAGCACAAAACATGACCTTGATGACATGTTACATTTCCCTTTGGTGAGCAACAATCATTACCCTTTAAGTACCCGTTCACAGCAGTATTTCACATTCCACCCACCCACCTTCTAATCTTCTAAAATGCTGCCTGTCCCGCTGAGTTATTCCAGCTTTTTGTGTCTATATTCCAATCTTTTTAACCTAGTTTTTTATTCCATTTGTAAACATCTTAAATGTTTGCATCTCTTTGACAACTCACCAACTATTGCAAGCAATTGATTATTTAATTACAGCTCCTTAAATTATCTCTTGGCCTTTGTAGCTCCCAGCATACAAAGTTATAGCCAGTTCACTTCCAATAATACCCCACCTCTGAAAATTGCCCCCAGTGGTAGTATAAAAATTATGATTCTAGAGTTAGAAAGTTAACTGAGGTGGAAAATGCATTCTTCTCTCATGAGTCTCTAATGATTAGATTCAAAGTTTTTCTGATGTCAATGAGAACGACCTCCTCAGTGACCTTCTTCAGCACAGGACTTAATCATGGAACTGAAAAAGGGGCGTTTTCCACACTGACTGACTGTCTTCATTCCTGCTACGTTAAGCCTGAATTCCCTGGTGAGCTTTAGTGTGGACAGCCGAATGATACTTGCTTTTGGTAATCCCAATATTGACAATCTCTGGAATTAGTACCTCCAAGATCCCTCCTTATTTGGATTAGAAATGGACCAGAGAATTTGTGCCTTAAAATTGCGTTTATTTATTTTAACACAGTTCCAATAACATGGACCAATTAGATTAATCAGATTCAGGAAATACTTTGTCCCCTTTGTTATCAGTCCTTCCATAAGCTAGGGTACTGTCCGATTCACCGCTACCCCATTGCGGACATTGGACTTTGTCTCTGGAACTGATGCTCTACAATGCTGAGAACTATATTCTGCACTCTGTATCTCCCCCTTTGCTCTACGTATTGTACTTGAGTTGGGCTTGATTGTATTTCTGTATGTTATTATATGATCTGTTTGCATTTCATGCAAAACAAAGCTTTTCACTGTATCTTGGTCCACGTGACAATAATAAACCAATAATAATGGTTGATTTTTTCCCAGCAATCTTCTGATTGCTGTTACTTTTACAAAGTGAATGAAATTAGGTGATGTTTTTAATACTGAAGTCTTGATTTGTTTTATACAGAAATTGTGACTACGGCTCCAATTTCTTTATAAATGACTACACAGGATTAGTTACATTATGTCAAGTGCAAAGAATGTTGAGAACTTTGGCATGATACAGTTGTTGGTGAAGACAAAGACCACTGTGGATTTTATCTACCACTGTGAATTAACTGGGAATCAGAGGAGAGGAACTGAAGGAACTAGAGCTCTATGATCTTTGGTGTCGACAACCTTCAGATCGTGTAGAGACGCCGGTGACAATGGTGCATGTTGAATGAGGTTAAAAGGGGCATGGTTTTTGGGGGGGGGGGGGGGGAACCAGTCAAACCAGAAATAACATTTGCACAATTAATTTCCCCCACTGATTTGAATGTTGCATTCTCCAACTGTCTTGGGATCTAATTGATTGAAACATTTCATGGCTGGTGGCACTCCATGCCACTGGGCATGGTGCTATTAGAATTCATGACAGGAATAACAACTTGTGACCCTTTCCAGGGGCTTCAATTAATCAACTGGACCAGAGCTATGAATATTAATAGCATTTTGCATCCATTTTCAATGCTTGCAAGAGGGTCACCTCTGGTAGACAACTCTGAGAAAGCAATTAACAATGTAATCATCCAAAAATTCAATCAGGGCAGGGTGTATGGTTGGTTATATCTCGAGCTATTCCAGCTTTTCAAATCCTGCTACACGAAATGCACCATGGAATGTTAAGTCGGGTGACTCGGCTTGTACTCGCTAGAATTTAGAAGATTGAGGGGGGATCTTATAGAAACTTACAAAATTCTTAAGGGGTTGGACAGGCTAGATGCAGGAAGATTGTTCCCGATGTTGGGGAAGTCCAGGACAAGGGATCACAGTTTAAGGATAAGGGGGAAATCTTTTAGGACCGAGATGAGAAAAACATTTTTCACACAGAGAGTGGTGAATCTCTGGAATTCTCTGCCACAGAAGGCAGTTGAGGCCAGTTCATTGGCTATATTTAAGAGGGAGTTAGATGTGGCCCTTGTGGCTAAAGGGATCAGGGGGTATGGAGAGAAGGCAGGTACGGGATACTGAGTTGGATGATCAGCCATGATCATATTGAATGGCAGTGCAGGCTCGAAGGGCCGAATGGCCTACTCCTGCACCTATTTTCTATGTTTCTATAGAAAGTTTATATTTCGGTTCTCCAACCCTTCTGACTTTTCTGCGAGTGTCTCAATCTTAGTCTGATCTTTTAATTGACATGTTAGATGGTGTAAATCAGCATTTAAAGTGCAAATCGCAGTACCTGCCAAGTACCTCCTCCAGCAGCTCAATCTATACACCCACCACCCCATGTACCAAAAGGTACCCCTCAGGTTCCTTTCAAATCTTGTACCCACCCCCCCCCCCCCACCACCCAAAACCTATGTCTTTTGTCTGTTGCCCAGAGTAGGGAAATGAAGAAGCACTGTGTGTTCACCCGATCAACACATTGGAGTAGGGTAACTCTACCCCAATGAATTCCATGATCCTAACGGGAAAGTTACATAGTCCATCAAAGAAATGTAGTGCACAGATGATTCTTGTAAAGGTTAAAAAAAAGTGCTGGTTCTAAATTACAAATCTCAAAGGACTACAGTTCGCAAAACGTTCAGAGAAAAATAATGATATAGCGAGCTTCAATACCGGCTATTGGCTCAGACTCTACTTATTCAGGCAGTCAAAGAATTCCTACGTAAATGTGGTGATCTGAACCACTGCAGTGTGGGGAGGCAAAAAATACAATGTCTTGGTGAAGCAGGTGTTAAATTGGGACGAATGCCTGGAGATGTCAAAATAGAGACAAATTAATATTACCAGACACATTCATCATTAGTGCAACATAATGAAATTACACAAGACCCGACGGTAACATTGAGAATGGTTATCTTTACTTGACTGGACCATGTCATTTACTCTGCACGTCAGTTCTACATTTATCATTCATTTCATTTCCTCGCAGAGTAAGGGCCAAATGAGTGACACGAGGCTTTCAAATCTCTGGTGGCTTAGAACAACTTATTAGGTTCTGAAAATGATTGGCAATTCACTGCTGCAAAGAGCAATTTCTTATAGTGCTTTTTGTTCCATCATTTAAACAAGAGGAATTTTTAGTTCATTTTAATCTTCAAAGTGCACAATATATGCTTAAATGCAAAGCAAAACCAAGTCGCTGGATTTTAAAACCTGTGACACATTTACATTGCTGCAAAGCATTTACATCTCCAGACTTAAAAAAATTACAGTAAGATCATGCTCCCTAAATATAACATCCTAATGGCAGAAGCTGTACTGTTGCTAATCCGGATGGGTGGAAGTGAATAATTACATTCTAACATGGTATTCTCTGCCTCTAGAAATTAACAGCAGACTAACATATTGAAATCAAGATCAACCAGAGGCTGTATTTACAACATGCAAGCTGACAAGCATTTGAAATGGGTTTCCCGTGGACAACCATAAACAATTTGTACATAGCAGCTCTAAACACCAATATGGATTTAAATGAAGCACAGGAATTCTAACCAAAATAAAACTGAGCAAAATACTTGTCGTTTATCATCCTAACATATGCTAGTCTGTTCTTTAATCAGATGGCATAAAAATTATAAATAGGACCATAAAAATGTTTGCATATTAGGAAAACAAAGATTATGTTCTTTCATGGAGGGATAATTTGTTCAATTTTATGATCCCACATTACAGAAATCTTTGCCTGCATCACATTCCTCTTCTACCTTTTAATGCTTTTCATACAGGCACTTGGGTAATATCCTCTGGCATGCTGTGATTTTCATACACTCCAGAGCATCCTGTGAAGAACTCAGCGTCTACCCCATTTTACATGAAGCTTCTCTCTTTACTTGACTGGAGTAAACCTGGATCATTTCAAAATATATGTCTCTGTCCTTGCTACACAAAAGTCTCTTGTCAGCACATTAAATGTAGAGAAGATATAGGTAGACACAAATTTCTGGAGAAACTCAGCGGGTGCGGCAGCATCTATGGAGAGAAGGAATTAGCGACGTTTTGGGTCAAGACCCTTCTTCAGGTTGCGACCCGAAAGTCGCCAATTCCTTCTCTCCATAGATGCTGCCTCACCCGCTGAGTTTTTCCAGCATTTTGTGTCTACCTTCAATTTTACCAGCATCTGCAGTTCTTTCTTAGAGAAGAATGACCTTGGGGCTAAGGAATTAAACCTGTTAGTGTTAAATTATGAGAACTCTTTCATGGACGACCAAGATGATAATTATATTTCGTCCAAAAGTAAAATAACCTCACACCTACATAATAACTCAAGTGGCATCAGTAATATTGCAAAATGTATGAACTATTACATTTCAAAGCCCAAGATTCTTCCACATATGAAAAAAGAATCAGGTTCTGGTTATGTAACAAGGATAGTTAGGAATGTCAGATTACTGGAATGGTAGCTCACCATGCTGGCACCTCTATGTTTGACCTGGAATTAAGTCAGGGATATGAAAGCAGTGAGAGGTCGGTGGGAAAGGATGGGTGAAGGTGACTGAACAATTCCAACAGATGTCTCAACGATGTCAAATTCAAATGAATGAAACTGCTTTCACCAATGGGCAAGGCTGACTTTACTATTGGCCCTCTCAGACGCTGAATGAACACTGGGTAACATACTTTATTCTGTCGTCCTTCCCCTGTGGAAAAAAACTGGCCTCAAAGCTTTTGATATTTCAAAATGTGTTCAATTCATTCTGGAGAACGCAATGACAGAAAATGCTTCCACTTCCACCTACATATGTACTGTTCCTCTTCAAACTTTATTCCTACTTTCCCTGTAGATTGCTTCACACCTAGAGGCATATAAATGTACAAATTACTTTGTAATGTTAATTATCGGAGTATTTTACTGCAGTTCCTGGCTATAATGTTAGGAGTGGTCCTGTGGTTACTTACAGAAGAAAGGTTCTTTTATGACCAGCACACGGGCAAAGAGAACCATTCTTTTCTTCATAATTAATGTATTGGCAATATAAGCCAGCCACTGCCGAGTGAGAGACTATGGAATGATTTAAGCACATGGATGAGAAGTTTAAATTTGTGAATGGTGTGGGGGGGGGGGGTTAAACTGTAGTTCCAGAACATGGTGGCCATGATACAGATTATTTGTTGGTTAAGACACTTCAAATGTTTGAGCAAAAGTATATTCAGGATGCAAAATGGAGCAGCCAGTCTCAAAATTCAGCCCGGCCCATCGAGTCTACTCCGCCCTTTGATCGGGGCTGATCTATTTTTCTCTCTCAACCCCATTCTCCACCCCTCCCCCCATAACCTTTGACACCCTTACTAATCAAGAACCTGTCAATCTCTGCTTTAAAGATACCCAATGACTTGGCCTCCACAGCCGACTGTGACAATAAATTCCACAGATTCACCACCCTCTCACTAAAGAAATTCCTCTTCCTTTTATTCTGAGGCTGTGCCCTCTGGTCCTAGGCTCTCCCACGTTGAACCAGCTCTGAGGTGATCTAGGCTGATGGTGGTAAGATGGTGTCTGTGATACAAGGGTCACTCGGGCAGGAGGGTCACATTGGCTCTGGAAGAAAGCCAGAATCCTGCAAAAGATGATTATCTCTGCAGTCCGGATCTTGAAATCATCCCAAGATCCATCTCAGGGCCAGAATGGATCAAACATTAAAATAAACATTCTGCAGGGCCTGTTCCTTCTTTCATTCCATCATCATCAACGCTGTCACCAATCTGTAGCAGCATTTGATAGACGACAGATTTGACTTCAAACCCATAGGCCCCTGGGCACTGCCACTTCCAACTGCTCCAGCCAATTATCTCTGACCAATGAAAGTGGGCGACATTTTTCCAGCAAACAATTATTGGCTGTCACTAGAATCACGGAACATTTGCAAATCCACAGTTTCTTCAACTTCCACTGCTGAAGATTTCATGTTTTTTTCACCCCATTCAATCCCCTAAATGTGCAGTGTTTTGTTGCATCTCAAGGGGACAGCAAACCAAAGTACTGGAGGAACTCAGTGGGTCAGGCAGCATCAGTGGAAGGAATGGGTAGATGACGTTTTGAATCAAACTAAAGAAGGGTCCCAACCCAAAACATTGTCAGTCCATTCCCACACAGATGCTCGCTGACACGCCGAGTTCCTCCAGCACTTTGCGTTCACTCAAGATTCTAGATCCTGCAATTTCTTGTGTCTACAAAAAGCTGTGATGAGGGGAAAGTGACTGAAAGAGATGAGCCACTCTGGAAAAACAGGCAAGGCATAACAAGATCCCGTTCATTTAGTTTCCTGCAGCCAGAAACAAAGACATGCTCTGCAATCTGGTGACCAACAATTCTTCATATAAACAGCTTCACAATGAAAATACCTGAGGAGATAGCCAGCCTGTTGTATTTGTTTTTACCTGAAGTGCAGTGTTGCAGTGCTAATTCTTAAGGTGCCGGAGCTGTCAAACAGGGGCGACATTTCAGGTTTTGCTTGGGGAGGGGGGGCGCGACCTACTCTCCCAAGAGGGTTAAACAAGATTATAGCCTACCACTACATCCCAGTGTATAACTAGTACAATAAAACATATAATACCCAATTTAATATCACAAAATATTGCACGGTTGCCATCACTAATTATTATGAAATATAATTATCAAGCAAGTAAAGAAAAAGACGGTAATCATGTATTTTACCAATTTACAAGTAATTACCTAATTACCAAATGCCACCAATAAGAAGTTTCACAATAATTTCCAGAGGGTCAGGTGTAATATGTGTTTGGGGGTCTGAAGCAACCCTTGGCCTGGGGTCTGTCCTCTGCTCGTCTGTGGTACCACAGCCATGATGTGACGTAGGATTCCGCTGAACCAGACGAGGTCTGTGTAGTTTAACAAAGATAAGTGCTGATACATGATTTATGAGAATTCTTTAGCGTGTTGGTGTTATTGTTCATGTGACTGAATCCCCTCTCACACTCAGCTGTACTAACAGGAATAACGTGAATAGCTCAGTAATGGGCGTATATCTTGGGGGATGCGGCATTAACAATCTTCCACGTAATCTCTGAAGGCATTTATAACAGAGGAAGAAGAAAGCTTAAACCTCTTGCAGAGAGATGATATTGCAGCTTTTCCATAATTAGGTGGTATTTCAGCAGGACAACAGCATTTATCAAGGACACACAATTCATTTTGCAGGGATTTATACATACTCTAAGGTTGAGAAGAATGAGAACCTTTCAAGGATGTTGTGGTGAACATACGGTGCTGCAAATGGTTTATAAGACTAGTAAGAAACTGTTGATAATTAATGGAGATGATTTTGTTGTTGCTTGTTAAGATAATATCTCCAAACTTCCCCTTTTCAACTGCCTCTTGAGCTAGAGTATTTGTACCAGGTGGCTCTTTCAGTCCATGCAGTGATCTTATGCTCTGTTGGATCAGTTTGTCTACATAAACAATCGTACGAGTGCCTTTCCGTCAACACTCTGACAGTAAACCAAGTCCATGCAACGTGTCATACATTGGAGCTAAATCCAATAGAAACTGTTGTGAAGAGAGTCTTGTCAACAGACCGACATAGGTTTTTCGCTCACTCCCAGATCTTGTTTCATCCTTCATTGCTTTTTCAAAATGAACACACAGTGCTTCATAACGTTGCCACACTGCTGAAACTGTTCGAAACAAGCTACCCACCTGGTGCCCAGAACACGGCCTATTTTGCAAAGTTGTTGTTCTAGCTAAGAGGCACATTCAGACAGTTCCTTTTGATGTCGAGGTGATCTACTGTAAACATTGAGTACAATTTGTCCCTCAATGATCGAAAATGATTCATTCCATGAACTTCTCTCACCCAAACACCAACTGCAAGTTCTAACCTGTGATGAAGACAGTGCCAAATCATCACATCAGGGTAGTTTCCCTTGAGAATTGTCGTAACACCAGACTTGACACCAAGCATTACGCTCGCCCCATCACTAGTAAGGTTTGGTTTCAAGTAAGGGTCATCAAACCCATGGTTACTGAGACAGTTCCATAGATGCTTAGCAATAGTTGCAGCTTTCTGATCAGGCAGTTCAATTAGAAACATAAAATGAGGGTCACCTTCCTTATCATTTTCACATTTCAAAGAAACTATGACAGCGATCTTGATGCTCAGGCTTGTTGTTTCACCAATGAGAACAGAAATGTTGCCATTTATCTGCGGGATACGCTGGATATTTTTCATAGGAATAGCTATGTGGTTAATGATCTCCGTAGCACTAGTGTGGGAATGCAATCCAATTCCAATGTCAATACCAGCTTTGTTTTGAAGTTCCAGTAAGCCAAAGAGATCAGAGTATGGTCCGTCATTCTGAGCTAAATAATATGCAGAACGAAAAACTGAAGGTTGCCTTCAGATGCGAAGCATTCTTGGTGTGCCTTATATTCCAAGAGCATCTTCACTAGCTGTATTTACAACGCATAGAGCAGCAGTGTGAGCTTTTGATAGTTTGTCATCAACAATTTTTTTTCTGAGAGACTTCATATGTGTACTTCGATAGACAATAGACAATAGGTGCAGGAGTAGGCCATTCAGCCCTTCGAGCCAGCACCCCCATTCAATGTGATCATGGCTGATCATCCCGAATCAGTACCCCGTTCCTGCCTCCTCCCCATATCCCCTAACTCCGCTATGTTTAACCCAGGGTACTTAAAGAAGTGGCTCTAAAAATTGTGGATGCATTCGTGATAATTTTCCAATGTTCTATAGACTCAGATTCAGTTCCTGTGGATTGGAGGGTAGCTAATGTTATCCCACTTTTTAAGAAAGGCGGGAGAGAGAAAACGGGGAATTATAGACCAGTTAGCCTGAGATCGGTGGTGGGGAAGATGTTGGAGTCAATTATAAAAGATGAGATAGCCGCACATTTGGATAGCAGTAACAGGATTGGTCCGAGTCAGCATGGATTTACGAAGGGGAAATCATGCTTGACTACGCTTCTGGAATTTTTTGAAGATGTAACTAGGAAAATGGACAAGGGAGAGCCAGTGGATGTAGTGTATCTGGACTTTCAGAAAGCATTTGATAAGGTCCCACATAGGAGATTAGTGGCACATGGTATTGGGGGTGGAGTGCTGACATGGATAGAGAAGTGGTTGGCAGATAGGAAACAAAGAGTAGGGATTAATGGGTCCCTTTCACAATTGCAGGTAGTGACTAGTGGGGTACCGCAAGGCTCGGTACTGGGACCGCAGCTATTTACAATATACATCAATGATTTGGATGAAGGGATTCAAAGTAACATTAGCAAATTTACAGATGACAAAAAGCTGGGTGGCAGTGTGAACTGTGAGGAGGATGCTGTGAGAATGCAGGGTGACTTGGACAGGTTGGGTGAGTAAGCATGCCGGTACAGCAGGTAGTGAAGAAAGCAAATGGCATGTTGGCCTTTATAACAGTGGAATCGAATATAGAAGCAAAGAGGTCCTTCTGCAGTTGTCAGAGCTCTAGTGAGACCACACCTAGAGTATTGTGTGCAGTTTTGGTCCCCTAATTTGAGGAAGGACATTCTTGCTATTGAGGGAGTGCAGCGTAGGTTTACAAGGTTAATTCCCGGGATGGTGGGACTGTCATATGCTGAGAGAATGGAGCAGCTGGGCTTGTACACTCTGGAATTTAGAAGGATGAGAGGTTATCTCATTGAAACGTACAAGATTGTTAAGGGTTTGGACACGCTAGAGGCCGGAAACATGTTCCTGATGTTGGGTGAGTCCAGAACCTGGGGCCACAGTTTAAGAATAACGAGTAAGCCTTTTAGAACGGAGATGAGGAAATACTTACTCACAGAGAGTGGCGAGTCTGTGGAATTCTCTGCCTCAGAGGGCGGTGGAGACCGGTTCTCTGGATGCTTTCAAGAGGGACCTAGATAGGGCTCTTAAATATAGCGGAGTCAGGGGATACGGGGAGAAGGCAGGACCGGGGTACTGATTGGGGATGATCAGCCATGATCACATTGAATGGAGGTGCTGGCTCGATGGGCCGAATGGCCTACTCCTGCACCTATTGTCTATTGTCTAAAAATACAATGTGTTGAGGCCAGGAGCAGATAATATTGCAGGGACCAGGTGACCATGTGGCTGATAAAGGGTCACCCGAAACATCACCTATTCCTTTTCTCCAGAGATGCTGCCTGACCTGCCAAGTTACCCCGGCATTTTGTGTCTATCTTCTGTTAAACCAGCATCTGCAGTTCCTTCCTACATAGGTGACCATCTGCTCCCATGAACCCATGCTCCTGTCTATTACTTATCTCGTTATAAATCAAGGAAAGGGACAAAAGCCACAAATGCCACTTTCAAATAATGGCAAATATAAAAGGATAGAATTAGCCAGATCAGATCTTCATACTATTGATCCAAATTTAATGACAAGATCATTGCAGATTATCTCTTTGAGTTTAAACCCACACATGGACGTCAGACAGCTGATATCTCAAATATCACTGTGGAAAACTGCGTGTCAGAGGACTTGAGAGAGAACGTATTCTGTGGCCTGGTGCTCAAGGGTCTATCAATTGCAACCTTCAACTTCATTCCCATTTAGCAGAGAGAGATAATTAACTTGCAGATTAATTCAGTTCTGTATTGTCCAATATGTTTCAAGCCTACTGATGATTTTAGATAAGCAACTCTTGAAATACAGGAAGTTACTCATGTTTCTCATTAAGTTTATGTAAAATTGAACAACTGCATTTTTAAGTTGCTCAAATAGTAATCTATCTATTTATCTATACATAACTCAAACTCTGATCTTGTTATCTTCCGGTTTGCGCAGTTTTTCTATTCTACACGATAGCGCTATGATTTTTTGCCAGCTTACTCACCGTTCTGTGCTGCGAGTGAACCAAGTTTCATTCCGATCGGTGGAATATTGTAAAAGTTAGCGAGGTTTAAAAATCTTAAACACCATGCGTGTGCAGATCGTTCTCCTCTCCTGCCAGTCAGCACCACGCGGATTGGTTTGTTCTCCTGTCACTCCGTGGGATGGTCCGCCCCTTCCTGTGCCATCGTGTCTTTATTGGAGCTGAACGACGCTGCGGGTGGCCGGCGGAGGTCTCCAACCGGACACAATTTTCGGAGGGACCGGAAGCAGCCCAGCCCGGCACGGGAGATGTCGCCAAACAGAAAGTGGAGAATCTGATCCCGGCGGGCGAGAGCGGCCAGCGCCCGCAGTGCTTCCCAACCGCACCGCCATCATAACGCCCCGCAGCTCCAGCCCCTTCCCCTCTGGTCCCGCTCTCTGGCACCTGCCCCCCTCCCCCGTGATACCCTCCTCTCCCCCATGGCTCTGCCCCCGTCTTTTCTCCGAGCTCTCCCCACACCCCCCCCCCCCCCCCCCCGCCCACACGCCGGTGTGGCTGTCGCTGCCGGTGCTTCCAGGCCGAGCCAAGGATCCGTGCCGACGGCTGATGCTCCTCCGGGGCACGCAAGAAGGGAGAGGAGCGGCAACCTTGAGATCCTCGAGGAGTGGGGGAGGAGAGGAGAGGAGATTGAGGGAGAGGAGGGGGGAGAGGGAGAGGAGGGGGGAGTGGGGGAGGTAGGGAGTGGGGGAGGTAGGGGATAGAGGGATAGGAGGGGGGTAGGGAGGGAGGGACTGACTAAGGGTATGGGAAAGGAGAGGGAGAGAGGTGAGGGAGGGATTAGGGGAGGGGAGGGGAGGAGGAGAGGGGAAAGAAGAGGGAGGGTGAAGAGGAGGGGGAGAGAGTGCTAGGGATGAGGGGGAATGAGCTGCGCCTGTGCAGTTGGTGGCTATGGTTGCGTGGTGGGATATTGAGCTGGGGGACCAAGCCTCCTGTGTGACAGGGACCCAACGGGTCTCACTTAGTCTAGTAGTAAATAAAACTAAAAGGGAACACAGAGCGACATCAGTCTTGTACAAATTACCCCATATGAACTAAAATTATTTCTCACAAAGAAGAAAGCAAAACAGTGCAGGAGATATTCAAATGTTAGGGTGACTTTAATCACCTGGACGAAGAGCCAGGAGATCAGCACAGCAGCCCAGGGGTTTCCACTGGCAGAGGTCTTCTTCGCAGGTATGAGCAGCTTACCTGAAAGGTGGAAAAGAAAAGTTAATCTATTAAGCAGATTAATTAAAGACAGGCTACCAATATTTCCCAGATATTTAAGTGTTTTCTCAGATTAGCATTGGAACAATGCAACAAGCTACAGCGATTCCCCTGGGAATTCACCTCATTGTTAGACAGGCATGGTCCAGCATGGTTCACTTTGAAAGAAGTTAGACACAGAATAACAGTAATGGTTACATTATCAGGTGCACCGGCACATTCTAATATTGCAAAATAAAATAACGTTTCTGCTAACATTCAAATGAAGGGTTTCAGAAAAAAAGAATCCAAACTTATCTGCAGATGTTGAAAATTACAACATTTCAGGGGATATTAATTAGGGCAGTAATTTAATCAAAATGATCATGATATAAACTGAAATCCCTTAACTGTCAACAAGAGACAGTTTTTCCCCTTATTCAAGATGGATTTGAAATATTAAAAGTTTATTGTACCATGTAATATCTTTAAAGAAAATGAAATGCAATTGTGTTGATTAATGGAGTTTTAACATCATATATTAGTTAAATAATTTGAGCTCTGAATTTACTTTGGTTTAAGGTGAGTTAAATTGATTAAACACTGAATTTTGGAAAAAAGTAGATAGCACGGAATTAATTTTGCAATCGTTATTAACAATGTTTGTTTCACTCTTTAATTTAGAAACATTATTGTAAATGTTAAAAGCATTTTGAAAGGCTCATGGTTATTTATTATCAGTGATTAAACCAGTAATTGCGAAAGGCAACGGACCTCACAAAGGTAAAAGCTAATGAGTGTTCTCAGAAGGTTACAGTGCAAATAATCATATATAATGACTGGAATTGGAATCAAAAGTGATCACAGCTGGCCCAGAATCTCACCCCAGGTGTGTAGGAATGGAATATGTCACTGCACGTAATAGCTTAATGGAACATGCATCAATCCAAGCAGAAACACATGGTTTATCATTCTCATCCAAAATATTCTCAGAAACCCCATTCTTTTCATTCTTCACCATCCCTGTCCAAGCAGAAAGATTGTATATAGACATAAAAAGCTGGAGTAGGATGCTATGAGGCTGCAGGGTGACTTGGATAGGTTGGGTGAGTGGGCAGATGCAGTATAATGTGGATAAATGTAAAGTTATCCACTTTGGTGGCAAGAACAGGAAGGCAGATTATTATCTCAATGGTGTCCGATTAGGAGAAGGGGAGGTGCAACGAGACCTGGGTGTGCTTGTACATCAGTCACTGAAAGTAAGTATACAAGTACAACAGACAGTGAAGAAAGTTAATGGCATGTTGGCATTCATAAAGAGAGGAGTTGAGTATAGGAGCAAAGAGGTCCTTCAGCAGTTGTATAGGGCCCTAGTGAGACTACACCCAGAGTATTGTGTGCAGATCTGGTCTCCTAATTTGAGGAAGGACATTCTTGTTATACAGGGAGTGCTGCGTAGGTTCACAAGGTTAATTCCCAGAATGGCGGGACTGACATATGATGAAAGAATGGAACGACTGGGCTTGTATTCACTTGAATTCAGAAGAATGAGAGGGCATCTCATAGAAACATATAAAATGATTAAGGGATTGGACACGCTAGATGCAGGAAACATGTGCCCGATGTTGGAGGAGTCCAGAACCAGGGGCCACAGTTTAAGAATAAGGGGTAGGCCATTTAGTACTGAGATGAGGAAAAACTTTTTCACCCAGAGAATTGTGAATTTGTGGAATTCTCTGCGTGAGAAGGCAGGAACGGAGACTGATTGTGGATGATCAGCCATGATCACATTGAATGGCAGTGCTGGCTTGAAGGGCCAAATGGCCGACTCCTGCACCTATTGTCTATGTATCTACGTATGTACATTAATTTCTCCCCATACAGCAATGCCTCTTTTGGGAATCAATACATTGAACCTCCCTCTACGGGCAAATATATCTGACCCATGGTAAAGTACCAGGGTTAAACAATTTCAACATTTATAGAACATTCCAATTCACATATCCTTACAAATATATGACATCATGTTTCCACCCAGAACTGAATATGCCACCTCTCAATAATATCCTCCAACCCTCTATTGTCTGCATAGGCCTTGCAGAAAATGCCAACGTGCTGCTTTGAATATGGAATTAGTTTCCTGAACAATGTGCCCATTAGAAAGTTATTTAGTTCAGTTGTGACAAGCAAAACGTTTTTCAAAAAATGTAACGTCAATATCAAGCGTTTCTGCACAACTTTGATTCCAACAGTCATTTTATAAACAAAATAACTCAAATCAACTTGCCAAATATATTGTCCTTAGCAAGTGCATAGAGAATTCTTGATGCTCCAATCAAATTGCTCATTGCAGCCGACAGAGTTGAAGAGTAGATGCCGATTATGACAAAAGGGTGCCAGACGTTGATGTCCTCCAGGAAGCCATAATTATTTTGGAGAAGAAATCTTTAAAGAGAAAAGAATATCGCACTTGGTGAGCACACATCCAGAAACCGAAAAGAATCAGTTTATCCCATAAAATACAAACTGATAAACCACCTGGCAACATTGCTAGGATGCATTCGTTTACAGAAGTAGTTATTTAGCAGTTGGGCAACTGATCAAAATCCAGATAAAGAGAACTCATATAAATAAGCCACGGAGCTCACAAAGGCAGACATTTAGAATTCTGCCCCAATGATTCCCAAGAAGGAATTCATTTCATCCTTGCCCCTCTTCTCTAAGCACTAATCTATGATCACCAATCATCTTCATTGTCTTCCCCCTGCCCATATTCATAAGTGATAGGAGCAGATTTGGTCCATTCGGCCCATCAACTGTGCTCCGCCATTCAATCATGGCTGATCTCCCTCTCCCTCCTAACCCCATTCACCTGCCTTCTCCCCGTAACCCAACACCCGTACCATGTGCACTCTGCTGCAAAGACTGGGCATGGCAGCATCATCTACATGACACGTGCAAAGAACTACGTCGCTTGCACCCAACCGACACATAATGACAGGTGCAAAGACAATGGGTGCAGGAGTAGGCCACTCGGCCCTTCGTGCCAGCACCGCTACGGACACACAATGACAGGTGCAAAGAACTACGTCACCTGCACCTCACGGACACATACACTTTCCAGAAAAAAAATCACCGCACAGCAATCAGAAACAGGAATGGTCCTTTGCTTCCATTTTGCTATCAGTACATGTGTAGATGACAATACATGGGAACTTCCCTGAACTAGCTGCCATTGTCATAATATCAGGACAATTTGTTACCTTAAAATAGTAATAAAAATGGAAGCACTGAAATAATGCAGTAATAATGTATATTGCATTTACACCATGTTTTAACCTTGGCAACAAAAATCTCAAAGAATAAGTAAGTGCAATGTATAGAATGATTCTATACATTGTTAGGTTAGTAAAGTTAGTAAAGGTTAGGTTAGTAAACCGAGCTCCGTTGCTATACTCTGGGAGATATTTTGAATAACATTTTTGGAAAGTAAACATACCAATCTTAATCAGAAAACAAGCTATCAAAGAGCTTAATATAATTACATCTTCCAACTTCAGTTTAAAAATGCTATAGGTCAGCATTTCTAAGTGCAGCTAATAAAACTAATGAGGCAGGCAAGACATATCCAGCAAAGTGGAGTGTGCCATTCAATTTTCATTATCCTATTTGTGCATCTAAAAATTTCTGTATCCAGCCTCCCACGTGGCTTGCATACTTATGAACAAAGGTTCTGATGGCAGACCATCAGGATGACTCACAATCATTGTACACGTCTGTGCTGCATTGGCTCTGGCAACTGGTTTTCAAATCGGCCTATTGCTTGCAGCAAACTATAACAAACACACAAATCCCAACAACCTTTGTCTCACATAATATACTTGGTGCACATTTAAACATATAAATGTGATTTCATTTGTTCTACCCAACATTTATCAGTTACTATGCTTCCTGCAGAAAATAAAAGCCTGCTACTGGTACCGACCGCAGACCACAATCACCCCCTCAGAACATTTCTAGGTCGTTTGCACTAACGGGGATGGGAAAATAAAAACATCAGGTTCAGAAATGCTTTTCAAGCTTTGTGTAATTCATTGATTATAAATTAAGCATTTATTTTCAGGAGAAAAGTGGAAGAATTTAATAAAAAGTCCTTTAATTATTGTCCACATTATTGCACTAGCTTCATTTGAGCTTCAGAGTATACAATGGTGCGTTGCTGTACAAAACGTGCTGCAAAATAGTAACCCCTGTCTTCTGTTTTAATGTCGTGAAGCAAATTGACCAGTGAGATGAATGATTAGTTGTTTGGGCAAAACTTTACAAACTTGCTGCAAGCAATAGGCCGATTTGAAAACCAATTGCCAGAGCCAATGCAGCACAGACGTGTACAATGATTGTGAGTTATCCTGATGGTCTGCCATCAAAACCTTTGTTCATAAGTCTGCAAGCCATGTGGGAGGCTGGATACACAAATTTTTAGATGCCCAAATAATGAAAATTGAATGGCACACTCCACTTTGCTGGACATGTCTTGCGTGCCTCATTAGTTTACAACTGCAGAGCTCAGCACCACCAGACTACTGGGTTGATCATTTGTAC
The DNA here is from genome assembly GCA_963514005.1 of Raja brachyura. Next base: position 67,331,204 of record OY740794.1, read on the forward strand.
TGTGTAAGCTGGGCCCCAAAACACATGCATCATAATGCAATTTGCTCTCACTATCCTTTGCCTCACTCTTACTCTTTCCTCACAGGGTAACGCTCAGCCCATAGGTTATTTTAGTAAATAAGCTTCGAGGCACAAACATATCTTTAATTATGGTCCAATGGACAATTATTACAGACAATAAACTAAACCGATGACTGCTAATTTAATAAAATACTCCAAATGAGGTATCTGCGTGATTTACTTGATTCTATACTCTTAGCACCTTGCCATGGAAGGCAGGGGTACTGTTCTCTTAACTTCCGGCTGTAGCTGTGGCATCACATCAACCAGATTGAGCACAGAGTGCTGGAGTAACTCAGCGGGTCAGGCAGCATCTGTGGAGAACATGGATAGGTGACGTTTCACAGAGTGCTGGAGTAACTCAGCAGGTCAGGCAGCATCTGTGTAGAACATGGATAGGTGACGTTTCACAGAGTGCTGGAGTAACTCAGCGGGTCAGGCAGCATCTGTGGAGAACATGGATAGATGACGTTTCACAAATTGCTGGAGTAATCATCGAGTCAGGCAGCATCTGTGGAGAACATGGATAGGTGACGCTTCACAAATTGCTGGAGTAATCATCGAGTCAGGCAGCATCTGTGGAGAACATGGATAGGTGACGTTTCACAAATTGCTGGAGCATCTGTCCGTAAACAACTATTTTACTTCGGAGTCACGTGAGTGACTTCGTGAAGACCCCGCCAGGCACGCATGCGCGACATATCGTCGACCGCATGCGAGCGACAGGCAGGGAGGAGCGTTGCTCCTCTACTGCTGGGACCTGCAGGTAAGTAAAACACTAACCTGCGGTCTTTTTCTTCTAGGTGGCCCTGTCGCAGGGTCTCGCAGCCGCCTCGGATCTGACTGCTGCGGCAGTCAGCGGCGGCTCCAATAGTTGGAGTCGGGAAGCCCGTTGACCCAGGAGGGTCCGGGCTCATACACTCGCCGGCGGAGGACGGCAGAGGCAGCCCGACTCCACACCGCAGCCCGCAGGGGACGCCGCGGGCGAAAAGGAATGGGGCTTGCCGGCTCGCTGTCAAAAGTTCGCGACGGCAGCGCGGCAGCCCCGACTCTACACCTCAGCCCGCGGGGAACACCGCGGGTTGGCGGTGTACATGTAGGCGTGGGGCTTGCAGGCTCGCCGTTCAAAGTAGGAACGGTAGAGCGGCAGCCCCGACTCTACACTGCAGCCGCGGGGGATACTGCGGGCTGGCGGTGTGCATGCAGGAGTCGGGCTTGCAGGCTCGCCGTCAGAAGTTTCAACGGCGGAGCGGCAGCCCCGACTCTACACCACAGCCCGCGGGGGTGATACTGCGGGCTGGCGGTGTGCATGTGGTGTAGGGCTTGCTGTGCTTGCCATGGGCAGCAGCCCGACTCTACACCGCAGCCTGCAGGGGTTCTGCGGGTTGCTGGCATTCAGGGAGAAGCAGGCTTGCAAGCAAAGGCAGCCTGACTCCACACTGCAACTGCAGGGATTCTGTGGCCTGGCTACATTAAAGTGCCCTGCTACTCTAGGGTATGCATTGTCTTCAAGAAGTTCCGACTGCCAACATATAAAAGTTATTAAAGCATGAGAGGCTGGTCACCATACTTCTTAAAGACCCTCAGGTAAGATACTAACTTTGAATAGCTAAGCGTCTGTATTCGAGTTTGCTTACAGAGGGATGGAGACCAGAATGAAGGCAGCGAAGCAGGTCTCCAAGGGCCGTGCGACTTCAGATGGGAGTCAGCGGCCACCATTCCAGAAGAACGCGGAGGTCGGGGAGCCCTGCGCAGCCAGGACCCGTCTCTCCACCACGGCTGACCATGGGGCCGCAAAATGGTGGAGCACCGCGTGGGAGCAGGATGGGCAAGACCTGGACTCCCTACCACTCTCACCTATGCATAGTGACTGTGGGGCAAAGGTGCGTAAACATGTGACCCGCTCGGCGGCTCGTTTTGTCTCTCCTACTATGCAGGTATCAGAGATGGGGAGAGCTGCGCACAGGTCATGCCCCGCTGCAGTGGGAGGCATCGACATACCGCCGGGGGTAACCTGCTAGACTGCAGGCCGGTGATGGACCTGCTGGAAATCGGGGAGCCCTGCAGGAGCAGGAGGTACCGGTGTCCACCGGAACAGGCTGCCGGAGCGCAGACCGGTGGCAGCAGTTTACGGCTAGGCAACCCCATTGCTACGGGTAACGCCGGCTATGCGCCCTCATGGACCCGTGTGGTTAAGGGTGACGGCAAGCCTGCACGGACAGCGGAGCCGGTATTGGGGACCGGTACCGATCCTTCCCTCTGCCTTCCCACCAGGCAGAGGTGCCGCTTAGGTCCAAACGACGGCGGACTAGCGGTATGTCCGTGCAGGAGTCGTACAGCCTGCGGGAGCAGGAGGTACCGGCACTGCACCGGAACAGGCTGCCGGAGCGCAGACCGGTGGCAGCAGAATACGGTTAGGCAATCCCGTTGCTGCGGGTAAAGCCAGCCAAGCGCCGTCACAGACCCCTGGGGGTGAGGGTGACGGTGTGCCTGCACGGACCACGGACCGGTATTGGGGACCGGTTCCGACTCCTTTCCTCTGCCTGCTCGTCAGGTAGAGAGGCCGCTAAGGTCCGAGGGATGCCGGGCTAGCGGGTTGTCCGTGCGGAAGTCGTTCAGCCCCGCAGGAGCGGGTGCTGACGAGTACCTGTCAGCCACTTCGTTGAGGTGTGACCTACTGGCAGAAGCCCCAGCGACTCATCAGGGCCTGGGGAAGTCGACCTGTTGTCCGTGTGTAGCGGCAGCGGTCGCATGGCTAGGATGGAGCTAATGGTGGAGCAACTATATCAGCAGGACCTGGGTCGGCAAGAGCAGGAGTCTCAGCGGTCTGGGAGTTCGGATCATGACCACCACCTTCAATCTCACCTTCGTCCATCGGGAGTGCTAGCATTCAACAGATGGCCGATTTGACAAAGCAGCGGCAGCAGAAGAGCCCACTGCTCTCGATCCAGAAGAAGAAGTTGGAGGTGTCGAAAATCCGAAACCTGTTTCAGGGGTACCGCTGCACTCTACATTGGCAGTAAGTATTAATTATTGACGACACACCAGTTCCTAGACCAGGTGCTTTCAGAAACACGGAGAAGTACAAGGATCCTGGAAACTGTGTTACCCTGAACGTCCCGAGGGTCGACTCAGCCATCTGAGGGAACATAATTTCCAATGCGAGGGAACAAGAGATGAAGAGGCAGAAAATTCTGAAGCTATTGGCGTCGGGCATCACGGCGCTCATCAGGACCCTCGATGGGGCAGGTGCATCCGCAGAGCAGCAGGATGCTCTAGCCCTCCTGTGTAGCACACTTCGGGAAACTGTTTTAGTCAGAGCTCCATCCGGCCCGACATTAACCCTGAATTCGCTGGGTTGGGTCGTACCTCCACCACACCTCCAAGACAGCTGTTTGGGGAGGACCTGCCCAAGCCGGTCAAAGACGAGGCCATCAAGAACACATCCGCACCAGCTCCCCAACAGCAGAAGCCTTGTTAGGGCAGAGCCAGCATAGACTACCTCACCACACACCAGCTGCAGGAACAAGGATTTACCGAGGCGATCGAGCAGCACCCAGCAAAGAAGGAATACTAGAAACCAGAACGTCAGGCTCGCCGGTAACCATGGAGGTAAGGGGGCCTGGTTCTCTTGGAAGTGCTGCATGCATAACCTCACAAGTAGGAGGGAGGTACATACATTCTGCGGCTCTGTTTGTCACTATCCAGGGAACAGAGCTATAGCCATAATAGATTCATGTAACAGCCTTGCTTGCGCCAGGGAACTGACTTTCGACATGCTGCTAAGCTATGGGTAAATTGGAGCTACATTCCAGCCACATAATTGGGTCGTTACGCTATCAAAGCTTGGGTGAATAAGCAAAATCTCGGCATGTATAGCGAATGCTTACAATTACGAGCTTAAGCAGCTGCCAATCCAAGCATAATTGAGGTACAACGGTGGATTAGCAATGGTTGTGATTGTTAAATCCCATCATTACATCAAACCTAGTAGTCGCGTTACAAACCGACGCAAGCGCCGAGGGCTGGGGAACTACTGACACCATTCCAGGTGGGGCGGTAAATGGGATTGCATGAGTCTACTTTCTTCAATCACAAGGTATAAACTGTTTAGAAATGCTGGGAGCATGTCCAGGGCTGCGCATTAATGTACTAATCTGCAGCATACGTATGTTCGTCTTCAAAATAATACCACTGAGGAGGCATATTAAACCTTATGGGTGGCGTCAAGTTAATATCTTGGGATGAATTGGAAACATTAATTTGGCTCTGGTGGATTGAAAGAAATTTGAGTTCAGCTATGTACCTTCTGGATAAGCTCAATATAGTGGCGGACACCAGGTCACAAGTATTAATAACGACATCAAGTAGATTGAACCTCCAAATATCTGCTAAAATTATAGCCTAATATGGAATACCAGATTTCGACCTCTTTGCGTCCAGGTTGAGCCATTGGATACTAACATATGTCTTGAGAACTAGATCCTGGGGCAGTGGCGATGGACGCGTTTTCGCTACGTTGGGGGGAAATGCGGGGTTTCTATGTTTTCCCCATTCTGCTTCATCAGACAGGTGCTGCAGGATACGCAACCAGGCTCTGCAACATAAAGGACCATGGATGTCAAACAGCATCGTGCAGAGAGAGTCCAGTAGGAAGCAGTACCTCGCCTACATAAGGATATGGGAGGTTTCTGTAGTCGGACCTAGACCATCTACATATCTGCTATACTCTCCAAGGTGCTGGAATACTCATGGGTCGTCATTATGACGAGTCCCTCAGTTACAGTGCTGTATACAGTGCCAGGAGTGCATTGTTGTCCTATTGCTAGATTGGACTGGGATGAGGTAGTGTTGACCCTCCTCAGGTGCTGGTCGCCTATGATGGACTTACTCACCTTCAAAGTGCTTATGATAATGGCACTGAACACAGCTCAACAGGTCATGACTTTACAGGAATTAAACCTGGATAGAATGATCGGACCATACTAAGGTAACTTCTTTACAGAAGAATTACTTACACTACACAGACCTGGGACTACACGTCTGCAAATGGGCATCAGATGTATGGAGACGGGTCTGTTTCAGCCATGGTAACCCACGTCACAGGGTGATTGTGCAGACTATCTCCAGATGACACGAGGTGGTATTCGGTGCAGCAGGTAAGACACTAATATTTTAAATGTCATTCTATCAGGGCTGCATCCACATCAGTGGCAAGGACTATGGCGGTGTTCATGGATTTTGGCCTCGCAATAGCGAGCTGGGCCAGTGAATCTACACTTCAGCGGTTTTATAACTGATTTATAACCGCTCCCGCAACGTTGGCGGATTCAGTTTTAAGTGCTGTTCCCTAAACGTTTGTCCCCGAGTTCAGGGGGTTATTGTTGTATTAACAAATGTTATTATTTTTTCAGCTTGTTCAAGTCTGAAATACGTTAACATACTTCCTCCATCAGAATTACGGCAGTGTGTGAGCATGGGCGTGGTCCAGGGCATGTAATCACAGAGCTTTGAAATCTTCACGAAGTCACTCACGTGACTCCGAAGTAAAATAGTAAGATTAAACAAGAACTTACCAGTTTGAAGTTTGATCTTTATTTTATGAGGAGTTGCGATGAGGGATTTCGTGCCCTCCGCTCCCAACCCTCTATTATATATTCAACTGGTATGGTCAAGTTTTAATCTTACTATCTTCGGTTTGTGATCTGTGATTCCACACCGCTGCTTTGAAGAATGTCGCGCATGCGTGCCTGGCGGGGTCTTCACGAAATCCCTCATCGCAACTCCTCATAAAATAAAGATCAAACTTCAAACTGGTAAGTTCTTGTTTAATCTTACTAATTTATGGTACTTTCATGGTTAATGAGAAACTAGTTGAGTGATGGCAAAAATGGGTTTGTTAAAGTCATAAATGGTTGAAATAATTGGGACCAAAGAAATGTGAGCAGAATAAAACACATACTTTGGTTGTGTCTTCATAAAGGGAGGAAACAAATAACAACCCAGGCATTTGGAAGCTGGGGGTCTGGAGAGAGGGAGAAACTGAAGGAAATCGGGATGAATACGGAGCTAGTGCTACATCCATAGGCTGACAATTCAATTCAATTCAATTCAAGTTTAATGTCATTGCACAAATACAAGTATAGGTACAACGAAATGCAGTTTAGCGTCGTTCTTAGTGATAGCGATATAAAAAAATAAATACAGAGTGCAGTGGTAGCAGTACGGAAATAAATAAATACAGGGTACAGACAAGTCTATCAGCTGGGCTCCGAGTTCAGCAGTCTGATGGTGTAGTTGAAGAAGCTGTTCTTCGTCCTACTGGTGCGGGACCTGAGGCTCCTGTACCGCCTCCCTGATGGGAGGAGGGAAAACAGTCCATGGTTAGGGTGTGAGGGGTCCTTGATGATCTTCCCGGCCCGCTTCAGGCACCGTTTTCGGTGGAGGGCATCCATGGCAGGGAGCGGGGCACCGATGATGTACTGGGCGGTTTTCACCACCCGTTGTAGTGCCTTCCTGTCTGCCACGGTGCAACTGCTGTACCATACCGTAAAGCAGGTGGTCAGGATGCTTTCAATGGTGCAGCGGTAGAAGTTCGTCAGGATCCGGGGGGACAGGTGGGCTTTTTTGAGCCTCCTCAGAAAGTAAAGGCGCTGCTGTGCCTTTTTGATCAGCTTTGAGGTGTTGAGGGACCAGGACAGATCCTCCGAGATGTGTACCCCGAGGAATTTGTAGTTGGAGACCCTCTCCACCTCAGTCCCGTTTATATGGATGGGGGTGTGTCTGCCCCCTCTGTTCTTCCGAAAGTCAACAATTATTTCCTTCGTCTTCTGGGAGTTGAGGACGAGGTTATTGTTGGCACACCAGGTGGCCAGGAGCTGGACCTCCTCCCTGTAGGCTGATTCGTCATTATCACTAATCAGTCCTACCACCGTGGTGTCATCGGCAAATTTTATAATGGCGTTGGAGCCATACTTGGGGATGCAGTCATGCGTGAAGAGGGAGTAGAGGAGAGGGCTGAGCACACAGCCCTGTGGCACGCCGGTGTTCAGTGTTATAGTTGAGGAGGTGAGGTTGTTGACCCTAACAGACTGTGGTCTGTTAGCGAGGAAATCCAGTGTCCAATTGCAGAGGGAGGTGGGGATGCCAAGACCGCTAAGTTTGGTGATCAAGCTAGCGGGTATGACAGTGTTAAAGGCGGAGCTGAAGTCAATAAACAGCAGCCTGATGTAGGTGTTGTTGCTGTCCAGGTGGGTCAGGGCAGAGTGTAGGGCCGCCGATATGGCGTCCTCTGTAGACCTGTTTGTCCGGTAGGCGAATTGGTGGGAGTCCAATGTGGGGGGGAGGCTGGCTTTGAGGTGAGCCAGGATCAGCCGCTCAAAGCACTTAGCGATGACAGGGGTGAGTGCCACTGGCCGGTAGTCGTTGAGGCTCCCTGTCGCTGAGTGTTTGGGCACTGGCACAATGGTAGATGTCTTGAGGCAGGTGGGGACGACACCCTGGGCCAGTGACAGATTGAAAATGTCAGTGAAGACCAGGGATAGTTGTCCAGCACATGCCCTGAGCACCCGCCCGGGGATGCCATCGGGGCCGGCAGCTTTGTGCTCATTCACCTTGCTCAGTGCGTCTTGTACAGCAGAGGTGGAGAGGCTGAGGGGTTGTTCATTCGGGGGTGGAGCAACTTTAATGGCTGGAGTTTTGTTGTCCCGGTCAAAGCGAGCATAGAAGTGGTTTAACTCGTTAGGGAGGGAGGCGTTGTCTGGGGGGGGGGGTGTTGATTTTATGGTAGTCGGCCATGGACTTAATACCTTGCCACATGCGCCTAGGGTCGGAGTTGTCTCGGAAATGCTCCTCAATCCGCTGTTTGTGATTGAGTCTGGCAATCCTAATTCCCTTTTTCAGATTGGCCCTGGATGAGCTGTATCCCTCAGCGTCGCCAGATTTAAAAGCGGCGTCTCGAGCCTTCAGCAGGAGTCTGACCTCCCTGCTCATCCACGGCTTCTGATTAGGGAAGGTCTTTATCACTTTATGGGTGGTGACGTTATCAGTGCAGAATTTTATGTAGTCCAGGACGGTTGAGGTGTATGAATTTATGTCCACATGGGAGTTAAAGGTGGCCTGGGTGGCAAACACACTCCAGTCTGTTTGCTGAAACTGTTCCTGTAAGACAGAGACAGCCCCCTCAGGCCAGACCTTCACTGTCCTCACGGTAGGTTTCACACGTCTGATCAGAGGTGTGTATTTGGGGAGCAGGAACAGAGAGAGGTGATCAGACTGTCCCAGGTGGGGGAGGGGAAGGGCTTTGTATGCTTCAGTAATATTAGTATATACAAGGTCCAAAATATTATTACCTCTGGTTGGGCAGGAGACATGTTGGTGGAATCTGGGGAGCACAGTTTTTAGGTTGGAGTGGTTAAAATCGCCAGCAACAATAAAAGCCCCCTCTGGGTGGGCAGTTAGTTGTTTGCTGATAGCAGCTTGCAGCTCTTCCATTGCAAGCCTGGCATTAGCGTCCGGGGGTACATAGACTGCAGTGATGACAGTCGATGTAAATTCCCATGGCAGATAGAAGGGCCTGCACTTTAACATCAGGTATTCTAGGTCAGCAGAGCAGTGGCTACCAATCCTGACAGCGTCTGTGCACCATGAGTTGTTCACATAGATGCACAGTCCGCCACCCTTGGTCTTACCGGATTCCTCCGCAGATCTGTCGGCCCTGAAGACCGTGCGCCCCTCCAGCTCGACGGCGTTGTCCGGAATGCTGTCAGTGAGCCATGTCTCGGTGAAGACCATGGCGTTGCAGTCGGCGATCCGTCTGTGTGTGGTGATGCGCAGCCGAAGTTCGTCGGTTTTACTCACCAGGGACCGGACATTTGCGAGGAAGATGCTGGGCAGAGCTGGCGGGTGCGGGTCTGATCTCAGCCTAGCCCGGTGGCCTCCGCGTTTCCCACGTCGCTGTTTGCGGTCCCTGCGCCGCCTCCGGACCCTTCCTGTCGGGAGAGCGGGTCCGCTAGACCACGGTGTCCTGGTGATCTCCGGCGGCAGTTTAAAGTTGTGGCTTCTGGTGCCCGTTCCGAAGAGACGGCCGAGCTCCAGTAGCTCCTGACGGCCGTACAGAGTCTTCGCTCGAGTGCTCCGGGCGAAAACTAATGTAAGTGTGAGTAGGAAAAAAGCTATCTTACTAAAACTACGGAGACGCAAAGCCTCGCGTTGTACACGCGACGCCATCTTGGATTCAAAATACAACCCCAGAATACAAAAGGAAGTGACCTTATAAATAACATGCATTGAGGATCATCTTCTGAAATTCTTTAGTTTTTGGACTTTGTGCAGATTGGAGGATGGCAAATGTAAGCAAATTGTTTTAACAATATGATTGACAGTAGAGGAAAACCCTAGCCACATCTCTGCTGTGGAGCAGAGTGGGAGTCCTGGACCAAACACCTGCATGTTTTCTATTCTTCTGCCCACAGAGTTCTCCGGAACAGAGAATACAGTAGATTTAGAAGAAATTCCTCATTTTAATTCAATCTTAAAGTTTCATCCTCTTATTCTGAAACTGTGCCTCCAAGTTGTAGATAACTGTACGTGGAGAAACATCCTTCAACACCCACCATTGATGATGTCTCAGCAAGATCTTCTTTGCTGTGATGAGTACTCAACCTTCCTATCTCAACCATATCATTCTCGGAATTAACCTCTCTGCTCGGACTATTTACTTCAAACTCACTGGAACACTGTTTACATGTTCCCTATAAACTTGTGTTTCAATGGAAGATTTATTATAACTGTAACTATATCAAAGATTACTAGAAATATAAGCAAATTTGGACATGGGTAAGAAATGATTGCACAAAAATACTCAAAACCTGCCAACTAGCAGCAGCCTTTGTGCTCCCACACCACAATCTACCAATCGGAGATAGCTCAAAATGCCAAAGTAACCCCGCGGGACAGGCAGCATCACTGGAGAGAAGGAATTGGTGACGTTTCACGTCGAGGCCCTTCTTCAGACGGGAATCGTCTAAATCGGAAATATATTAATAAACAGACCATTAAAAAATGTTCTTTGTATATAAGAAATTGTATTGAGATTGAGCAGTCATTCTGTAATGTACAATAGAATGAGCTGAATGTGTCTGTGCTTGTTTTAGCGATGGGGTCATGCACTTTGCTTTTCTTACACTTTATTGAAAATTAATATTTGTCTGCTTGATCAGTTACAGTTTAAATTGTGAAAATGTTTAACTTTTGGGAAATTAATCGCTCAGCCAAATGCATTTGTACAAACTTTTATTTCCTGAAAAAAAATATGAAAGCTCAGGTTATTGAAACCAGTTTGAGCTGTTTGCATCAATTCACAACTTTTTACCCACAGTGGTAACGTTATTTAAACTGGTTACAATGCAAGTTTGAAATTAACTGCAATCTTAAATGAAGAAATCAGTTAAAAATACCAACGGAAATGATTTACCCAAACACATAACCACAATGCCTTCACAGCTCTTCACAGTGATTGCACATTAACTACAGAATTATGGCTCTTCCTCCAGGAACTCTCCCAATATTGGGTCATGCAAGCAAGCTTCTTGAGGAGTTGGATTCAAATGTATACATCTGCTATGATGATCTGAAAACAGTCATTCTGTTTGACTCAGAACCGTCATCAAACTCCCACCATTGGCTCCAGGCGACTCACAAAGTGGATGTAAAAACAATCTAAAATGCCATGTAGCTCAACTGATCACTAACGTTGCACAGCAAAGCAAATACACAAAGAACGCTGATGGCCATTGGGAATTGGGGCTCATTACAATCAAAAGATGGTCCGTTTGTGGCAGAGGCTGCTGGAAGGGAGGTGGGCATGAGAGAGCAGGCATAGGCAGCGATCAAATCAGCTTTCCAGCAAAGTGAAATGCTAGACTACAGTAAACATCTTACTTACATTTTAACATGAACCCATCAAGTCCAAAACAAAAAATCTGCATGAAAAAAAACACTGGTCAAACTATCCAAGATGAGACAAATCTCATTTTATTTCCGCAGTTTAAATCAATACCCGTTTGCCTGAACTGACAAGGATGAATTGATTGCTTGTTTAATTTATTTTTCTTAAAGCTGAAGACAAGAAGTTGTTTGCAAGTACAGTCCACCAGCAGCACTGGGACCAAGCACCACATCAGGTCTGAACTCTGGGGAAGAACCTTTACAGTCGATTAAAGATGGAACTCAAGCTGGTAACATTGCTGCCATTCCCACGGCTGGTTCATGTCTTTCCATACTAGCAATGTTACACAGCCAAGGAATACAAGACCAGCTGGCAGCAAAGCAGTTGATTTACACACTCATTTACACATCTGCAGTACAGTGTAGTCAACAGTTTGTGTACTTACTATTTGAGAATAAACAGTCTATTATCCAGAGTAGATAGAGGTTTATGGTGAGAGGGCAAAGATTTACTGAGAACCTGAGGTAAACCTTTTCCAGAGGGAGGGGCGCGTATGGAACAACCTGCCAGAGGGGGTAGTTGAGGCAGGTATTATAACAGCATTTCAAAAGCACTTGGATGGAAAGATTTAGAGGGACATGGGTAAAACGTGGGCAGGTGGAACCAGTGTAGATGGGCCATCTTGGTCAGCATGGGTAAGTAGGGGCAAAGGGCCTCTGTCCGTGCCGTATGACTATAATTCCATGACTTTATTTCTATTGGCAAGCAACAACAGATTAATTCAAGCCAGCATTTCTATGTTTAAATGCCTCAGAGAATGACGTGGATTGGATAACTTTAAATACTGCCTACATTCTGGAAGTTCACATGAAGGGATGAAGTGCTATGGGCAAGTGCTATTTATGATGTTACTTATTGCCAGCCCCTACTTCCAACATAAAGGTGGCGGATCATAAACAACAGAACTATACCCATCACTCAGAGCAAACCCAAGGCCTTTCTTTTCATCATTGTATCATGCTAGGGAAGCAAAGCTGGTTCAAGAGGAGATGGCATGAGACACATTTAGATACCTGGTAATGAACTGCTCATCTGCTGAAACATGCCAGCTGGACAGTGGAACCCAGCCCACTGCAGTTAAGGCACTTTCAACACAATATTAATTAATCTTCCATTCACACAAAAAGCTCAGCAGAACAGGCAGCATATCTGGAGAGAAGGAATGGGTGACGTTTCGGGTCAAGACCCTTCTTCAGACTGAAAGTCACAGGAAAGGGAAATGAGAGATATAGACGGTGATGTGGAGAGATAAAGAACAATGAAAGAGATGCAAAAAAAAGTCATGATGATAAATGAAACAGGCCATTGTTAGCTGTTTGTTGGGTGAAAACGAGAAGCTAGTGCGACTTGGGTAGGGGAGGGATGGAGAGAGAGGGAATCTTCTGCGGTTGCAGGGGAAGGTACCTTGGGAGGGGTTGGGTTAGGTGGGAAGGCATGAGTTAACCAGGGAGTTGTGGAGGGAATGGTTCTGCGGAGGGGGAAAGTGGTGGAGATGGGAAAATGTGACTCGTGGTGGGATCCCGTTGGAGGTGACGAAAATGTCGGAGAATTATGTGTTGTATGCAACGGCTGATGGGGTGAAAGGACTAAGGGGACTCTGTCCCTGTTGCAACTAGGGGGAGGGAGAGCAGGGGCGGAGCCACAGTGTACCAAGGAGACACATGTTTTAAGGCTGAGCATAACTCCAGTTCAGGTAAGGGGTGGCAGATTGATAACTGATAGGACTGCGGAGTTGAGCTTACTAATCATATCATCCATGGTCTTACGGATTGGCAGAACTACCTTGAGGGGCCATGTTCAACCGTTCTCTTGCGACCCCTGGTACCTGTTCTTGTTGGGGGTACAGCTATAGCTCGATCCTTCTTCCATTCATTGTTTAACTGCCCACAACTGGTCATGACAAAAACCTGCAGAACCCGGAGGCTGATCGGATAAATGGTTGTGGGTACAGGCAGCTCAATACCCGGCACGCCGCGCACTCAATCATAGGTCTTCATTTCCATTGCCTCCATCCATTCATTCTTTTCCTGCATGTTAAAACTAGCAATACTTCTAACTTGAAAGGTCCAACTTTAAAGTTGTCTATCTAATGACCTGCTGAGTATTTCCATGAATGTGTTATTATTTAAGATTTTCAGCATCTTTTGCTTTCAGATTTTAAAAAGTATCCAATAAATCAATTTCCGACATTTCCCTATCATTTCTGGACCTCACTGACCGACTGACTACATCCACTATAAACCCACTGACTCCCATGGCTATCTGGATTACACTTGTTCCCAACCTGCTTCCTGTAAGGACTCCATTCCCTACTCCCAATTCCGCCATCTAAGCCGCATCTGCACCCAGGATGATGTGTTCCACCCCAAGGCATCGGAGATGTCCTCATTCTTCAGGGAACGGGGATTCCCCTCTTCTACTAAAGATGAGGCTCTCACCAGGGTCTCTTCTATACCCCGTAACTCTGCTCTCACTCCCCACCCACCCCACTCGTAACAAGGACCGAGTCCCCCTTGTCCTCACCTTCCACCCTACCAGCCGTCACATATAACAAATAAACTTCCAGCATTTTCGCCACCTCCAACGTGATCCCACCACTTGCCACATCTTCCCATCTCCTCCTGTCTGCTTTCCGCAGAGACCGCTCCCTCCGGAACTCCCCGGTCAATCGTGCCCGGAACCACCCCCTCTCCGGGCACTTTCCCTTGCAACAGCAAGAAATGCTACACTTGTCACTTTACTTCCCCCCTTGACTTCAATCAAGGACCCAAGCAGTCTTTCCAGGTGCGGCAGAGGTTCACCTGCATCTCCTCCAAACTCATCTATTGCATCCGCTGCTCTAGATGTCAGCTGCTCGGTTCGCAATAACCAACCTGTTCTCCCGGTGGCTCAGCACTTCAATTCCCCCCCCCCATTCCAAATCCGACCTTTCTGTCCTGGGCTTCCTCCATGGCCAGAGTGAGGACCACCGTAAATTAGAGGAACAGCACCTCAAATTTTGCTTGGGCAGTTTACAGCCCAGCGGTATGAACATTGACTTCTCTAATTTCAGGTAGTCCCTACTTTCTCCTCCCCTTCTCAGCTCTCCCTCAGCCCACTGGCTCCACCTCTTCCTTTCTTCTTCCCGCCCCCGCCCTCACATCAGTCTGAAGAAGGGTCTTGACCCGAAACATTGCCTATTTCCTTTGCTCCATAGATGCTGCCTCACCCGCTGAGTTTCTCCAGCATTTTTGTCTGCCTTTGATTTTTCAGCATCTGCAGTTCCTTCTTAAACAATCCAATGAATAGTCAATGGCCTGAAAGGCCAACTCATAGATAGACATAAAATGCTGGAGTAACTCAACAGCATCACAGGAGACAAGGAATATGTGACGTTTTTGGTCGAGACCTATCTTCAGACTGAGAATAAAAAAGGTCTGTCAAGCCTCATTCTCTAGCGATGTTACAAAACCTACCTTCAGCGACGCTGCAGATCTGTCACAGGCTGTGTGCGTGACTTTGGCGCCTTTGAGGGGGGGGGGGGGGGGGGAAGAGACGGGATTAAAATGCAGGTTTTGATCGCTTGTTGGAGAGGGATTCCCCCGGGCTGCTAGTCGATGAAGAAAAATCGATCGGACTTCCGTTCCCAGTTTTTTAAAAAAGCACAAAAAAAACAAAACTGCTGGACAATTTAATAATTGGATTAAAGTAAAATGTGACTTCTAACACCCTCAACACCTACAACGTGACGGATCGCAAAAACAGGACAAAAAAAAGGGTAAGTCTTCTATTTACAGGTTTTAAGGTTTACATTTAAGGTTTTTCGGAGTGGCGGCGCTGCTTGTCAGCTGCGGCTCACCTGCAGTCCGTCTGTCTTTATTTTATTTTTGTCCTCGTCCCTGTTTTTGGTGTTTATTTTTGGTTTGTCGGGTTGTGTATATGTGTGTGGGGGTGGGAGAAACGGGGTTTTAGTCTCTCCCTTCGGGGGGATGCGACTTTTCCTGTCGTGTCCCCCGACATCGTCTCCGTCTGTGCTGAGGCCCTGGTGACAGCCTTCCAGCTTCCAGTGGCGGCGGCACGGCTTTCGGAGCTTCAGCGGCGACCTGGGCTTCGGGAGCTCCAGTGGCGGCCTGGCTCCCTCTGAGCTGCGGTGCTCCAGCGACGGCCTGGATGCCGGGAGCTGCGGTGCTCCAGCGGCGGCCTGGATGTCGGGAGCTGCGGTGCTCCAGCGGCGGCCTGGATGTCGGGAGCTGCGGTGCTCCAGCGACGGCCTGGATGTCGGGAGCTGCGGTGCTCCAGCGGCAGCTTGGGTGTCGGGAGCTGCGGTGCTCCAGCGGCGGCCTGGATGTCGGGAGCTGCGGTGCTCCAGCGATGGCCTGGATGTCGGGAGCTGCGGTGCTCCAGCGGCGGCCTGGATGTCGGGAGCTGCGGTGCTCCAGCGGCAGCTTGGGTGTCGGGAGCTGCGGTGCTCCAGCGACGTTCCGGCGGCGGGTCCTGTGGCGGTGTTCCGGCGTTAGCGGTGGCGGCGGCCTGGATCCCCTCAGCGCAGAGGGAGAATAAGGAGGGGAGAAAAAGACTGAGACCCTAAGACTTTTGCCTTCCACCACAGTGAGGAGGTGTTTGGTGAACTCACTGTGGTGGATGTTAATTTTGTGTTTATTGTATGGTATTGTACTGTTATTTTTTATATATGTATGACTGCAAGCACGAAATTTCATTCAGACCGAAAGGTCTGAATGACAATAAAGGTATTCAATTCAATTCAATTCAATTAACATATAATCTTGCTTCTTGGCGTGGCTTTAATCTAATTTTACGTTGCAAAAATGTTATTTGGGCCCCACATGATTCGGCAGTGTCTTTCCTGCCGATATGTGGTTCAAATTCACGGCAAATGCAACGTTCCAATCGATCACATTCCAAAAACACCCATCGTAAGATGATTTAAATCCTCTTTTTTTGAACAATCATGTCACAAGAGCATCTAAATCATCTATATTTTGTGTAATTGTCTTTCCATAGTTAATATTTTATACTAAATATCCACAACAGGGATAATATGCAAAAATATAATAATTTTGATTATATTGAAAGTGGATGTTTCTAGATTAATTAATGGGAATTAAACATTAAATTCCTTCCATTTGGCATATGTTAATGACAGTGAGATTTAAAAATGACAATAGACAATAGGTACAGGAGTAGGCCATTTGGCCACCGCCATTCAACGTGATCATGGCTGATCATCCCAAATCAGTAGCCCGTTCCTGCCTTTTTCCCATATCCCCTGACTCCGCTATTTTTAAGAGCCCTATCTAGCTCTCTCTTGAAAGTATCCAGAGAACCCGCCTCCACCACCCTCTGAGGCAGAGAATGCCACAGACTCACCACTCTCCCTGTGAGAAAAAGTGTGCTGCACTCCCTCAACAGCAAGAATGTCCTTCCTCAAATTAGGGGACCAAAACTGCACACAATACTCCAGGTGTGGTCTCACTAGGGCTCTGTATAACTGCAGAAGGTTATATTGTGAATTCTTGTGTGAATGGGATTAGTTTGTTATTGGGATACTTAGGCTATTTAACAAAATTATCCTTTTCTTAGAAAATTGAATCTACAGGACATTCTTAATGGGAAAGTAGTGAGCAGAAAGGCATGTCATGCGTGGTTTGAAGAGCAAAAACTTGTAGTTTACGATGCCAAAATTGAAAAGTTGAGGAAAAACAAGGTGTACAGAGTTGCTTATTGGTTACAATCTGAGGAGTATGATGATGCTACTGATTATGATATGCCAATGTACCAGCTAGCAACAGATCTTCTCCATAAAGAGTAGAAATTGTAATTTATTTACCTATCTGTTACGGACTTACAGCATATAATACAACAATATTAAAGTTCTGATCTTGAGAATATCATATTTTTGAATTTTCAAGGCAGTCTGAGTGTTTATTACTATTTCTGTCACAACGGACAATTTTGTAATTAGCTAAAATTAGGTAATTAACGAATTATATGCTTTAATTTCAGGCCATCCAAGCAAGATGTTTTATAAGAGCCTGTGTGGCTACAGGGAAAGATGGCAGCCCTACCGTTAGTCTGTTGTCTTTTCATTGCTTTTGTTATTTTTTAGTCTGTTAGAAGTTTGTTTTAATGTTCTTCTGGTATGTTTTATGTGGGAGGAGGGGGAAATTATTTCCTTCAAGTTCTTACCTTCCCGGGGATGTGATTAATTTTCGGATCACATTCTCCGGGCTCTGCAGCCTACCATCGCTGGAGTTGGAAGTCTCCTCGGACTGTCGTGAGCCCCACCGCGAGGCGTGGATGGCCATCGGAGCGGATCCCTTGCCTGGGATCGCTCCCACCGTGACCACCGCGGACTTTATCACCAAAGGCTCGTAGTCTCGGGGTGAGGCTAGTCGGGAGCTCCAACGCTGCGGAAGGCTCGACTTGCCCCGACGCGAGGTTCGTTTGCCTGGCACAGGGGAGCTGACAACCCCGATACGGGAGTGGAACACCTTGATGCAGAGGGCCCGAACACCAGCTACGGGAGTCAAGATCGTCCCATCAACGGGAGCTCGAGGCCCACGACCGCAGAAGGGCAAGGGGAAGGACTTGAACTATATTTCGCCTTCCACCACAGTGAGGAGTGTGTAGGAGTCACTGTGGTGGATGCTCAATGTTAAAAGGTGTTTTGATTGTTTTGTCTCCAAGATGGCTGCCGTAAGGGAGAGGGAATGCTGGCGCGTTAAGCTCTTTGAATTGTGTCTTGTTGATGTCCCTACTATTTTTTGGAGATTTTGTTTTATTCTGCTAATGTTTTGTAATCTGCTTATTACATTTTGTAAGGCGTCCTTGAGAGTCTTTGAAAGGCGCCCATAAGTATAATGTTAATAATGATAATAATAATAATGTTTCAGAATGCTTCAATCTATAATAACTGAAAATTTCATTCAGTTCTCTTAATTTTTAAGAAAGTTATGGGCTTTTGACTGTCCTCGATCACAGCTTTTGTGTTAAGTCAATGGAAAAGCAATGGGGAACAAGATGAGTGTTCTGAGTATGAAACTGAGTGTTCTAATTTCTGAGTATGAAAATGGCCATAACTTTTTTAACACTGAAGATATGAAAGTGAATTTGGTATCAAATTAAACTTCTTTTTATGCTTTATCTGATGGGATAAATTGCAGACTTGATTATTTTAATTTCAAAATTTTGTAACATTGCTACTTTCTCCCCTCACTATGCTGCCCGAGATCTTCAATAGTGCCAACATTTTGCTTCTGCTTTAAACCATTCAGACACTGCTGAACAATTCAAAGCACAGGCACACTCTAATAGAAGTTTAATTGCTAAATTGGTTACTAATTGTTTGTATGACACTCCATCCAGAGTTAATGGTGTGACTGGACGGCCAGTGATTGCCACCCATTACGTCGCTGCTCTCAGTCACAACTAAGGTTCTTACATTTAACAATCAACACCAGCTAATGATCATATAGTTTCTTTCAGTATTGATCCCATTCGAAGATATGTGCTGAATGCGTGCATAAGGTTTAAAAGATGAGCAGACTTTGACGATGACTGAAACCATCTGGCTCATGTTGCTGTGTATGTGGTTATATAAAGATGGCAAGTGCTGTCAGGTGGAACTGCAACTGAACAGTGACCTGAAGGAGTGTGTGTAGAACGCCCAGATGAAACAGGAAACTGCAGCCTCAAACCAAATGCAGGTGCAATGAAGAGAAGTCTGTAGAGAAGCTGGAGTGGCAACGAGAAAGCAGTCTAGTGCAGGGATAGAGGCAGCAAGAAAGCAGATCGCTAATGATCATTTCTCATTTACATTTTTTGAAATAACGTCTCTATAATTAGAAGAAATGTTGTTGCCTTGGGTAAAACAGGAAGCAGAGGAAGAAACACTTATCCCATGCACCCTCTTCTGGCCAGTCCAAGTAATTCTGAAACAACTTCTCCAAAACAATGTTAATAATTACAGTAACTAGTACAACCTTCAACAAAACTTTCAGTTTTCTGTCCACTCCCTGAAACAAAAATAATTTTATGCAACAATCTGAAATATTTGTAATCTGGTCAATTAGAGCATCAAGTCTCTGAACCCCTCCCCCAAAAAACACATAAAATCCCAACAATCAGAATGTCTTAAAACAATTTTGAGCCTCAAATGCATGGTTACGAAATCTGCCTAAACCTTAAATATAAAACAGAAAATGCAGGATTCACGCAGCAGGTCAGGAAGCATCTGTGATAAGAGGAACAGAGCTGATGTTTCAGGGAAGCAATCTTGCATCAAAATAGGGAAATGGAGAAAGAAGTGAGAGATTGCGGGTGGGGGAAATGCAAAGAGATATCTGTGTTAGAGTGAGCTCACACTGTAGAACTCATCCTAAAGGGTGGAATACAAAAGAAACGAGCATCATGTTACAAAGGACAGTCCCTTAGAACTGGTGGAGCAGGTAGGCTAAGCAATGTTGCGGAAAAGCCAGTATCAGAAATAAATGGCAGTAGAGGGGAAGAGAAAAAGAAAGGAGTTAAGTAAAAGATCTTCAAACAACGAGGCATGGTCAGCATGGGGCAGGGTCACTCTGACATCTGGTCAGTGTGTGTGTGTGAGAGTGTGGGATTGTCACCGTGGATTGTCACCTTGTCGTGGTGGAGAAGCTTGTGTGGACCTGAGAACCTGATATCGATGCCGTCTGGAGCTATGTTCCTGGTAGGGTCACCCATAGCGGTAAAGTTGAGGGGGAGGTCTCTGACAAAGAGCAATCCAACCAAGGCCTCAACGGTGGAATGGGCAGAGGATGATGGCTGACTTCAGTGGAGCGTCATAACGGCTGGGAAGGCAGCAGCAGAAAAGGGTCTCCGGTCGTCTTGTAGTCCATGCCACCGGATCCTGACCCAGATGTGTCAAGGCCTGTGCACCAGTCTCCTCATGTTAAACAAAGTCACGCACAGGTGTCCTCCATGAGAGGACAGTCAAACTTGTTTCGAGTGATTGCCAATGATGATGGGGAGTGTGGGTCAGTGGGTGAGTGTGTTTCAGTGGGTGTGTGTGTGTGTGTGTGTGTGTGTGTGTGGGGGTCAGTGGGTGGGAGAGTGTGTCAGTGTGTGTTTCAGTGTGTGAGTGTGTGTATTTCAGAGTGTGAGCGTGAGTGTGTCAGTGTGGGGGAGTATCAGAGTGTGCATGTGTGTGTGTGAGAGAGTGGGTGCGTGTGTGGGAGTGGTGCGTGTGAGTGCCTGTGCCAGTGGGGATGTGTGTGCTAGTGTGTCAGTGTATGTGTTAGTGTGTCAGAGTGTATCAGTGGGGCTGTTTTCAGCTGTAACGGTTTTCAACACAGCCCACTACCTCTGAACATAAAGGAAAACAAATAAGAATATTCAGAGCAAAGTACAAAGTGTTGGAGTACATGTATCCAAATATAAGTAATGGGTTTAGAAAAGATGTGAAACAAAAGAGTTGCGCAACTAAAGAGTCAACCTGTTCACGGTCAAGTTTTATTTTCACTATTGGCCATGGCCTGGGTATACTGGGGAGTGGCACTGAACAGGTTAATGAGCCTTGTTTGAAACTACCTGGGAATTTTATCTCAATGAATGCAGCTACTGTCGAGAGTTTCATCATGAGCGGCATCCATCATGTTTCATCATGTTTCATCATGTTCCATCATGTCCAGCATGTTCCATCATGTCCCATCATGTGCGGCATCCATTTGTTCCATCATGTTTCATCATGTTCCATCATGTCCCATCATGTCCAGCATCCATTTGTTCCATCATGTTTCATCATGTTTCATCATGTTCCATCATGTGCGGCATCCATTAGTTCCATCATGTACGGCATCAATGAATGCAGCTACTGTCTAGAGTGTTCCATCTGGAATGCTGGCCTTCATAACACGAGGATTTCAGTATAGGAGTAGAGAGGTTCTTCTGCAGTTGTATAGGGCTCTGGTAAGACCACATTTGGAGTATTGTGTACGGTTTTGGTCTCCTAATTTGAGGAAGGACATCCTTGTGATTGAGGCAGTGCGGCGTCGGTTCACGAGATTGATCCCTGGGATGGCGGGACTGTCATATGAGGAAAGATTGAAAAGACTAGGCTTGTATTCACTGGAGTTTAGAAGGGTGAGGGGGATCTTATAGAAACATATAAAATTATAAAAGGACTGGACAAGCTAGATGCAGGAAAAATGTTCCCAATGTTGGGCGAGTCCAGAACCAGGGCCCACGGTCTTAGAATAAAGGGGAGGCCATTTAAGGCTGAGGTGAGAAAAACATTTTCACCCAGAGAGTTGTGAATTTGTGGAATTCCCTGCCAGAGGGCAGTGGAGGCCAAATCACTGGATGGATTTAAGAGAGAGTTAGATGGAGCTCTAGGGGCTAGTGGAATCAAGGGATATGGGGAGAAGGCAGGCACGGGTTATTGATTGGGGACGATCAGCCATGATCACAATGAATGGCGGTGCTGGCTCAATGTTTCTATCATGTGCGGCATCCATCATGTTTCACATTTCATCATGTTTCCCATGTTCCACCATGTGCGGCATCCATTGTCAGCAGAAGAGGTAAGGCACCATTCCTGTGGAAACTCTCTCGGAAGCAGATCCGGCAGATACAAAGGAACTTGGAAAACGAATGGAGTCCCTGCCTTATTTATCAATCAGATAATAAGGAAGCCAAGAAAGATTTCTTTGAACAGGATGAATCTGACCATCTAAATCAAGATAGGGATGAAATTAGAAAACAAGAGTAGAGTTTGAATAGGAAGCTGAGAAGGCCATTGGGCAAAAGGGAAACCCTTCTCCATCCATGTAACCCTAATGTCCCAATGTCTTTTAAATGTAGCAATAGCACCTGCCACAACTGCATCATCTGGCAACTCATTCCATACACCCACCACCTTGTATGCAGATAAGGTTGCCTCAGGTTCCTATTAAATCCTCCCCTCTCACCTTAAACCTACGTCCTCTGGTTCTCGATTCCTCCATCCTGGGTAGGAAACTGCATATCTGAATGAAAGGATTCTACATTGATGACAAAATCTGAGAGTTCCTTCCATTTACATTAACGCAAAGGGCGCAAGCCTGACAACATCGAGAGCCTCGATCGCCTGGACGCAGCGGGAGAACAAGCAAGGAAGAGATAAGACTTTGTGCCTTCCATCGCAGTGAGGAGGTGCCTGGATATTCACTGTGATGAATGTTTGTGTTAAATTGTGTTCATTGTGTGTTTTGTTGCTTTTTCTCAGCCATGACCTCATACGAAATCTCGTTCAAACTTGCTTGAATGACAATAAAGGAATTCAATTCAATCGAAGATGGAAAGTCACCCATAAATCCACTCAGCATGGAGAGAAAAGCGTTGTGTGAAAAATCAGGATTGTCACACTTGCTATAAATTTGTACATTTTGTTGAGGCAAATTACGGGAGAAAAAAAATACAGAGTGGCGGAGTAACTCAGCGGGTCAGGCGGTTTTGTTTTTAATTTTCAAAAGGAATTACCATTGTATAAATTTAATAACCTACCTTACACGTCATTCACATTTTGCCTATTTGAAAGGAAAAATGCATTTTACCGAACAAAGATGTTAATGTAATTTTATTAAACTGCATAATGTGGCGCCACCCAGTGGTTAGGCCATCTGTATTTGAACCCTTGGCAGTCGGGACTGGGTAATGGCGGGAAGCTGTTGTCACA
Organism: Raja brachyura; assembly: GCA_963514005.1. Next base: position 67,353,961 of record OY740794.1, read on the forward strand.
GGGGTTGGGATGTGCCCGGGTATAAAGATGGAGCTGTTGTTTCCGTTTCTGGCCGGGTAAGCAGCGGGACATAACGTGGAAGGCCAAGGCCGTGGCTGCTTTTGATGGGGCCAAGGAGGCTCAGCCATGCGCGACCATACTGGTCCATGCTGATGCCCGGACAGCTTTGACTGTGGACGCCTTGGACTCTGCTGTGGGGGGCATGTTGGAGCAGTTTCATGATGGGTGCTGGCGGCCTCTGGCCTTTTTCAACCGGCAACTCAATCCTGCGGAGCAAAAATACAGCGCCTTCGACCGGGAGCTCCTGGCGTTATAACTTCCGTTATTTGCTGGAGGGCCAGGATTTTACCACCTTTACAGATAACAAGCCTCTAACCTTCGTGTTTGCGAAGGTGTCTGATCCCTGGTCTGCTCGGCAGCAGATATACTTGGCGTACATCTCCGAGTTTACAACTAGCATCCGCCACAACGAGGGTAAATACGGTGTCGCTCGGTCCTGGAAGTCGCTCCGGGGATTGACTTTTCCACCTTGGCGGCTGCTCAAGTGGAGGCTGCCGAGATGCCTGCCTACCGCAGTGCCATCTCCGGGCTAGTGTTGGAGGATGTGCCGTCTTGTCCAGCGGGTACCATTGCCCTGTGCGATGTCTCCACTGGTCACCCGCGGGCGGCCCATCGTTCCGACTGCCTGGCGCCGTCGAATGTTTGACGTTCTCCACGGGTTGGCGCATCTTTCCATCGGGCGACGATTGTGTCGGTGGTGGCCCGGTTCATGTGGCATGGCTTGTGCAAGCAGGTTGGTAACTGGGCCCGGGCGTGTCTACGGTCCAACATCACGTCCGTGCGCCTGTTCACGAGTTTGCCGTGCCTTATTGGAGGTTCGACCACGTTCATGTGGATATTGTGGGTCTGCTGCCTCCGTGCCGGGGCGTCACGCATCTCCTCACGGTGGTGGATAGTTTCACGCGGTGGCCGGAAGCTGTCCCGCCGACCGACACCTCTGCCGCGTCCTGTGCCCGTGCCCTGTCTGCCCATTGGATCGCCCGTTTTGGTGCGCCTGTGGACATATCCTTGGACCGGGGGCCTCAGTTTACCTTGTGGTCGGCTATGACCCGCCTGTTGGGGGTTCAGGTCCACCATACCGCAGCCTACCATCACCAATCCAACGCTTTGGTAGAGCGGTTTCACCATCATCTGAAGGCTGCCCTCAAGGCACAGCTCACCGGGCTGGAGTGGATGGACGAGTTACCGTGGGGTTTGCTGGGGATTCGGACTGCCCCGAAGGAGGACTTGGCTTCCTCTCCAGCGGAGTTCGTGTATGGTGCTCCGGTTACGGTTCGGGGGGATTTTGTTCCGGCGGCGCGTGGGTCGCAGGAGCCGCCCTCCTCTGTGTTGGTCCGTTTACGGGAAAAGGTGGGCACGCTTGCTCCGGTACCGACGTCTCGCCATGGGTGGTGCCTTCCCACCTTCCAGCTGCTCTCCAGGACTGTTCCTTTGCGTCTCTGCGCAGTGACACGTATCCCACACCGCTGCAGCAGCCGTACGAGGGGCCCTTCTGGGTGCTGCAGCGGGGACTTACAACTTTTGTTTTGGACATGGGGGGTCGGCGTGAGACTGTGTCGGTGGCTCGGTTGAAGCCTGCCCATGTCTACCCGAGTCAACCCGTGTTGGTGGCCCAGCCTTGTCGTCGGGGGCGTCCGCAGTCCCGCCTTCGTCTTCCTCGGGATGTCCCCTGAGGGGGGGATGGGGAGATGTATACCCTTTTGGTTTCATGCCTCTGGTTCGCGGAGGGGGGGGGGGGGGGGGGAGTTCCGTGGCGCCACCCGGTGGTTAGGCCACTTACTATTTGAACCCTCGGCAGTCGGGGGTAGGGTTATGTGAATGGGTAATGGAGGGAAGCTGTTGTCACGAGGTTTAGGGGTGTGCCCGGCTATAAGTATGGAGCCTGGGTCAGCCCTCCCCCATTCGCGTCTGTGTTGATCTCTTTACCAGAACAATAAAGCTCTCTTTGTTATCACCACTCGTGGCTCGTTTATTCGCCCTCCATAATAACATTCCATTTTCTTTAGTTAAAACCTACTATCTAATCAATAATGGAAAGCAAATTAGAAGGCAGGTGTTGGAATGCGGAAATGCTGGAAGAACGCACCCAGTCAAGCAGCATCTGCAGAAAGGAATTCTACAGATGTCTGAAGAAGGGTCTCAACCCGAAACGTTGCCTATCTCCTTCGCTCCTTAGATGCTGCCGCACCCGCTGAGTTTCTCCAGCCTTTTGTGTACCCTCTGTAGAAAGGAAACCAGTTAACATCTCAGGTCAATGAAGCCCAAAACATCGCCCGTCTCACAGATGCCTTTTGAATGGCCAAGTACTTCCACTATTTCCATTTTTGCATCTAATTCAGTAAGCGGAGCATAATTGATTTATTGCTGTGAATTTATCACCGAACAAGTGAAGGTGACCTACATAAGCGCGTTAGACTAGATAAAAACATAAAATACATTCATCAATTGGAGAATGCTGCACTTCTACAGCAGAATGTAATTGCACTGAAAGGTGGTGTATAAAAGCACAGGAGGTTAAATGCTTTCTTTTAAGAGAGCATAACGATCTGACTGCATTGTGCAAGAATGACTAATGCATGGTCAGAGTAACATTTCTTCACTAATGGGCACAAGCTTGGCTAAAATGACATGATATTTGTCACATATTTTAAATGAATTCACCTTAAAGAATGCTTTCCAATTCAGTTTCATTAAAAGACTAATGTATTAAGTCATATAATGCAAAATCATTCAATATTACATCTATTAATTTGCTCACTAGGATTGATGCAACCGTGAAAGTCGCAGGATCTGGCTCCAACTGCCTCTGCTACTTGCTGCCGCACTGTGCAACACTGACCAGGAAATGCTGGTCCTAACCTCAAGAGTGTTTTATTGCCATATGTCCCGGACGGGACAATGAAATTCTTACTTGCTGCACTTCTGGCTCCTGTACCTTCTTCCTGACAGCAGTGGTGAGATAAGTGTGTGGCCAGGATGGTGTGGGTCCTTGATGATTTTGGCTGCCTTTTTGAGGCAGCGACTATGATAGATCCCTTCGACAGGGGGGAGGTCAAAGCCGGTGATGGACTGGGCAGTGGTCACAACTTTTTTGCTCCTGGACGTTCAAGTTGCCGAACCAGGCCACGATGCAACCAGTCAGAATGCTCTCTACCGTGCACCTGTTGAGGTTTAGGAGAAACCTCTTCAACATGCCAAATCTCTGTAATCTTCTCAGGAAGTAGAGTCGCTGATGTGCCTTCTTTATAATTGCATTGGTGTGCTGGGTCCAGGAAAGATCTTCTGATATGTGCACACCCAGGAATTTGAAGTTGTTGACCCTCTCAACCATCGTCCCGTTGATATAAACAGGATTGTGCGTCCTCATCCTTCCCCTACTAAAGTCCACAATCAGTTCCTTGGTCTTACTGATGTTGAGAGCCAGGTTGTTGTGCTGGCACCATTCGGTCGATCTCACTTCTATACCGACTCATCCCCATCTGTGATTTGTCCAACCACAGTGGTGTCATCAGCGAACTTGATGATGGAGTTCGCACTATGACCGGCTACGCAGTCATGGGTATAAAGCGAGTAAAGCAGGGGGCTGAGCACGCAGCCTTGAGGCGCTCCCATACTAATTGGTACTGAGGATGAAGTGGTTCCTCCAATTCGAACAGACTGTGGTCTGTGGATGAGGAAGTCGAGGATCCAATTGTAGAGGGATGCGCAGAGGCCCAGTTCCGTGAGCTTGGTAACCAGCTTGGAGGGGATGATGGTATTAAACACCGAGCTGTAGTTTAGAAACAACAGCCTGACGTAGGTGTTTTTATTGTCCAAGTGGTCCAGTGCGGAGTGGAGAGCCAGTGAAATTGCATCTACTGTTGACCTGTTGTGGCGGTATGCGAACTGTAGTGGGTCGAGGTTCTTGTCGAGGTAGGAGTTGATAATCAACCTCTCATGCACCATAATCAACCTCTCAAAGCACTTCATCACCACAGATGTTAGTGCCACTGGTTGAGTCATTGATGTGCGTCACCTTACTCTTCTTGGGCACCGGTATTATTGATGCCCTCTTAAAGCAGGTGGGAACCTCAGACCTCAGAAGTGAGAGGTTGAAAATGTCTGCAAAAACTCCAGCCGGGTGGTCCGCACAGGTTTTTAGAACATAGATTTAGAACAGGGGCTCAGGAAGGCACATCAGTGTTTCTCCTATCGAACCGTGTGTAGAACGCATTGAGCCCGTCAGGGAGTGATGCTTCGCTGTTGTTTAAGCCTGCCACAGTGACCGTACATCCGTCTCATCCTCCAGCTTAGAGCAGAAGTCCCTTTTGGCCTTTTTGATGGCCTTACCAAGGTTGTATCTGGACTTCTTATAGACCTCTGCATCGCCAGACCTGAATGCCCGGGATCTTGCCTTCAGTAGAATGCGGATCTCATGGTTCATCCAAGGCTTCAGGTTAGGAAACACTTGGAAGGTTTTTGTTGGAACGCAGCCCTCCACACATTTCCTTATGAAGTCTGTAACGACCGTGGCGTATTCATTCAGGTCCGTTGCCGGGTCCTTGAACATTGCCCAGTCTACAGACTCTAAACAGTCCTGGAGTTGTTCCTCTGCCCTCCCCCGATCAGTTCTGTACTGTCCTCACCTCTGGGGGTGCTTTCTTCAGTTGCTACCTGTATGCAGGAAGAAGCAGCACCGCTGAATGGTCGGATTTTCCGAAGTGAGGGCGAGGGATAGAGCGATAGGTGTCTTTGATGGTCGTGTAGCAGTGGTCAAGGGTGTTTGATCCTCTGGTGCTGCAGGAGACATGTTGATAGAAGTTAGGAAGCGATTTCTTCAGGTTGGCTTTGTTGAAGTCCCCGGCTACGGTGGTAAATGTCTCGGGGTAAGCCGTCTGGTGCGTATTGACCACGGCGTGCAGCTCCTCCAGTGCCAGATGGACGTCTGCCTGGGGTAGGATGTAGACCGCGGTCAGGATGATGGAGGTGAATTCCCTCGGAAGGTAGAAGGGACGGCACTTCACCGCCAGATGTTCAAAGTGTGGAGAGCAGGAATTGCACAGGACAGCCACGTCTGAGCACCACGCAGAGTTGACCATGAGGCAGATGCCCCCCCCGTTGCTGCTGGGAGATCCTGCCCGACAGCCTAGATTCCGGACTCCAGGAAGCCTCCCCGGTGTTTACAGGTTCAGCACTTACTGTACCTGTGCGCCTCCGCGAGGTCGGGTTTCCCTTCCCGTCGCTATAGTCGGGAGTTCGCAGTAGTGCTAATGCATTTAAATGCGTTAGCAGCTCGCTACTTACATCGTTGATTTCTGCAGATTCTTTGATACAGGTGAGCTCAGAAATACTAGAATTGAAGATTTTCTGTAGTGCTGCGGGTAAAATGTCGCCGCGGGTAGGCGCCATCTTAGATGGTATTTAAGAACCTCTAAGAACAATTGGCATTTCGTGATTTTTCCATCATATGTTACAGATTAAACTTCACAATAATCAAAAAGTAGTCTTGATAAGAGGAGAGAAATTGGAAGAGGGCACATCAATTAGGGCAATGGGGCAGGAAGGGGGACACCAACATTGAGTAGACTATGTCTTCACCCATCCAACGATTTGTCAACCCTGATTAGATTGACGAGCGGTGCTCTGGAAAGTGCTGAGTTGGGAGTAAATGAGATGGTGTGAAAGGACAGTAAGTCATTACACCCAGCCTCTGCAAAATTAATCTGTTGGACAATAGACAATAAGTGCACGAGTAGGCCAGTCGGCCCTTCGAGCCAGCACCGCCATTTAATGTGATCATAGTTGATCATCCCCAATCACACCCCGTTCCTGCCTTCTCCCCATATCCCCTGACTCTGCTATCTTTAAGAGCCCTATTTAGCTCTCTCTTGAAAGTATCCAGAGAACCGGCCTCCACCGCCCTCTGAGGCAGAGAATTCCAGACTCGCAACTCTCTGCGAGAAAAAGTGTTTCCTCATCTCCATTCTAAATAGCTGACCGTTTATCCTTAAATCAAATTCTTGGCTCCTCCCAATTCCTTTAATGCAGAAAAGACTACAATTATTGAGCATTTCAATGATTTTACAAAGCGCTTCTTACAGAATTCAGTCCCAACTTTCAGAAGCAAAAATACATCACCAAGTTTTCAGATTCAGAGAATCAATGGACCAAATCTGTTACTTGCACCATCATTTAAATATCACTGCGTTGTTGTTTTGCTGTTATGCTGCTACAAGTAAGAATGTCATGGTTCTGTGCAGGGCCAGCCTTAAGCCGATTGGATCAATTGCTCCCAATTGGGCTCCGTACCTAAGGGGCTCAGCTCTAGCGTCTCTGGAGTAATCTACTCTCGACTCGGCTAGATCTATCCTGGGTGGAGGGGGGAGAGAGGGGTGGAGAGAGAGTAGAGGGATGGAGAGGGAAGAAAGGGGTAGAAGGGGAGGAGGGTGTGAGGGGGAATGGAGAAGGGGGAGGTGGATCGTTCCCTCACGGTCCCAGGGGCACCGCTCCCGCCCCTCCAGTCTCCGTGCTTCACGCACACAGCCCCGGGTCCCCGGGGAGGCGCGGTGAACAATACAGGGAGGGCCGGGCCGGGGGGTGGAGCAACGTTTACAAACCTTGGCCTCAGCTCACACCCGTCCGCCCGGACCCCGGCATCGGCTCCTGCCGCCGGCCCTCTCCTTCCCTCCCTCCCTCCCCTTCTTCCCTCCCGTCTCTCCTTCCCCTCTCTCCTTCCTCCCGCCCCTCCTTCCACTCTCTCTTTTCCCTTCTCTCCTTCCCTCCCTATTTTCTCTCCTTCCCTCCCTCCCTTCTTTCTCTCCTTCCCTCACTCCATTCTCTCCTTTCTCCCTTCTCTCACGCCCTCCCACACACACACACACACACAACTCACAGACAACTAACACACACACATCACGCACAGCCAACTAACATACACACAACTAACACACACAACTAAGTTAGGATGTGGCTGAAGCCCAAAATATTATGCCTGGACTGGTTTTTCACCAATAGTTATTGGTTTTCTAGGATCTAGTTAATTAAATTACTTTTTTTCATTTCACAGTCACTAAAACAAGTGGTAATGTAACATTTTGTTTGTTACTTGTAGGCTTACATGTGTGCAATTTTATATTAAAATGTAGCTTAGATCTGTTTGGTCCATTAACTCACAGGCACTTTTTAAGCGCACGTTTTGATTACTTTCCATTCTGCCATAGAGACTTTATTTTAGACTTTATTTGTATTTCTCTGATTCTACAGTCCTTGGCTGGGAACCTGGGGCTCACCAAAATTGTTCCAAATTGGGCCCCGCACCTCCTAAGGCCGGCTCAGTACATATGACAATTCTGGAGTGGCGGCGCTGCCTTGGCAGCTGAGGCTCACCTGCAGTCCGTCTGTTCTTTCTTTTTTTGTTGTTTTCTTGTCCTGTTTTAGCTTGTTAATTTGAGTTATTAGGTTGTGTATGTGTGGAGGGGGGGTGGGAGAAACGCGTTTCAGTCTCCTCCGTTGGGGGGGATGCGACTTTTCTTGTCCGTCTGCGCTGAGGCCTAATGGCGGAGCTGGAGGCCTCCTACTGCGACCGACCTTGAGGCTCCGGAGGCAGAGCCAGCCAGGACTTACACCATATCCACAGACTCCCCCTTATCCATTTTATTTGTTACATCCTCAAAAAATTCCACAAGATTAGTCAAGCATGATTTCTCCTTCATAAATCCATGCTGACTTTGACCGATCCCGTCACTGCTTTCCAAATGCACTGCTATAACATCTTTAATAACCGGCTCCTGATCTTCCCAACTACCGATGTAAGGCTAACTGGTCTATAATTCCCCGTTTTCTCTCTCCATCCTTTCTTAAAAATTGGCTACCCTCCAGTCCACAGGAACTGATCCAGAGTCAGGAGAACATTGGAAAATGATCGCCAATGCATCCACGATTCCTAGGGCCACCTCCTTGAGTACTCTGGGATGCAGACCATCAGGCCCTGGGGACCTATCTGCCTTCAGTCCCAACAGTTTACCTAACACCATTTCCTGACTAATGTGGATTCCCTTCAGTTCCCCTCTCCCACTAGATCCTTGCACTTTGCATCCTGAACTGCTTATTAATAAAGTAAATTATTGTAGCAGGCAGTTAATAAAAATAACTTCATCTGAAGAGTAAAATTTCAATGAAAACCATTTAGTGGTTACAAAACAGCATTACTTTGTGATCAGAGCACAGAAACCATCCTTGACCTGTGCTCCACAGAAGTTGATTAGTACTGCGTGTATTGCAGTTTCTGATTACAATAGCATCACCTATAACACAAAGTGGTTGTGAACGTTACATTATTTGAAACACAAGTATTTACCAATTGGCAATTTGTACTCATGTCACATTGCTTTACTCTTTTGTTGAGAAATATTTTTGTTTTTAAATTTAATGTGAGATTGTTGCTGAGGAATAATTTCAACTAAACTCTGAGGGAATTAACACAATGAAAATGAAAGAATAATTCACATGCTCGACGTAATTTATATATCACTGAAAGCAAGCATTGCATTGAAAAGTGCAAATAATGCAACTTCTAAATGCAGAGAAGCAGAACTGAAATGAGCACATGATCAACAAGTTCATTTTGTAATGATACAAAAAGCAGAAGTGACGAGATGGAGTTGTCCAGTTGCCAAGATGGGACACAAGAAAGATAGACTCACCTGTCACATGTGCAGCTGATCATGAGAGATAAAATATTGTATATGATGTATGTAAAAATTACAGCTGTTATAGTGCCTCTGGGAATGGAATAGCTGGGGTTCTTTAAATCACCTGGTAACAATAGCAAGGGAAGGATTTGTGATTTGAGTTAACTTTTTTCAACCGAAACTTCATTGAATCTTGCAAGCTGCATCAACAAAATGATTTTTACAACCAATACAATTTGAACTAAACTGTATTAAACAATATAATAACAATAGATATGACAATTTGTTGATTAACCAAATAACCATATAACAATTACAGCACGGAAACAGGCCTTCACGGTCCTTCCAGTCCATGCCGACCATTTATTTTCCCCTAGTCCCATCTACCTGCACTCAGACCATACCCCTCCATTCCCTTCCCGTCCATATACCTATCCACTTTACTTTTAAATGTTAAAATCGATCCTGCCTCCACCACTTCTGCTGGAAGATCATTCCACACAGCCACCACTCTCTGAGTAAAGAAGTTCCCCCTCATGTTACCCCTAAACTTCTGTCCCTTAATTCCCATGTCATGCCCTCTTGCTTGAATCTTCCCTACCCTCAATGGGAAAAGCTTATCCACGTCAACTCTGTCTATCCCTTTCATCATTTTAAAGACCTCTATCAAGTCCCCCCTTAACCTTCTGCGCTCCAAAGAATAAAGACCTAACCCTGTTCAACCTTTCTCTGTAACTTAGTTGCTGGAACCCAGGCAACATTCTAGTAAATCTCCTCTGTACTCTCTCTATTTTGTTGACATCCTTCCTATAATTAGGCAACCAAAATTGTACACCATACTCCAGAATTGGTCTCACCAATGCCTTGTACAATTTTAACATTACTTCCCTACTCCTATATTCAATGCTCTGATTTATAAAGGCCAGCACACCAAAGGTTTTCTTTACCACCCTATCTACATGCGATTCCACCTTCAGGGAACTATGCACAGTTATTCCTAGATCCCTCTGTTCCACAGCATTCCTCAATTCCCTACCATTTACCATGTACGTCCTATTTTGATTTGTCCTGCCAAGATGTAGCACCTCACACTTATCAGCATTAAACTCCATCTGTCATCTTTCAGCCCACTCTTCCAAATGGCCCAAATCTCTCTGTAGACTTTGAAAATCTACTTCATTATCCACAGCACCAACTATCTTGGTATCATCTGCATACTTACTTATCCAATTTTCCACCCCATCATCTAGATCATTGATGTACATGACAAAACAACAGTGGACCCAACACAGATCCCTGAGGCACCCCACTGGTCACCGGCTTCCAACCTGACAAACAGCCATCCACCATTACTCTCTGGCATCTCCCATTCAGCCACTGTTGAATCCATCTTGCTACTCCGCCATTAACACCCAAAGATTGAACCTTCTTAACCAACCTTCCATATAGACAACATCCACTGCTTTACCCTCATCAATTTCCCTAGTAACCTCTTCAAAAAATTCAAGAAGGTTTGTCAAACATGACCTTCCAGGCACAAATCCATGTTGACTGTTCTTGATCAGACCCCGTTTATCCAGATGCTTATATATATTATCTTTAAGTATCCTTTCCATTAATTTGCCCACCACTGACGTCAAACTAACAGGTCTATAATTGCTAGGTTTATTCTTTGAACCCTTTTTAAACAATCGAACAACATGCGCAGTACGCCAATCCTCCGGCACTATTCCCGTTTCTAAAGACATTTGAAATATTTCTGTCATAGCCCCTGCTATTTCTACACTAACTTCCCTCAATGTCCTAGGGAATATTCTGTCAGGACCTGGAGACTTATCCACTTTTATATTTTTCAAAAGTGTCAGTACTTCCTCCTCTTTGAATCTGATAGTTTCCATAGCTACTCTACTTTTTTCCCTTACCTCACAGAGTTCAATATCCTTCTCCTTGGTGAATACCGAAGAAAATAAATTGTTCAATATCTCCCCCATCTCTTTTGGCTCTGCAGACAGCTGTCGATTCTGGCTCTCTAATAGTCCAATTTTATCCCTCTTCATCCTTTTGCTATTAATATAACTGTAGAAACCCTTTGGATTTACTTTCACCTTTCTTGCCAAAGCAACCTCATATCTTCTTTTAGCTTTTCTTATTTCTTTCTTAAGATTCTTTTTACATTTTTTATACTCATCTAGCACCTCATATACTCCATGCCTCCTATAAATATTGTAGATATCTCTCTTTTTTCGAACCAAGTGCCCAATTTCCCTTGAAACCCATGGATCTTTCCGATTTTTACTATTTCCTTTCAACCGAACAGGGACATAAAGATTCTGTACTCTTACAATTTCCCCTTTAAATGTCCTCCATTTCTCTTCTACGTCCTTCCCATAAAACAATTTACTCCTTTTAAATCATTACGGATTCCCTCAAAGTTGGCCTTTCTCCAATCAAAAATCTCAACCCTAGGTCCAGTTCTGACTCTCTCCATAATTATATTGAAACTAATGGTATTGTGATCACTGGTCCCGAAGTGCTCACCAACGCATACCTCCGTAACCTGACCTGCCTCATTTCCTAACAGGAGGTCCAGCACTGCCCCTTCTCTGGTCGATACCTCTATGTATTGCTGAAAAAAACTATCCTGCACACATTTAACAAACTCCAAACCATCCAGCCCATTTACAGAATGTGTTTCCCAGTCTATTTTTGGAAAATTGAAATCTCCCACAATCACTACCTTGTGCTTACTACTAATATCTGCTATCTCCTTACATATTAGCTCTTCCAATTCTCGCTCCCCATTTGGCAGTCTATAATACACCCCTAAAAGTGTTGCTACACCGTTCCCACTTCTCAGTTCCACCCAAATAGCTTCCCTAGACGAGCCCTCTAATCTATCCTGCCAAAGTGTTAATTACAGTGTTAATACCAATAAACACATACTGATCGTTAATCTATCATCATAAATCTCACTGATATCATAATATATGCATCAGTGTTCCCGATGATGGGGGAGTCTAGAACCTGGGGCCACAGTTTAAGAATAAGGGGTAAGCCATTTAGAACGGAGACGAGGAAACACTTTTTCCTCACAGAGAGTTGTGAGTCTGTGGAATTCGCTGCCTCAGAGGGCGGTGAAGGCCGGTTCTCTGGATACTTTCAAGAGAGAGCGAGATAGGGCTCTTAAAGATAGCGGAGTCATGGGATATGGGAGAAGGCAGGAACGGGGTACTGATTGGGGATGATCAGCCATGATCACATTGAATGGCGGTGTTGGCTCGAAGGGCCGAATGGTCTACTCCTGCACCTATTGTCTATTGTCTATGGTGCAAGCAGCAGTAACAAGCATGTGCATATTATCTCGTAACAGAAATCAAAGGCAATTATTGGATTACTATTAACTTTATGGATGCGGTTTATCCTTCAGATATTTGCTGTTGAGGTTACCTGACATATTGGATCCAGCCATAATACCAGTGCACCCATTGAACATGACGGCAAAAACAGCAGCAAAATCCATCACCACGCCAGTCGTGTAGTCGGCAACATACTTAGCTGCAAAGAGAAACAAACAAACACAAAACTAGTCAGTTTTTAAAAATGTTGATATAGTGTAAAAATAAACTCTTTAAAGCAATGAGGGGGTCGTACTGAATAGTGAAAGACCTGGATAGAGTGGATGTGGAGAGGATGTTTCCATTAGTGGGAGAGTCTAGGACCAGAGGACATAGCCTCTGAATAAAAGGACATTCATTTAGGAAGGTGATGAAGATGAACATCTTTGGTCAGAAGGTGGTGAATCTGTTGAATTCATAAGTCAATGGATATTTTGAACGCAGAGCTAGTTAAGACTCTTCATCAGTAACGGTGTCAGGGGTCATGGGGAGAAGACGGGAGAATGGGGTTAGGAGGGAAAGATAGATCAACCATGATTGAATGGCAGAGTAGACTTGATGGGCCGAATGGCCTAATTCTGCTCTCATCACAATGAACATGAATTGGAGTTTGGTGTATGTGGAACAAGAGCCGTCTGTCTTGGCATTCCATCTCCTGCAATCTTTTCCCACAGAGTAAGATTTCCTTGTGACATTGACCCGACTGCATGGAAGTGGTGTCATGACTGAGCAAGAACAAAAACATCAGGGTAACAGCAAATGACAATGAGCTTGTACGCCCCAACTTTCCTGAATGAGAATTAATAATCTTCATTAAAATGTTGCTGTAGCAATGGATTAGTAAATGATCAATTTAAACATTAATAATATCAATAAATAGGTTCAATGCAATTAAGTAGTAATTAATATTTGTTTGTCAAATAACCGCTCAACATTGTGTAGGAAAAAACTGCAGATGCTGGTTTACAATGAAGATAGGCACAAAATGCTGGAGTAATTCATTTGGACAGGCAGCATCTCTGGAGAGAAGGAATGGGTGATGTTTCGGGTCATAAATGATAGTAGAATTAGGCCACTCGGCCAATCAAGTCTACTCCGCCATTCAATCATGCCTGATCTATCTCTCCCTCCTAACTCCATTCTCCTGCCTTCTCCTCTAACTCTCAGATATCTCAGTCTGAAGAAGTGTCTCAACCTGAAACATCACCTATTCCTTCTATCCAGAGATCCTCTCAACATTGTCTTGTAGATATTTTATGAATGTACATTGTGGGTAAATGTCAGATCGACTTACATGGAAGATTGCTCTTTAGTGTTGACAGGTTAAATCCAGTAAATAGGCCCTCTCGAAATTCCGTATTATTCCCTGATGTCACTGTAATATTAATAGATTTTGGTGATACTACAAAAAAGCTGATAAATATTGTGCTGATGACCACTATAACGATGATAAAAATTATGAAGGTGGCTTTGGCGTAGATGTCAGCTCCGACCAAACAGACAAGGAGGCAGATGATGAGAATCACGGTGCCATAGAGAATTTCATACCAGTAGGAGTGGGGGAGGACTTGAATGCCACTGCTCGCGGTTTGCCCTGCAAAGAACAGTGCTTCAATTAGCAACCAGCTTTCCACCATAGCAATCATATTTTAAGTATAAAATTTACAACTGCAACAATCTTCCATTTTGTTAAGTATTTTATTTCTATTTCACTGTCAATCTCAATGTCAGGTCCATGATAAAGTATCTCTCTCCCTCTCTCGTTATTATTGATCACTTGCTATGATTGAGTGCGACTCCTCTTGTAGGCCTTTTGTTTTTGTACAGGAAAAAAAGTTGTCCTCGACACAATAAATAAGAGTATAAGACATGGGAGCAGAATTAGGCCATTCGGCCCATCGAGTCTGCTCCACCACTCAGTCATAGCTGATCTATATTTTCCCCCGATTCAACCCCATTCTCCTTCCTTCTCCCCATAACCTTTGATGCCTATCGATCTTGATTGGCCTCCATTGCTATCTGTGGCAATGAATTCCACAGATTCACCCTCTGGCTAAAGAAATTCCTCCTCATCTCCATTCTAAAGGGACATCCTTTTTTCCTGAGGCTGTGGCCTCTGCTCCTAGACTCTCCCACTACTGGAAACATCCTCAGTAGTGGGAGAGTCTAGGAGCAGAGGTCTCCGCTCCATCTAGGCCTTTCATTATTCAGTAGGTTTCAATGAGATCCTCCCATCATCATTCTAAACTTCAGCAAGGACAGGCTCAGAGCCTTCAAACGCTCTGATGTTAACCCAATCATCCCGAGGATCATTCTCACAAAACTCTTCTGGACCCTCTCCAATGCCAGTACACCCTTCTTCAGATATGGGGCCCAAACCTGCTCACAATGTTCCAAATCTGGCCTGACCAGCACCTTTTAAAACCTTAGAATTACCACCATCAATTCCATCATTAATATATAACGTGAAAAGTAGCGGACCCAACACCGACCCCTGCGGAACACCGCTAATCACCAGCAGCCAACCAGAAATGGCCCTCTTTATTCCCACACTTTGCCTTTTGCTAGTTTTGTGGGTACAATAGGCACAAGGTACCAAGCTCGCCTGATATACCAACCAACCAACCAATCAATCAATCAGTTTTATTCATCACCTGCACATCAGTGAAATTAATTTGCCAGCAGCGGTACAATAAAAAAAGAACACACAATACACAATAAGATTTAACACAAACATCCACCACAGCACTCTTCACTGTGGTGGAAGGCACAAAGTATAGTCAGTCCTCCTCCATTTTCCCCCGTGGTCGGGGCCATAACCTCCGCAGTCGCCGCTACGGTCGGCCAGATGTACAGTGGACTTGATCAAACGGTCATGTTGTTTTGTGAACACGTTAAATGTACATTACATTTACACCAGTTCACCCTCCCTTGCTCTTCTTCACTTTGATTTTTTTGCCAAATGCAGTGAATAACCATCCTCAAAAATTAATATAACATTGGCAAACATGTCAAATTGCAGAATTCCTCTAATCACTTTACCTGGCGGCAAACCAAAAGTGTCAACTATGGATTCAACAAGGCCCAGGACATAGAGAGCACTTCCGCACACATTTGCAAAGAAGAACATGACTCCAAGGCTGCCTCCAAACTCCGGTCCCAGGGCTCGACTGATCATATCTGCCAACAAGCATCCGTGAAGGAAAAACTTGAAATCATTTTAAAACAAAGTCATTATTTGCAATCTACAGTTTGCATTTATATTGAAAAAAGGTTGGTTGGATAATGTTGGATGTGGTCAACTCCCTGCCCCTGCAGAACCCCGTGCCACCGGGCCCACCTGCCCTGGTCTACCCCTGGGGAACACAGACCCTCCCACCCTGGGGAACACAGACCCCCCACCCTGGGGAACACAGACCCCCCACCCTGGGGAACACGACCTGGTCCTGGGAAATGCAGGCCTACCTGGGCCTCGAGGGGCAAACGCAGACCCTGCCTGTGCATGTGGGGGGAGGGGATGGGGAGACACAGCCCCCCCCCCCCGGGAAATGCAGCCCTTGCCCCTGGATGGGGACAACACAGCCCCAACTCCGCACCCCGTCCTCCCGAGCTGTATTTTTAATAACAGTGGGATTTAACAGTGGACAGTCCCTTGGAGACAACCTTAAAGTTGGTGCTTCACCATACATTCAGGTGGTCAGAGAGGACATTTCCTCTGTTGAGGCACAATTTCAAAAATGCAGCCAGTACGTCCAGGAGGGGGAAAAAGGCATTTTCCACACAAGAGAGGAAATAAATAATTCTCTTCCACAACATACTTTGGACCAATTGATATTTTCAACATAGAGATCAATTGATTATTATGAAATACAAGAGATAAGCGCACATTTATGATAAGTGCACATTTAAAGGAAAGAACAGTCCGTTTCTATTCAAATATTTACACCAATCCCAGTGCGGTGGGAGATTGCAACCTTCACGTGGTCCGCCCTGTTTTGACGAATGCAATCAACCTGGTGTGCACAATTAAATAAGATCAAATAGAACAAGTTGTCCTACAACTTTAGGCTGTGCACGCCATACGCAAAAAGAAGAGACGACCAATCCCAGTAGCAATCTCCACTCTCATTGGCAAAGTTTCTACCAATTCTAAAACCGGAAGTGGCGGCGCTGCCTGGCAGCTGCGGCTCGCCTGCAGTCCGTCTGTTTTTTCTTTTTTTTTGTTTGTTTTTGTTTATGTCTGTTTAGTTTATGTTAGTTTAGTTAATTTATTAGATTGTATGGGGGGGGGGGGGGTGGGAGAAACAGGGCTTAGTCCCTTCCTTCGGGGGGATACAACCTTTTCTTGTTGTATCCCCCTGTCTCCGTCTGCGCTGAGGCCCTAATGGCGGAGCTGACGGCCTCGGGCGGCGTTCGCTGCAGCGGCGGTGGCTCGACTGACCTGGCCTGGCGGCGGCGGCCCGACTTGGAGCTGTGGCGGACCGGCCTGGAGCGGCGGACCGGCCTGGAGCGGCGGCATTCCGGCGTTCCGGTGGTGGCGGCCCGATTTGGAGCGGCGGCGGCATCCCGGCCTGGAGCGGCGGCGGCATTCCGGCGTTCCGGCGGCGGCGTCCCGGCCTGGAGCGGCGGCGGCATTCCGGTGGCGGCGTCCCGGCCTGGAGCGGCGGCGGCATTCCGGCGTTCCGGCCTGGAGCGGCGGCGGCATTCCGGTGGCGGCGTCCCGGCCTGGAGCGGCGGACCGGCCTGGAGCTGTGGCGGCATTCCGGTGGAGGCGGCGGCCCGATTTGGAGCGGCGGCGGCATTCCGGCGTTCCGGTGGCGGCAGCGGTACCAACACCCGGCAGGGACAATACACCAGAGGCCTGGATCGCCTCAGCGCAGAGGGAGTACAAGGAGGGAAGGAGACAAAAGACTAAGACTTTTGCCTTTCACCACAGTGAGGAGGTGTTTGCTGAACTCACTGTGGTGGATGTTAAATTTGTGTGTTTTTGTTATTTTTAAGTTATTTTGAATTTTTGTATGACTGCAGGCAACAAAATTTCGTTCAGACCGGAAGGTCTGAATGACAATAAAGGTAATCTAATCTAATCTAATCTAAAAGTTTCTGTTTCTCCAAGTGCACAGAGAGGTCGTAAGTGATGTGACAAGATGTGTGAGTAGATGTGAAACACCAGGAAAATTGTTGAATCTTTTTATTTTCCTGGTTGACTCAAGGCACTTATTTGGTGAGACAATGTGTGCAACAGAAAAAGTCACAATTTTAAATATTGACACAATTGAACCTCCTGAATGTAGATGAAAATATAATTTTGTTAAATTATTAAACTTCAGTATTCAAAGTTAATTTACAAATATCACACCAAAAGATACAGTAGGCTCCACCAGCATCCAGAGCACCATTTGTGGAGATGGCGCACACAGACAGCACCGTCATGCTGATGATCAGATATGCCACAATGAACATAAGGATCGTTTGGTACAGTCCTGCTTGACCAACAACGAAACCTTCAATGAGAAAGTTGAGTTATTAAACAAGAAAATACATGTGCTATTAAGATGAACATCCTGATTATATGGCATAGACAGGGTAGACGGTCAGAACCCTTTCCCCTGGGTGCAAATGTCCAACATTAGAGGGCATAGCTATAAGGCCAGAGGGGGAAAGTTTAATGGAGACTAGACCAAGTGGGACCCATTGGGTCCCTGTCACATGGGAGGCCTGGACCCCAACGCAACCCGTTCCCCCAACGCAATATTCCACCACTCACCCATTTCCCCCCAACGTAACCCGTTCCCCCAACGCAATATTCCACCACTCACCCATAGCCCCCAACTGCGCAGGAGCGGCTCATTTCCCCTTATGCCCCAGCACTCCCTCCCCCTCCTCTTTTAAAACTTTTAAAATTTGCTGCCAGGACTCGGTGTTCTGTGATTGCAACATTGTTGCGGGCAGGGCCAGCAAGGATTTGGATTTTTGGCACTGAGAAGTTAAGTGAAAAGTTTTAAATGTGAATAACTTGTAAAATATACCATCAATCTGAACAAAACTTGATACAACACACCACAGAACAATAGTAAGGTGGTCAGAAAATTGTAGCGCTATCATGTACCGTTTTGGCATAATTCAGGACATGAATCGCACGCATGCACACACGCAGACAAGATGAGAGTTTTATATATATATATAAATATATAAAATTATACTATATAAATATATATATATATATATATAATAAATGTGCAGGGCAAATATATTTGATTTTACAGATTGGTTGGGGGCTGTACGCATTGCCTGGGGTGGTGGTAGATATGATAGTGGCATCTAAGAAGCTTTTAGATAGGCACATGGGTATGTAGGGAATGGAGGGATATGGATCATATCGGTTTAACTTGGCATCAGGTTCACTGCAAACATTGTGGGCCGAAGGACCCATGCTATGCGTACTGTTCTATACAAAGAACAAATATATTAATACCAATTCTGCATTAACATTACATTTCACACTGCGTGATGAATTGTTCGATTTATTATACATTTGCAAATAAAGCAAAGAGTAGCTTGCTGACACTGATTATCCTGGTTCATACGAGAAACAAAATACAGGAAATAAAAGGATAAAAGCAGTCTCACTGGAATAACGAGAATGGGTTGTTTTACAAATGGGCGTCCGTATGGAATCTGATTGTCGGACAGAGGATTGAAAACACAGATTGTTCACAACTTCACACCACTGCTTTCAAAAACAGTCACCACAGCAAACAAATAACTTTGCCAATACAGCAAGAGCCACAAAGAGCAAGTTAGAGGAGCGACTGCTGGCAAATTACCAAAAACATTTGATTTGGGAAGTTTGTTGAAAAGGGGAAATTCTGGTTGGTTCCAGGGAAGGGAAGTCCCTGGTCACAAATGTTTTAATGAGTGAGAGACATTCTGTGCTAAGGCAATATTTTCTCTGTATTTATTCGCACCCGCCTGACGTTTAGAAAAATGTCAGAACTCTGGGAGAAAAAGCATAATTCTAAATTCTGACATCCAGAGCATATTGGATTGGATGCAGCATTCAAAAACGATGTTGTGTCTGTTATGGTTGATAATTACTCAAAAGATACACATTTAGCATATTTCCCAGGCCGCAAGATTGAAAAAAATCGTTGCATGGACAATAACGCTCAAGGACTGACATCATTATGGGGGAAAGAGCATTCTATGTTCACCGCCTGCAAACTAACATTTCTTTTCCATCACTGCAAGCAAGTTTAAGGAAATTGTCCTTTTTTTTGTTTACATGGGGTAGTTGTAAACATAATAACCCAGGGAAACAATGTTTAATGAACTATTATTTTGGTTGTTGAGTTACTGTAAGAGAGCTCAGATAAATTGTACAGTAACGTTGATTTAACTTGGAGTGAAGTAACGTGCACTCGCAGACTTCTGAAGAACACAGAGTGGCGAGGATGGGGGGGAGAGAGGGGGGGAGAGAGGGGGGGAGAGAGGGGGGGAGAGAGGGGGGGAGAGAGGGGGGGAGAGAGGGGGGGAGAGAGGGGGGGAGAGAGGGGGGGGGAGAGAGGGGGGGAGAGAGGGGGGGGAGAGAGGGGGGGGGAGAGAGGGGGGGGAGAGAGGGGGGGAGAGAGGGGGGGGAGAGAGGGGGGGAGAGAGAGAGGGATATATATATATATATATATATATATAGAGAGAGAGAGAGAGAGCATGGGGGAGGGAGAGGGGGACTGGCGCTGTGGACAAGACCAGTGACATTTTAAATGAATAACCGGGAGCAACGTGGACAGGACCGTGACGCAATATTAAAGCAACTGCCAACGGATCGGTAATTATTTATATTTAAGGCGGACAGTTTTTTAAAGGTAAACTTTTACCCGAAAAGAGAGAGTATTTGAGTTAGTATTGAAATCCCGGAAGAAGAACAAGAATGGAAACTGTGCGGGACTCGGGCAGCAGCCGGGCGGCGTGGGCCAGCGGGGACGGGCCGGGGCCGGGGCCGGGGGGGAGTGGGGGATGGTCCGGTCCGGTCCCGGCCCGTGGAGGCGGGGGGCAGTGAGGGGCCGGGGCCGGGGGCGGGGGGGGGGGGGGGTTGGGGGTTCCCGGGGCCGGGGCCGGGGCCGGGGGGGGGGGGTTGGGGGTTCCCGGGGCCGGGGCCGGGGGCTGCTGCTGCTGCCTCACTCACTCCTTCACTCCCTCACTCCCTCACTCACTCACTCACCGATGCGCAGGAAGAGCACCACGCTGAACATGGAGAGCAGGGTGGGCACCACGACGCCGAGGAAGGTGGAGAGTTTGTGGGGCGAGGCCGGGCCCCGGCCGCCACCCGCCGGCCCAGGCGCCGCGATCAGCCGGTAGTTGAGCAACGGCGACCGCTCGGCCATGGCCGCGTCCCGTAGACTAGCCCGCTCCCCGCCGGGTCATGTGACCTGTCATGTGACCCCCGCCCCATCCGGAGTCGCCCCCAGTGGCCACTCCCCGCACCTGCACCCGCCCTGTCACATGTCCCTCCGTGCCGGGGCCCTGCAAGTTCAGGGGGTTTGGATGCTCTCTGGTGCTTTCTGAGCCTTGTTTTGGAACATTTTTGCAACAAATTGGTGACCAATATTTCAGAAATTAACAGGAATCTGAGAGGCAGCTCTTTCACACAAAGGGTGCTGGGTGTATGGAGCGAGCTGCCAGAGGCTGGGACTATCCTAATGTTTAAGAGACACTTGGACACATACATGGATAGGACAGCAGATGCTGGAGAATCGAGGGTTACACAAAAAGCTGGAGAAACTCAGCGGGTGCAGCAGCATCTAAGCTCCTTAGATGCTGCTGCACCCGCTGAGTTTCTCCAGCTTTTTGTGTAACCCTCGATTCTCCAGCATCTGCAGTTCCTTCTTTAACACTTTGTCCACTCCACTGCGATATCTCCTCAAGGTATGCCTACTTTGAAGAAGTTCTCCTCCTCCCTACGAAGACAGTTTCACAACCTCCTCTCTAACTGCTCCCCCTCTGTGATATCCCCTTCCCTCAAACTCTACGACCACATCCTCACCCAGACTCGATACCACAGCCACATCTGCTTCCTCGGGGCCTGCCTGCGCCTCCACCTCATACCTCGTGGATTCCAGCTCCAATTCCCTGCCTCCCAGTTTGGACCCCAGCCGGACTATCGGTATCGACTGGCCATCCGCCGCCACACTGTGCAATTCTCCAACCGGGCATTAAGATCCACCCTGGTTGCAATGCGCCGGCACCAGCAGGACCTCGCATTGGCTCTCCCGAATCTTCGGGCCTCACTCACCCAGACCTGCAACGGACCCCAACTACACTACATCCTCCGGAAGATCCACCGCTTCAATCAGCAATTCCTGTCCCATCTTACCTCCACCAAGGACCTGAAGTTAGCCCGCCTCCAGGCCGTTCCAGCTACCGACAATCCCCGACTCGACCGCCCGCAGGCCCCGGGCCCCAATTCTGGCCCGAGCCTCCGGCCTGAGTCCCCCGACGCCATCTTGGCCACCAGGAGCACCTCCAGGACTCACCAGGACGCCACTCCTTAGATGCTGCTGCACCCGCTGAGTTTCTCCAGCTTTTTGTGTAACCATGGATAGGACAGGTTTATCTACTGCATCCGTTGCTCCAGATGCCAGCTGATCTACATCGGTGAGACCAAGCGGAGGCTTGGCGATCGTTTCGCCGAACACCTCCGCTCGGTTCGCAATAACCAACCCGACCTCCCGGTGGCTCAGCACTTCAACTCCCCCTCCCACTGCGTATCCGACCTCTCGGTCCTGGGCCTCCTCCACGGCCAGAGTGATCAACACCGCAAGTTGGAGGAACAGCACCTCATATTCCGCTTGGGGAGTCTGCATCCTCTGGGCTTAAACATTGAATTTTCTCAATTCTGTTAACCCAGACTGCCTCCCCCCCCACCTCTCCCTCAGCCCTCTGGCCCTGACATTCCTTCTCCATCTCCCCCCCAAAAAAATGCATGTAGATAAGTAGAGCAGATATGAAAGAGGAGTGAAATGTAAAGGCAGAGAGAGGTTTATAGGTGAAAAGGAACGTAGAAAAGGAGGGGGGAGAGTGGGCTTGGGCAGATGGGTGAAGGGAAAATAGACACAAAGTGCTGGAGCAACTCAGCGGGTCAGGCAGCATCTGTGGAGAACATGGATAGGTGATGTTTCAAAGTGCTGGAGTAACTCAGCGGGTCAGGCAGCATCTCTGGGGAAAAGATATAGCTTATATTTCGGCTCAAGACCCTTCTTCAGTAATATTCATGATGTGACTATCATTGTGAGCTACTTTGTGACGGTGCCAGTGACTGGGTGGGCGGAGAGAGCAGACCGTCCCCAACTTTGCTGCCGTGGCCCCGCTCCACCCGGCCCCGTGTGTGGGCGCTGTGGGGAGAGTGGGGGCTGTCCCGCAGCTGTCTCAGAGCAAAGATACTAGAGTATTTGGTTATGAGCTCAGTCACCCAAAAAAATAACACCATAATATTGCAATAAAATTGCTCTGACTTTGAGTTTGCTTTCTTTAGCGAAGGCTTATCGAGATGGTCTATCTCTCTGGACACAACAATGAATGCGGCTATTAGTCACAGATTGTCAAAAACGCTACACCACGAGATAACACCAGTTTAAACATGATACCTTCCCGCTTTCAATGACAGCACCCACAATTATTTACAGTGCAAACAATGAACATTTCGGTGGTTTTTAACAGGAAATAAAGTTTGCGTTTCGTGTGTTAACAGTGTATACCGAGGCCGCCATGTCCTCCACATTGATTGAGCTGCTCCGTGGTCATGCCCCTTGACCCGATGACCTTACGTGCAACCCCCCTATAACGTCCCTGCTGCCTTGGGTGATGCAGGACAGGACACGAACTTTGGGACATGGTGTGAAGCTGTTGCAGTCTGTCCCAGCCTGGTAAAAGCCTGGATGGAGTGGATGTGGAGAGGATGTTTCCACTAGTGGGAGAATCTAGGACCAGTGGCCACAGCCTCAGAATTAAAAGACGTTCGTGTAGGAAGGAGATGAGCAGGAATTTCCTAAGTCAGAGGGTGGTGAATTGTGGAATTCGTTACCACAGACAGCTGTGGAGGCCAAGCCAATGGACATTTTTCAGGAGGAGATTGATAGATTCTTGATTGATATGGGTGTCAGAGGTAATGGGGAGAAGGCAGGACAATGGGTTTGAGAGAGAAAGATAGAGTCACGGAGTGATACATTGTGGAAACAGGCTTTTCGGCCCAACATGTCCCATCGACACTACTCCCACCTATCTACGTTTGATCCATATCCCTCCAAACCTGTCCTATCCATGTACCTGTCTAACTGTTTCTTAAACGTTGCGATAGTCCCTGCCTTAACTACCTCCTCTGGCAGCTTGTTCCATACACCTACCACCCTGTGTGTGAAAAATATGCCCCTCAGATTCCTATTAAATTGGTGATAATGTTTTCCCTCTCCTAACCTTTGGTTTTCACTGCACCAAGGAGATCTTTCAACTCCATCTTCTCCCTAGCTTCCTCAGCAGCAACTTCATCAATGGACTGCTGCATTACTGCAGACAGATCCATGATGACCCTGAAAACATGCAGATTTTTGTAATATTCAAATTATATTAAAAATATGCAAAAAGAAAGTCACAAACTATGGAATTCATATTTTTCTGTGTTGTTATCAAGGAAAAGAAAGCAGATCAAATTGTCACATATTATTTGACTAGACTAAGTGGGACCCATTGGGTCCCCGCTTCACACGGGAGGCTGGTCCCCAACACAATATACCACCTCTCCACCAATTCCAAGATTGCTGGCCAGTGTGTGGGGTGGGGGGCTTTTTGGAGTGCTAACATGGGTGTTGTGGGCCGAAGGGACTGGTTTCCAGAGGGCATTACGGGCCGAATGGATTCTTGGCCTGGCAGCTCAGTCACTCAGGCCTGGCATCTCAGTAACTCAAGCCTGGCAGGCTGGCAGCTCAGAAACTGCCAGGAATTCTGCCGGAAACAAGTGAGTGTGAGAGAGAAGGGGGATAGGGTGGACAATCAATTTTAGACATTTTCATCTTTTTTTACAGTTGCACAAGGCACACAGTTGCAAAGGGCACACAGTTGCACAAGGCACACAGTTGCAAAGGGCACACAGTTACAAAGGGCACACAGTTGCAAAGGGCACACAGTTACAAAGGGCACACAGTTGCACAAGGCACACAGTTGCACAAGGCACACATTTCAATAGCCACACAGTTGCAAAAAGCACAGTTTAAAAACACATAAAGGGCACTCATAGGTCAGTATTCTCAGTGTTCTGTAGATTTCCAGCTCAGACAGAGTCCTGACCCTCTCCCTCCCCCATCTTGCAGAGAATGAGCCACACCCACACTTCTGGGTTTTATAGCTCCTCCCCTCCGCCGGAAGGGGCGTGGCCTTTGTGGCGTGAGTGACAGGAGAGAGAATCTCAACATTTTTTAAACATTAATAAGTATTTTATTTTTCATCGATGGGAAAAATCCTCTGGCCCCGAGTAAGGTGACCAAAAATCACAGCCGTAAATGGTCGTGTTTTTTCTAAATCAATATACAGTGCAAACAGGAAGTGGTCCAGTTTAGACTTTTAATTATATAGATACTGTTTGATATTATTCATATGGAGGAGAAAATATAATAGCTCTAAAACCTACCTTAATTTTGCAATATCACTAAAGGTAATCCCCTTTTCCCTCTCTATCCCTCCCCCATCTCTTTCTCCCCCCCCCCGCCCCTCTCACATTCCCCTTTCTTTCTTCTTTCTCCCTCCTACACAGCGTTGGAGGGCCCGCGGGGAGGGGGGGGTGCGGTGGGGGATGTGGGGAAGAAGCGAGGACCCGCGGCGGGGGGGGGGGTAGAATAAAGGCGTGGGCCCTGCGGGAGTGGGGGGTGGCGTGGGCGGAAGATGGCATGTGTCCAGCGGGGGGGGGGGGGGGTGGTGGTGTCGTGGGCCCGGTGGCGGGGGAGGCAAAGGCCCAGAGGGAGGGGTGTCTGGTGTGGAGGTTATGGCCGCTGCCAGTCGTTCCCGCTCCCAGGCTGAGCAGTGGCGAGGCACCGACGCTGCGGATGGAGGCGATGGACCGTGTGGGCAGACACCTGGCCAGGACCTGCCCCAAAAGCAGTGGACAACCCTCAACCGCTTGAGGACAGGCATCGGACGCTATGAGTAGCGATGAAGAGGTGGGGCCTCATGGACAGCGAGCGCCTCCTGCGAGTGTGGGGACCCAACACAGATAGTGGAGCACATCGTCACCAGTTGCCCCAAACACCGGCCACCCAATGGTGAACGAGGTCTGATTGACCTGGACGATGACACGTTGGCCTGGCTCGCCTCAACGGAGCTGCAGGTCTAAAAGACACACGACAGGAGAAGAAGAAGCACCCAACACACTCCCACTTCGGACGGCAATGCAAGGGGTGAGTAAAACCCGGCAGGAGACAGGTGAATTGACACAATGTGTAGGAAGGAGCTGCAGGTTTAAACCCAACATAGACACAAAAAGCTGGAGTAACTCAACGGGACAGGCAGCATCTGTGGAGGGAAGCATCGGGTCGAGACACTTAACCATTTGATTTAATGGCATTGCAATCATTGAGTTGCCCATTATCTCCACTCGGGAGGTGGGGGGTTATGTCCAGCACTGTTTCTTTGTAAACCTTCCTTGTCAATACAATTCATACCATTGTGTTGTAAACTACCCAAACAGAATCCTTCAGTTTGTGTGACCTCGCTTTGGTGATGGAGGAGACCCAGAACAGAAAGGTCATTGTAGGAATGGAGAGTTAAAAATGACAGCAGCTGGGAGCTCAAGCAAGCCGTGGCAGACAGAGCACAAGCATATGGCGAAACTTGGCTATTGCAATAATGCTTTAAGCTAAATTCTGCTTCATATCCACTCCGGTTTTCTTGGGGTGAATAATATGTCTTTTCAGGTTCTCTTGCTGTAGCTCTGCACAAGACACTTTGTTCCATGTCGACGCAACTACTCTTATGGTTTGATGGTAGATGTCACACAACAGGGAAACAGGCCCTTTGGCCCAACACATCCATGCTGACCAAGGTTTGGCCATCTTTGGCCCATATCCTTCTGAACCTTTCACATCCATGTATCTGTGTCTTTTAAATGCCTTAATATTATCTTCCCTAACAGCCTCTTCTGGTATCTCAATCTATATATTCACCACTCTCTGAGTGGAAAAACTCTCCCTTGAGGTTCATAATAAGACATCATCATCAAGGACCCACACCACCCTGGCCACACACTCATCTCCCCGCTACTTTCAGGTAGAAGGTACAGGAGCCTGAGGACTGCAACAACCAGGTTCAGGAATAGCTTATTCGCCACAGCCATCAGGCTATTAAACTGGGCTCGGACAAAACTCTGAACATTAATAGCCCATTATCTGTTTATTTGCATTTTATCAGTTTATGTATTCGTGTGTGTATATATTTATATAATGGTATATGGACACACTGATCTGTTCTGTATTCATGCCTACTATGTTCTGTTGTGCTGAATCAATGCAATAATTTAATTGTCCTATCAGGGACACATGACAATTAACTCTTGACTTGACTCTTGATAGATGAAGGGATTCAAAGTAACATTAGCAAATTTGCAGATGACACAAAGCTGGGTGGCAGTGTGAACTGTCATGAGGATGCTATGAGGATGCAGGGTGCCTTGGACAGGTTGGTGAGTGGGCAGATGCATGGCAGATGCAGTTTAATGTGGATAAAAGTTATCCACTTTGGTAGCAAAAACAGGAAGGCAGATTATTATCTAAATGGTGTCAAGTTGGGAAAAGGGGAAGTACAATGGGATCTGTGGGACCTTGTTCATCAGTCAATGAAAGTAAGCATGCAGGTACAGCAGGCAGTGAAGAAAGCGAATGGCATGTTGATCTTCATAACAAGAGGAGTTGAGTATAGGAGCAAAGAGGTCCTTCTGCAGTTGTATAGGGAGACCACACCTGGAGTATTGTGTGCAGTTTTGATCTCCAAATTTGAAGAAGGACATTCTTGCTATCGAGGGAGTGCAGCGTAGGTTCACGAGGTTAATTCCCGGGATGGCAGGACTATCATATGCTGAGAGAATAGAGCGGCTGGGCTTGTATACTCTGGAGTTTAGAAGGATGAGAGGAGATCTTATTGAAACAGATAAGATTATTAAGGGTTTGGACACGCTAGAGGCAAGAAACATGTTCCTGATGTTGGGGGAGTCCAGAACCAGGGGCCACTGTTTAAGAATAAGGGGTAAGCCATTTAGAACGGAGATGAGGAAACACATTTTCACACAGAGAGTTGTGAGTCTGTGGAATTCTCTGCCTCAGAGGGCGGTGGAGGCCGGTTCTCTGGATACTTTCAAGAGAGCTAGATAGGGCTCTTAAAGATAGCGGAGTTAGGGGATGTGGGGAGAAGGCAGGAACGGGGTACTGATTGGGGATGATCAGCCATGATCACATCGAATGGCGGTGCTGGCTCGAAGTTTCATGGCGTTTAGAAGGATGAGGTTTCTTATAGAAACATAAAATTATAAAAGGACTGGACAAGCTAGATGCAGGAAAAATGATCCCAGTGTTGGGCAAGTCCAGAACCAGGGGCCACAGTCTCAGAATAAAGGGGAGGTCATTTAAGACTGAGGTGAGAAAAAACTTTTTTACCCAGAGAGGTGTGAATTTATGGAATTCCCTGCCACAGAGGGCAGTGGAGGCCAAATCACTGGATGGATTTAAGAGAGAGTTGGATAGAGCTCTAGGGGCTAGTGGAGTCAAGGGATATGGGGAGAAGGCAGGCACGGGTTATTGATAGCGGACGATCAGCCATGATCACAATGAATGGCGGTGCTGGCTCGAAGGGCCGAATGGCCTCCTCCAGCACCTATTTTCTATGTTTCTATCTATGAAGGGGTGAATGGCCTGCACTTATTGTCTATTGCACCTCTTAACATATGTCCTCTTGTTTTTGATTCCCCTACATACACTCTTTCCATCTTAATGACATCCTTTCTGTAACAGGGTGACCAACACTTAATGCAGTATTCTAAGTGTGACTTCATTGACGTCTAGTAGAACTGACCTAGATCCTAGATACCTCTGTTCTACAACATTCCCCTGGCTCCTACCATTTACTGGAGGACATGGTGTAGCTTTGCTGAGTATATGTAGTGCGTTTAGTGTATGCGACAAGCTGCAAGCCTGGTGTCTGGTAGAGGTAGTCACCTTTCAAGCAGGTTTCTTTTGTCTTAGGGTACACAAAAGGCTGGAGAAACTCAGCGGGTGCAGCAGCATCTAAGGAGCGAAGGAGATAGGCGATGTTTCGGGTATAGACCCTTCTTTTGTCTTAGATTGTATCCAGTTTCTTGAGTGTTGGAACCAACCTCATTCAAGCCAGTGATTAGTGTTTTTTATGTTGATTTGTGCCTTCTTGATGGTGCCCGGTTTTATCTTCTCCCCAAAATCCAACCCCTGGCAGACCCATTTTTTTGCTGCTTGCTCATGTCCCGCTGAATTAAAAATAATCTGAAGAAGGGTATCGACCCGAAACGTCACCCAATCCTATCCAGAGATGCTGCTTGTCCCGCTGAGTTATTCCAGCATTTTGTGTTTACCTTTGGTGTAAACCTCACTGGTTCCTTCTTCCCTCACTGGTCCCTTCTTCCCTCACTGGTCATGCTGCCTGATCTACTGAGTGTTCACAGCATATCACAGATGAAAGTTAGAGGGCATTGATTTAAGATATTTCCAATAGATCAAAAGAGGAAACCCTGAAGAAACTGCTTTACCCTGCGTAGTAAGAATCACTATCAGAGAGGGAAACTGGTAAAAAGTGTAAATGTATGTTAGGTGGATCTTGTGAGTGAGAGAGTAAAGAAACCTATCAGTGTTAGACGAGGCTCAAATGGAAAATAAATACTCTCAGGAATTGTTTACCAAATGCCTTATTTCTACTATGTATATTTTAAATAATCTTGAATAAAATAGCCAGTTAGATTTTGAGATGAGCAAAAGCAACAAAATGACCTTTCTGGAAGATTTTAGTTGTTGACTGGAACTGGGAGGGAGTTAATTGGAAAAGGGAATATAATTCTTTGAACAAGAGTTTTCAAACAAAGATATAGAATTGGGAATAGGAAACTATATTAAATATTGGTTGCAGGGATTACAAATAATGATTACTTGTATTAATTGGAGTGATTGGTAAATGGTGATAACATCTCAGATTACATTCTTCATGCAGACTGACCATTTAGAAACAGACCTAGAGGGAATGCATGTTGATAATTGGAAGCCAGCAGTAACAGTATAGACTGTGGAAACAGGCTCTGTTGGGAAAGAGAAGACTGATTTGTGGATATATGTTCACAAAAGGTTGGAGGCACCATCTCAAATTGATGAGATTGTATTAACAAAAATAATGGAATTTTAGATTTTTTATAAAAGGACCAGTACATAAAAGCCACAAGGTAATATACAACCTAAAAGACTTATGATGAACTCCATTGTACAGTTTTGGACTTCATCTTGTAAGATATTGGGTGCAATTTTGATCCTGCAATTGCTTTAAAAGGAATCAAGGCTACAAAGCATTTTGAAGCATGTTGATCACCCAGAAGGTACTGTTTATACAAGCTCTTACGTTTATGTATAAAATGGAAAAGGATATCCAGCATTCCAGCTCCATCACCATTTTCTCCATGTATTCATTCAAGGGACGTTGATGTTACTGGTAAAGCCAATATTTTATATTCAAAGTTACCCCTGAATGAGGTGGCAGTTAACATTTAACCATAAGATAGACACAAAAAGCTGGAGTAACTCAGCGGGACAGGCAGCATCTCTGGAGAGAAGAAATGGGTGACGTTTCAGGTCGAGACCTTTCTTCAGACCTTACTCCAGTTTTTTGTGTGTATCTTTGGTTTAAACCAGCATCTGCAGTTCCTTCCTAAACATTTAACCATATCCACGTCTGAGTTTAAACATGGGTCAGAGCAAGTAATCTACAATGGATCGACAATCTACAATGGAACTACAATATCTTTCCTTAAATGATCGCCATAACACACATGGTTTTTTGATCACATTCAAGTCTTTTCACGGATACGTGCAATTTTTTTTTTTTTTAAATCAGCCTTACTGAGCTATGTGAATTTAAATTCACCAACCATGGTGGGATTAAAACATATTCTGGATAAAGAAACATTGTAACTCTGTAATTTATCAACTATGTGACTATTTTTGTGGACAGATATGTGAAGAAGTTTTAGTACCGTGCAGCCCATTTTGTGAAATAGCAATCAATAGTATGCTGCAGGAGTGAAGCATGTGTTCTCAACATACATGGTGCTGTGCACGCAAATTTATACTTCTCACTTCTGATATGAAGAGGTAGTGGAGGAGAGGATGGGATCCTTGAAAAAATACTTGAGGTTTCACATGGAGCATTACTACATTTTGCAGAAGTATGTCCACAACGTGGCCTCAACTTCCTCCTCTGGAATCAGGAGTTCTGTACCAGCATGGTCATGGAGTCATGCAGCACAGAAACAGGCCCTTTGGCTAAATTGCACTGCGTCGATCTGGATGCCCCAACTAAGCTCGATCCATTTGCTACATTTGGCCATATTCTTCAAAACCTTTTCTATCCATGTACATGTCCAAATGTATTTTAAATGCCATTTTTATAGAACCTGCCTCAACTACCTCCTCTGGCAGTTCGTTCCATGTACCCAATGCCCTCCAAGTGAAATAATCTTCCTCAGGTTCTTATTAAATCTTGTCCTTCTAACCTTAAACCTATATCCACTGGTTTTTGATTCCGCAACTCTGGGTAAAAGATTCTGCATTCATCCTCTCTATTCCCCTCATGATTTTATGCACCTTTATAAGATCATCGGTAGACACAAAATGCTGGAGTAACTCAGTGGGTCAGGCAGCATCTCTGGAGAGAAGGAATGGGTGATGTTTCGGGTCAACACCCTTCCTTAGACCTTTTGTGTCTACCTTCGATTTAAACCAACATCTGCAGTTGTTTCCTACAAATTTTATAAGATCATCCCTCAGCCTCCTGCGCTCTGAAGAATTAAGTCCTGGCCAGCCAAATCTCTCCCTACAGCTCAGGCTCTTAAGTCCCGGCACAATCCTTTAATTCTTCTAAGCACTCATTCCAGCTTAACAATATACTTCCTATAACTGCGTGACCTATACTCAAAATGGGGCACAATACTCAAAATGTGGCCTCACCAACGTCTTGTACTATAAGCTTTCAACTTCCAGACAATGAAGGACAACGTGAGAGGTGCAAAGTTTAAAGGAGACATAGAAACATAGAAAATAGGTGCAGGAGTAGGCCATTCGGCCCTTCGAGCCTGCACCGCCATTCAATATGATCATGGCTGATCATCCAACTCAGTATCCTGTACCTGCCTTCTCTCCATACCCCTTGATCCCTTTAGCCGCAAGAGACGTGTGGGACAAAGTCTATTTTCCCCATGCAGAGGGAGGCGATTGCCTGAAACTATGTACCTGTATTCCAAGATCCCTCTGCTCTACAACACTCTCCAGACCCCGACCATTTACCTTGAATGGCCCTGCCCTGGTTCGACTTCCCAAAATGTAGCATCTCACACTTACCTGCATTAAATTCTGTTATCTATTCCCTGACTCATGCACTGCTTATCACCATCTTGCTGTAATTTTTGATAACCATCTTCATAGTTTATGATACCACCTACTTTAATATCATCTGCAAACTTACTAATCATACCTTATACATTCTCCTCTAAATCAGCTATAACAATGGGTAAATAGCCCAGCACTGATCATTAAAGCACATCACTAGTCATAGGCTTTTATTTCGATAAGCAACTGTCCACCACCACCCTCCACTTGCTTCCAATTCTCTATCCAGCCAGCTAGCTCTCCCTAGGTCCAGTTAGGTGGTGGAGCCTCACGGTGATGGTGGAGCCTTGTGGATCGACCTGTGGTTGATGAGGGTGTGGGGTAACCACCGTGAGGTGAGGGGGGGGGGGGGGGGGGGGAGTACTTTTGCAATTTTGTCAGAACCGTAGGTGGACCCTATTTGCATAACTTGGGTATGCAAGCAAAGAATTTCACTGTGCCTTGTCACATGTGACAATACTGCTCTCCCCCCTTCTCTCTCTCATGAAGGCACTAGTACCGCTCTCTCTCCCCCCTCATGAAGAGGTAGTACCGCTCCCCCCCCCATGAAGGGATAGTACAGCCCCCCCCCCTCTTGAAGGGGCTAGTACCGCCCCCCCCCCCTCATGAAGGGGTAGTACAGCTCCCCCCCCCCTCATGAAGGGATAGTACAGCCC
The DNA here is from genome assembly GCA_963514005.1 of Raja brachyura. The sequence goes on from OY740794.1 coordinate 67,386,441, forward strand.
CCCCCCCTCTTGAAGGGGCTAGTACCGCTCCCCCCCCCCCATGAAGGGATAGTACAGCCCCCCCCCCCTTGAAGGGGCTAGTACCGCTCCCCCCCCCCTCATGAAGGGGTAGTACAGCTCCCCCCCCCCCTCATGAAGGGGTAGTACAGCTCCCCCCCCCTCATGAAGGGATAGTACAGCCCCCCCCCCTCTTGAAGGGGCTAGTACCGCCCCCCCCCCTCATGAAGGGGTAGTACAGCTCCCCCCCCCCTCATGAAGGGGTAGTACAGCTCCCCCCCCCCTCATGAAGGGATAGTACAGCCCCCCCCCTCTTGAAGGGGCTAGTACCGCTCCCCCCCCCCCCATGAAGGGATAGTACAGCCCCCCCCCCCTTGAAGGGGCTAGTACCGCTCCCCCCCCCCTCATGAAGGGGTAGTACAGCTCCCCCCCCCTCATGAAGGGATAGTACAGCCCCCCCCCTCTTGAAGGGGCTAGTACCGCTCCCCCCCCCTCATGAAGGGATAGTACCGCTCCCCCCCCCTCTTGAAGGGGTAGTACAGCCCCCCCCTCATGAAGGGGCTAGTACCGCTCTCTTCTCCCCCCGGGCCGAGGGGCCGCGCAGCAACACTTTGCGACGGACGCTGTTGTGGCGGATCCTTGTGGGATCTCCGGTCGCTGCTGCCGCCCGTTGCCAAGGAGGCACTTCCGGTGAACGGCCTGGCGGCGGCGGCGGCGGCGGCGAGGTGGGTCTGAGGGGGGTCGCTGTGGGGGTGGGGGAGGGGGCCGCTGTGGGGGTGGGGGAGGGGGTCGCTGTGGGGGAGGGGGAGGGGGCCGCTGTGGGGGAGGGGGAGGGGGCCGCTGTGGGGGAGGGGGAGGGGGTCGCTGTGGGGGTGGGGGAGGGGGGTCGCTGTGGGGGAGGGGGAGGGGGCCGCTGTGGGGGAGGGGGTGGGGGTCGCTGTGGGGATGGGGGTCGCTGTGGGGGAGGGGGAGGGGGTCGCTGTGGGGGAGGGGGAGGGGGGTCGCTGTGGGGGAGGGGGAGGGGGTCGCTGTGGGGGAGGGGGGTCGCTGTGGGGGAGGGGGAGGGGGTCGCTGTGGGGGAGGGGGAGGGGGTCGCTGTGGGGGAGGGGGTGGGGGTCGCTGTGGGGATGGGGGTCGCTGTGGGGGGTGGGGGCCGCTGTGGGGATGGGGGTCGCTGTGGGGGGTGGGGGCCGCTGTGGGGATGGGGGTCGCTGTGGGGATGGGGGAGGGGGAGGGGGTCGCTGTGGGGGAGGGGGAGGGGGTCGCTGTGGGGGTGGGGGCCGCTGTGGGGGAGGGGGAGGGGGAGGGGGTCGCTGTGGGGGAGGGGGGTCGCTGTGGGGGAGGGGGGTCGCTGATGGTTTAGGGGCCGCTGACGGTGGATTTAAAGCTCAGCCAGTCGGTTACTATCCTCACCGGCGCCGCTGATCATAAACACGTTGTGCCCGGCGCCTCCTGATGGAAACTGAGTTTAAATGGTCAGGAACCAGCCCGTTGTAGGTTTAACGTGTACGAGCTAACTGCAGATGCTGGTTTAAACCGAAGATAGACACAAACTGCAGGAGTCACTCAACGGGACAGGCAGCATCTCTGGAGAGAAGGAATGGGTGACGTTTCAGGTCGAGACCCTTCTTCAGACGTCTCCATCCCTCCCCCCTCCTAGTTCTCCCACCAGTCTGACTTTCCCTCTGAATTTTTTTAAATCTCTGTATGCGTTGTTGTCTCCTTCCCCTAGCTAACAGTGAACTATTCTACATATTCCTTGAACTCATCCCCCTTGATGTCTTGTTTTCACACCTTACATTGCCTTATCTCTATGTCTGCCTCTCCCCTGACTCCCAGTTTGAAGAAGGGTTTCGACCTAAAACGTCACCCATTCCTTCTATTCAGAGATGCTGCTTGTCCCGGCATTTTGTGTCGATCTTCGGTGCAAACCAGCATCTGCAGTTCCATTCTACACAAGTCACTCATCAGGTTCGGCAGCACCTCAGGAGAACACAGATAGGCCACATTTTGTATTTGGACCCTTTTTCAGGCTTCACCCTCCTGTTGCCTTGGCCTTATAGGTTAAAAGTCAAACAAACTTTATTGTCATTTAGAAATACATCGATATATGCAATTCCAAACGAAATTCCGTTACATTTGGCTCCACGTGCAACACGATAATTAACAGAAGGATAAAATGGATAAAAATGGATAAAAGGATAAATAGACAATGGTGGCAGCCCATTACATGGCATTCAGGAGTATGATGGCTTGTGGGAAGAAGCTGTTGCAGAACCTTGATGTTCTGCTCCTTATGCTACGATATCTTTTGCCCGAGGGCAGCAAAGTGAACAGTCCGTGATGGAGATGTGTGGGGTCTCAGTGCCTTCCTTTTAGACATTTCAGTGATGAGATTTGCTTCCTCTAAATTAAAATAGTGTTGAAATTACAGTGATAAAGACGGGTACTAGTTTTGTAATTCAATATTGTGATCTGTGTGATTTGTTTTCAAACATGCAGTAAATTAGCTTAGCATTTCTGTTAATTCTCTTTTATTCCTCTGAGAAAAAGGAGGGGATTCTGGTATGCAGTTAATTTTGGCACTTTATAAGTTTTTCACTTCATGATATTTAGAAAACATTGTCAAAATTCAGTTACTATATTCACCTTATCTATGTTACTTTTATGTTACGCCTCTCTTCCAAGACCCGTGGAAGGAGGGGAACAAAATAATAAGTAAGGGTTTAAACTCTAGAGAGGCAGGATAGAAGATAAACGAGAATTTGTAGCTAGAGACAGTGAGAAAGGACTAAGATGATATGTGGCAAGTTAGTATTGAGAAGAAGAAGAGCAACCAGAAAGATGAGTTTTTGTACAAGCAGACAAAATGGAGCTGTTGAATACAAATGTGAGATGGAGAAGGAGCAAAGAAATGGAGGTACCATGATGCAGACGATGGAGAAATGTTGTAGAGATGTAGATCATGGATAATAAAGCGTAGCATGGAAACAGTGACTTCAGCCCACTGAATCCACACTGACCATCAATCATCCATTCACATTAGTGCTAAGTTATCCCACTTTCTCACCCACTTCCTAGACAGGGAGAATGTGCTAACTCTAAATAGACAGCCCCCAAGATCAGAATTGAACCCGGGCCTGTGGCACTGCGAGGCAGCAGTTCTAGCAGCTGTGCAACCAATGTGAGGGGGTCAAGGAAAGAGCGTTCATGTCGCGGCCCTCTTTCCACCACCACGTACAAAAGAAGCACAAGACAGACACCATTGTATGCAGATGCGGAGAAGTGTGTTCAGCTCTGGCTGAACAACTTCTAATCTTGTGTATGGACTCGATAAGACCAATGTGAGGGAGTCCAATATGCAATTTAGGTGGTAATGCAGTGGAGGGGAGCAGATCGCTAAATAACATGACAGGTTAGTAGATTAGGGCAGGAAATAACAAATGTATTGATAGACAAATTAAGATAAAGGATTTAGCGATATTTACATGAGGATGCAGGGCTCTCGCTTAACTTTTTTCCCTGTTGCCAGCCGGGCAACCTTGACAGCTTTTTATGTTGCCAAATGACAGTTTAGGTGGTCATTTAAGACGGTTTGCATGACGCGTGCGATAATGTGCTCGGACGAAGTGCATAGTTACCAGTCAGAATTATGCTCAATGAAGCATTCACATATTATGTTCAAGAAGGAACTGCAGATGCTGGAAAATCGAAGGTAGACAAAAGTGCTGGAGAAACTCAGCGGGTGCAGCAGCATCTATGGAGCGAAGGAAATAGGGAACGTTTCGGACCGAAACCCATTAGTCTGAAGAAGGGTTTCGGCCCGAAATGTTGCCTATTTCCTTTGCTCCATTGATGCTTCCGCATCCGCTGAGTTTCTCCAGCACTTTTGTCTACATTCACATATTATTTCTGCTTCAAATAACTCACAAACTAAACATATTCACCAATCAAGACGTGATATATACCACAATGACATGCAGCAAAATTATAATACACTATCTCAACTCTTTTTACACATTACAATTAATGCAATTTCTATTAGTTCTTTCCACTTCCAAACAAAAATGTGGTTGGATTATTCAGCAAATGATCAACCTGTGTCAATAAATCCTGGACCATGCACACTGCAGATTGATGCAAGCATGTTTTTTGTGAAGGGCTGAAAATTACCATGGCCATAGCATGGGTCGTTATTGCTATTGGCACAGAAACACTCTGGCTTCCCACATAATTTATCCATAACAAAATATACAGGTTGCAAGGACATTTCTAAAGGCATTTTATGATAATTGCTGTTAAAAGCGACTATACCCATCTGACAGGTTAAACATTACACTAACTGACAAGAGATGAGCAAAGGACATAACTGCAGCAAATGTTCTTTTGGTAATATGTTTAAAGGTGTCAAAACAAATAATAACATTGGGAATTAAAACACATTTGATTACATTCCGTTATCAAACATAGGCAATGTTCGTTCTGAAGACCATGAAGCACAATAGGATCAGGGGCTGTGTGAATCAGTGCGGGGTGGATAGATGGTGGTGGGGGGGGGGGGGGTGGGGGGGTTGAGAAGGCAATTGGTGCGGAATGGATGGATTGAGGCAGGTGAATTAGTACGTGTTGGTTGGTGTATGTAAAATTGTGAGGGGAGAGCACGGGGGATGTCAGTGGTGTTGAATGGGGGGATCAGTACGGGATAGATGGGGGGGGGGGTCAGTACAGGATGAATGAGGGTAGACAAAAATGATGGAGAAATTCAGTGGGTGAGGCAGCATCTATGGAGCTAAGGAAATGGGCAACGTTTCGGGTCGAGACCCTTCTTCAGACTGTTCGCCCCATTCTTCTTGAATGGGGGGATCAGTACAGCATGGATGGGGGGGGGGATCAGCACAGGATGAATGGAGGGGGGGGGGGTCAGGACAGCATGGATCAGAGGGTCTGTGCAGGATGAATGGAGGATCACTACAGGATGAATGAGGGGATCAGTACGGGATGTATGAGAGGATCAGTAAAAGATGAATGGGGATATCACTACAGGATGGATGGGGGGGGGGGGTTGGTGCAGGGTAAATGGAAGGTGGGTCAGTACGGGATGAATGGGCGGATTAGTGCAGTATGAATGGGAGGCGAAAAGTGCAGGATGGATGGGAGGGGGGGTCAGTACAGGATGAATTGGGGGACCAGTGTAGGATGGATGGGGGGGGGGGGTGGCAGGAGAATCAATGCGAGGTGGGTAGGGTGATGAATAGATTTGGGGGGGGAGGTTGATGGGGAGGGGAGCACGGGGATGTCAATGAGGACTGAATAGAGGAGGGAATGGGGATCAGTGCAGGATGGAGAGGAGGGGTCTCAGGATAAGAGGGGTGGAGGGGGGCACACAAGAGAGAGAGAGAGAGAGAGGAGGGGGAGGGGCAGGGGCAGAGGAGGTGGGGAGGGGCAGAGGAGGTGGGGAGGAAGGAAGTTCAGCGCTCCTCTGACAACATCGCCCGCTGCCTTGGCCGTCCCTGTCCAACGCCAAAGTGCCGCCGCCAAAGGGGGAGGCGGTTGGGAACTCGTCGCCACCGCCTCCCCTCCTCCGCCGGCCGACAGCAAGGTGCGGGGTCGAGCGGTGCAGCTCAAAGATCCTATAGCTATATGGTCTTTGGTGCAGCTGCTTCAGACGGCGGAAGGAGGCCTCCGCCTCCCTCTCTCTTTCTCCCCCTTCTCCCTCTCTCCCTCCCTCCCTCCTCCCGGCCTCGGCGTGCGAGAGGGGTTGTTTTGAAAGCGGTTATCGCCGTTACCGGATTTGCAGGCAGCGGCCGTTATTAGGGTGATAGCGGCCGCTGCTTGCAAATCTACCAGCGACACTTTCAAAACAACCTCTCTCGCATGCCGAGGCCGGGAGGGAGAGGGGGAGTGGGAGGACTCCTTCCGCCGGGCGGGGTGCGGGAGGAGGAGGCGGTGGAGCCGCTCTTGCCGCTGTTCGAAACCCGTCATTCGCTCCGAGCCTTCGTCACCCCGCTCCTAGTATCTTTGCCCCGCAATCAAAGATACTAGAGGAATACAGCCGCCGCCGACACGAAACATCACGCTCCTATTCTCCAGAGATGGTGCCTGACCCGCGGAGCTACTCCAGTTTTTTGTGTCTATCGGTATAAACCAGTATTTGCTTGCCAAGCCGGGCAAAATGAGTCGGCGTTTAAGTTGCCCAGCGGCACTTTGGGTGGTCATTGGCAGCCGGGCAACCGCTAATTCCGAGCCCTGGGATGGAGAAAAAATCAAATATGAACAACTGAGGAGTTTAGTGATGTGGAAATAGGAAGAACAAGAGATGAAGTAACACTGTGTTACTAGAGAGAGAGGAAGAAAGTGACCATTGAGGAGCAGACACAATTTCAGTTGAAAGTTTTGAGTGCTGAAATGCAAATGAAATTTTAATGTATTCACAGCATTTGCAGTAAATATTGTCTGTTTTTGCTTGGCTATATTCTATGGTCTTGGGCATTTCCCAACGATCAAGGATATTTGCATCCACTGGTTCTGGCTGACTGATAATGCCAATGTGGGAACTGGAGACTTTCACCCATTGGGTAAGAGATGCCTGATAGGGCGAGTGACTGGGTGGTTTTTCAGGAGATGCATTGTGTTTTATACTGGGCTTCTATGCATTCACAATCTGTCAAATCTTGTGCCAAGTTTGTACTTTTTGTCTATTTGATGCCTTTTCCTCAATTGTTTCGTGGTGCGTGAACAGCTGCATTTCTATTGAAGCTGTTATACATCGAAGATCACATCCACTGTGTATCTGTATGTACAGCACTATGATTTGGGAGACAGTGTTTGGCCCACTGAAAGAAGGCAGTTGAGGGTGATGATGAAGGCTTTCCCTATAAAGGCACCTATCGCTATTATGTTTAGATTTCTTTCCTTTCTTGAAAATGGATGTGGTTAACTCCATAACGGTCTCCTCCCAGATATAGATGATAAGATTGTGGATTCATGACTGAAACTTCACTGCTGGGTTTTAAAACATCAGCATGAATACCATGCGCTCCTGAGGTCTTCGTGCTTTTAATTGAACTTTAAGGCTTTTCCTTGCACCTTTCCTTAAATAAAGGCATAACATTAGTCACCCTCCAGTCTTCTGGTACCTCACCGGTGACCAAAAATGATGCCAAAGACTCTGCCAGGTACCAGCAATTTCTCTTTTTCATTTCTCACAATGTTGTAGGGAACACATGGTCAGACTCTGGGGATTAATCTTTCTTTCTGTGCCTTCATTCTGCCAACTCCTCTTTTGTAATGTCAATATGTTTTGGGAGATAGCTGTTCTCTTCCCTGATTTCCCTAGTTTCCACAAGCTTCTCCACAGTGAAAACATGAGGTGTTCATGAAGAAGCTCATCCATCTCCTGTGGCTCCACATAAACATGACCACACACATCTTTAATGGGACCTATTCTCTCCCTAGTTACTCTTGTGTTCACACTTCTTATAAAATCCCAGCCAAATATATTTCATGACATACAATGATTTTTTTTTAAAATATAGATTGGCTATGAGGTGAAATTACAATTTATGGACCATGGGGGACAACTTGACGTATGAAGCGGAACTGAATGGTTTGATAAAGGAGGTAGGTTGGAAAAAGTCTTGCCATTTGTGTATGTTGAGGGATTTCCAAACTAAATACAGGCAATTGTCCAAATTTGCACTGTCTGTATCACTATTGAAATGCATAGAATTGTGCAAAATTGTCTTTTTGATTGTAGATTTGAAGTAAACGCTGCAGAAAGTTAAATCTTCTCCATGTCAGTGGAATTCCCTTGAATGGGTGTAATTGCAGATGGACAACTTCTTTGTCTCCGGAAAATTAACTAAAGCACCATGGACTATCATTTCCACAGATTTCAAATCTTAAAAATGTGATATTTAAATTAAAATAACCGTGTTTGCATTTTGACTCCTTTTCCTGTCTCAATCTTAGTCCTGTTCCGTCATAATTATTTTCTGCCCCAAATTTGGAATGGAGTTCATGCATCTTAATTTATATTTCTCAGTATTTACACTTTAATTTCACAATTTGCAAGAAAAATGTTCCCGATGTTGGGGGAGTCCAGAACCAAGGGCCACAGTTTAAGAATAAGGGGTAGGTCATTTAGCACAGAGATGAGGAAAAACATTTTCACCCAGAGAGTTGTGAATATATGGGATTATCTGCCACAGAAGGCAGTGGAGGCCGATTCACTGGATGTTTTCTAAACAGTTAGATTTAGCTCTTAGGGCTAAAAGAATCAAGGGATATGGGGAGAAAACAGGAACGGGGTACTGAATGTGGATTATCAGTCATGATCATATTGAATTTGACGAAGGACATTCGTGCTATTGAGGGAGTGCAGCGTAGGTTTACAAGGTTAATTCCGGGATGGCGGGACTGTCATATGCAGAGAGAATGGAGCAGCTGGGCTTGTACACTCTGGAGTTTAGAAGGATGAGAGGGTATCTCATTGAAACATATAAGATTGTTAAGGGTTTGGACACGCTAGAGGCAGGAAACATGTTCCCGATGTTGGGGGAGTCCAGAACCAGGGGCCACAGTTTAAGAATAAGGAGTAAGCCATTTAGAACGGAGACGAGGAAACACTTTTTCTCACAGAGAGTGGTGAGTCTGTGGAATTCTCTGCTTCAGAGGGCAGTGGAGGCAGGTTCTCTGGATGCTTTCAAGACAGAGCTAGATAGGGCTCTTAAAAATAGCAGGGGATATGGGGAGAAGGCAGGAACGGGGTACTGATTGGGGATGATCAGCCATGACCACATTGAATGGCGGTGTTAGCTCGAAGGGCCGAATGGGCTACTCCTGCACCTATTGTCTATTGAATGTCGGTGCTGGCTCGAAGGGCTGAATGGCCTACTCTGGCACCTATTTTCTATGTTTCTGTGTAATCCTTAAATTGAATTATTTACATAATAGAAATCTGAGGAGCAACATTTTTCACACAGAGGGTGATGAGTTTATGGAATGATCTGCCAGTGAAAGTAGTTGAGGTAGTTACAATGAATAACAACATTTAAAAGACAGTTGGACAGGTATATAGGAAAAGAATATGGCGAAACATGGGCAAATTAGAGTATTTCAGATGGAACATTTTGGTCAGCTTGGACAAGTTGGGCCAAAGTGCCTGTTTCCGTGCTGTGTGACTATGGAGATAAATGATTTTACTTGATGTGACCTTACCAACTTGCTCGCATCAACTATGAAAAAAATTATGTGTAGAAAGGAAAGCATATAATAAAAATAATGTCAAATGTCCCACCACAGAAAATTATGACCCTTGTTTATTATGAATTGAGATAATAGTTGATGTACTAAATCACAAGTGAATGGTTAATTAAAATCATATTTGTTATTTGGAACCGGAGGTAGCTTTGTCTTCACTTGCTGTCACTAATAATGACATTTACTTTTCATCATCTCTTTCCCAATATAAAATGTAAATGAGACTGGAATGTGACATTTATTGTTTAATAAAAACAAAACCTTAAACTGTTTGTGTTTCTCACTCAGTATTTAAGGTTTGCAGCTTTTGAAGAAACGGTGAATATCTTTGATAAGGAATGCAAAAACAAGGGAAAGACAATCCCAAAAGCACCAGTGAGTGCTGGCCAAAATTTTAAGACTTTGCACATTCAGGTAAAGTTTGTTCTTTGCACCATCAAATGAGATGTTTTAATTAACCTGGACTCCAATTAATTACTACATTCTGAAAGTATACTTAAGAATGTTTGGGTTAGCTACATTGTGATAGATTGTGAAGATTTTTTAATTTAACTAAAGGTAAGAACAAAGTGGAGGAGCAGAAATTGGGCGGCTTGTCATGGCTGAGCTGCCATTCATAAAAATCATGGATCGAAATCGTCCTATTGCCTCAAATTCCTTGACAGCTCTCATGTCCAAAATTTATTGGTCTGAGCTTCTGCTGAAATCAATGAGTAGGCCGCACAGCATTCTGCGAGAAGGATTTATCCTAATTTTAGTTTTAAATGAGCTTTTCCTTATTTTGAAATTGTAAACCTTGGTTTTAGACGGCTCAGTTAAGGGAAACACCCTTCCCATATCTAACCCGTAAAACACTCCAGAATTCTTAATGTTTCAATAAGATCACCTTATTGAAACAAATCTGCTGCGATTTTCCCTGCTCACCTCCAAATTTTTAGAAAGGACAGAAACTTGCAGGGAGGCGGTGTCTTCATCGGAGTTCACAATACCTTTCCTTGTTTTGAAAGAACAGACTTAGACAGCGACTCTGAGCAAACTTGTTGTCAAGCTACACTCGAGGGTCAGTCGTTACAGATAGGAAGCTTTTACCGACCACCCGACATGAAAACGGAGCCTCTTTTAGATCTTGGATCAAACATCTCCAAAATGATCGCCTTGTCACGCTCTCCACTTATCATCCTGGGGGGCGATTTCAATGTCCCAGGTGTAGATTTGTCTGACGGCATACAAAGCGAACCAAAAGGGGCTCTCCAGGAAGCCCTAGCTGACCTTACTCTGGAAAATCACCTGTCCCAAAAAGTCACTTTCCCTATCCGGCGTGATGAGACAAGTGGCACTGAAAATAATTTAGATTTATTGTTCACTTCACACCCAGATTTAATTTCGGAAGTTTCATCGTGTGCTGGAATTAGCGATCATTATATTATCCAAGTAAAACTGCACACAAAGCTTAAAGATCCTTCAAAACCACCGCGTAAAATTTCCCTCTGGAAAAAAGTGAACAGCGAGGAATTTAAAGTCTTAGCAAAAAAACTGGGAAAAGATTTCTTCAACCTGCAACCAGATAAAAGATCCGTAGAAGACAACTGGGTGTGGCTGAAACACTCTTTAAATAATATTGTTACAAATCATGTTCCTCAAAAACTCATTAAAGGGCCGTATGCGTCCTCCTTGGTTTTCGGCAAAACTTAAACGTCTCTGCAGTAAGAAAGAGAAGTTTTATATCCGTTCCAAAAAGAGGGGTACAACTGGACTGGGACAATTTTACTAGAGTGCGAAAGCAAGTTGATCGTGCTATTAGGAGTGCTCATAGACAACATGTTTCTTCTATTCTTGGGGGAGAGCAACCCGAGGCTTTTTGGAGATATGTGAAATCCAGACGGACAGACAACACTGGTGTCCAGATGCTTAAAGTGAACAACTGTCTGATCACTGAGGACCAAGCGAAAGCAGAAGCTCTTGCAAACCAATTTCAACACGTTTTCACCCGGGAAGATATCAAAAGTCAAAAAGTCAAACAAACTTTATTGTCATTTAGAAATACATCGATATATGCATTTCCAAAAGAAATTCCGTTGCATTTGGCTCCCTGTGCAACACGATAGTTAACAGGATAGACATGGATAAAATGGATTAAAAGGATAAATAGACAACGGTGGCAGTCCATTACATGGCATTCAGGAGTCTGATGGCTCGTGGGAAGAAGCTGTTGCAGAACCTTGATGTTCTACTCCTCATGCTACGATATCTTTTGCCCGAGGGCAGCAGAGTGAACAGTCCGTGATGGAGATGTGTGGGGTCTTTTATAATACTGCTGGCCTTAAACACGCAACGTTTGGTCGCAATATCCCCGATTGAGGGGAGAGAAGTCCCGATGATTTTTTCCGCTGTCCTCACCACTCTCTGCACGGACTTCCAGTCAGAGGCTTTACAGTCCCCAAACCAGACAGAGATACAGCTGTCCAAAATGTGGGAGGTGAGCTCTTCTCATCCGGCGCAGAAAGTGCAACCGCTTTCTTAACTGCGGTTAAGCACTCTCTTAACTGTTGATGAGATGTTATTTGACCAGGTCAGACTGTTAGATGTGGAGCCTTCATCATTTCCAGTTCTACCGCCCAGCCTGTTTGCTGATATGCCTGCTATTAAAATTGAGGTTGAAGGTGTCAAGATGTTATTGCTCAACATTAATACCACAAAAGCAATTGGACCAGATCAGATACAGAATCAAGCCCTCAAGATCGCAGCCGAAGAACTGGCTCCAGTTTTGCAGTTTATTTTTCAACAATCGCTTGACTCAGGTGATGTTCCGCTGGATTGGACGACAGCCAACATCACTCCTCTCATTAAGAAGGGTTCAACCACCAACCCAGCGAATTATCGACCTGTTTCGTTAACACGTACTTGCTGCAAATTGCTGGAGCATTTAATTGATAGTAATCTGATGCGACACATGAGCAAACATAACATTCTTGCTGACAACCAACATGCATTTAGGAGGCATAGATCATGTGAGTCTCAGCATATCCTGACGACAAATGACCTGGCCAAGCACCTTGATAGTAACTTCATTACGGATTTAGTAGTGCTGGGCTTTTCTAAAGCATTTGATGTCACTCCACACCGGAGACTGCTTCGGAAGCTTGACTTCTATGGTATTCGTTCCAACACGAAACGATGGATTGCCAGTTTCCTGACAAAACGCCTTCAATGTGTGTGTGTGTGTGTGTGTGTGAATGGAAAGAGCTCTAGTTGGCATCCAGTGTTGAGTGGCACACCCCAGGGCACAGTACTTGGCCCACATCTGTTTTTGCTTTACATAAATGACATCCATGAAAAAGTTGCAAGCACGACCAGACTATTTGCTGATGATTGTTTGCTGTACCGTCCAATTAAGTCAGCTGATGAAGATGCTCTCCAAAAGGATCTCGATACAATGGTTGAGTGGTCACAACAATGGGGCATGCAGTTCAACCCGTCCAAATGTGAAACCATGCGTGTCACCAGAAAGAGGAATCCTGGCGAAACATCTTACAATATACTTGGTGCCACCCTTGAAGAATCCAAACAAACCAAGTATTTTGGCATCACATTGCAGAACGATCTGCGTTGGAATGGTCAGACACATCATGCAATGGTGAAAGCAACAGGTGTCCTAAATTTTCTGAGGCGCAACTTTCATCATTGTTCAACTTCTGTCAAGGAGAAGCTATACTTCACCCTCGTTAGACCTCATTTGGACTACGCAGTTGCAGCATGGGACCCATACACAAATACAAATATTTCTTCCATCGAACATGTCCAAAGACAGGCCGCTCGATTTGTTACAAACACCCATGAGAGAGAAGCGAGTGTTACCAAACTTCTGAATTCTCTGGGGTGGAACCCTCTCCAAGACAGACGTGAAGCTCACCGTTTGACCTGTTTTTACAAAATGTTAAATGGTCAGCTCGATACAGATTACAAGACCTACACCAAACCCAAACCAATTAGAAGCAGACACAATTTGTGATTCCAGCTACCAAGACAGATGTGTACAGCAATTCGTTCTTCCCCCGCACAATTAAAGCATGGAATAATCTCCACCCAACCAGTGAAATCAAATCAAATAGTTACCCAACCAGATACAACTAAATGTAAGGTAGCTCTTTCTTCCAAAAAACCCTTTCTGGCTAAAGTCCTCCCTCCACCACCTCCAGTTTAAATTCCATTTGGAATATTTTGGAGGACCAAGAAACCAAGAACTAAGAACCTCTCATTTGACTAAACTCTATATGTCACTTCTAGAATCTATTGGATGTATCTTCTTTCCACCCCCTCTCTAACTAAACATATCCTTTCATAGGTAAAGAGACCAAAACTGCAAAATACTCCAGGTGTAGTGTCATAGAAACATAGAAAAATAGGTGCAGGAGTAGACCATTTGGCCCTTCGAGCCAGCACTGCCATTCAATATGATCATGGCTGATCATCTAACATCAGTACCCCGTTCCTGCTTTTTTCCCATATCCCTTGATTCCTTTAGCCCTAAGAGCTAAATCTAACTCTCACTTGAAAACCTCCAGTGAATTGGCCTCCACTGTCTCCTGTGACAGACATAGCCCTTTCTTGATGAAGTAAGATATCTCTACTCTTGGACTCAAAACCTCAAGCAATAAAGGTAAAAGTATGATTTGCCAGCTTATATGCCGGATGCAAACTAAGCTTTTAGTTTAGGTCAGTTTAGTTTATTGTACCGATGTACAGTGAAAAGCTTTTTTGTTTTCTGCTATTCAGTCAGCGAAAATACTATATATGATTACAACAAATCCGTCCATAGTGAAAGATGCAGGATAAAGGGAATAACATTTAATGCAAGTAAATTCCGATTAAAGGTAGCCTGAGGGTCTCCATTGAGGTGAATGGTAGGTTAGGACTGCTCTCTAGTTGGTGGTAGGATGGTTCAGTTGCCTGCTGGGAAGAAGCTGTCCCTGAATCTGGAGGTGTGCGTTTTCAGACTTTGTCACCTCTTGCCCGAGTGTCAGGGGTGAGAGTCGTCCTTGATTATACTTGACACATCTGCTGTCCTCCAATCTGCAGTACCATTCCAAAGTTGTGAAAATTATAACCAGGATATTCATTGTCTTCCATGCCAATCAAAGCCCTGGGATTGTTCTGCTTTTAATTGTGAAATCAGATCAATTGTGATTTGGAATTTGCTATCTATAAAGATGGCGAAGATTGTCATCCATGGCTTTTGAAAGGGAATTGGAGACTGGAAATGAAACGGTTTGCATAGTTCTGGGGAAAGAGCAGGGAAATGGGACAGCTGAGATCTGCTCAATAGATCAAATGATTGGCATGCATGTTGCAGCAATTCTGTATGCTTTTAAACACTTTCCTGTTATTGTTCGTCGTTCGTAGTCGAAGAAGGCCATGACTTCAGTGTTTTTGTTTGTTGGTCTGGAGTGACAGGTTGGACCGATCCAGGCCCAGAAGGCTCTTCCGCATATGGGACACAGTTGGGTGGGCGCTGCAGTACAACTTAAAGTGGCTCGAGCCTTGCGCGCGGCGCGTTTCCTTTGAGCTTCTGTGGTGCGCCCCTCCCCAGCTGCACGTGCTCCCATGGTGATCCTGCTTCTCCCACTTGAGCGGTACAGGTCCTAAAGTCATGACTTGCGCTTGACTTGGATTAAAGTGAGGGAGAGGTTTGCAAATCGTCAGCCTCACTCTCTCGTCCCGGCCTATCTGGAGCCAGGGGCAAGACATAGTCAAGTCGGCTGGCAATAGGTCAGGATGCAGTGGATGGCCCCAGTGTTCTGCGTGAACATTGTGCCCTAGTTGCACTCCACGACGCTTTGCTGGGTCCACCTTCCTACCCGTTGCAACGCCAAATGGTGGTCTCCTCCGCGTATTCCGCCGGATCCAGTCTTCACCTTTCCTGAATAAGGTAATAGTCACAAGGCAGTGGAGGTTTGCATTTGGTGTTTTCCTACACCCCTCCATGGTGCTATATGGAGGGCGCCTGTGCGTGACTTTGTTTAACGTGGGGAGACTGGTGCACAGCCAGCCACCCCACGGTCCTTGACAGATCTGGGTCAGGATCCAGTGGCATGGAGTCCAAGATGACGGAGACCCTTTTCTGCCGCAGCCTTCATCCACCTTCCCAGCCGTAGTGATGCTCCACTAAGGTCAGCCATCGTCCTCCGCCTGTTCCACCGTTGAGGTCTTGGTTGGATTGGCTCTTTGTCAGAGTCCTCCCCCTCAACCTTACCGCCATGGGTGACCCTACCAGGAGCGTCGCTCCAGACGGCATCCCTCTCAGGACCACACAAACTTCTCCACCACGACAAGGTGAAAATCCACGGAGAAGCACTTTCCAAAGCAGTGAACATTATCAGTAATGTTCACTTTTCACACAGACAGTGGTGGGTCTCTGGAACTCTCTGCCACAGAGGGTAGTTGAGGCCAGTTCATTGGCTATATTTAAGAGGGAGTTAGATGTGGCCCTTGTGGCTAAGGGGATCAGAGGGTATGGAGAGAAGGCAGGTACGGAATACTGAGTTGGATGATCAGCCATGATCATATTGAATGGCGTGCAGGCTCGAAGGGCCGAATGGCCTACTCCTGCACCTAATTTCTATGTTTCTATGTATGGCTGGTGTTCAATGTTTATTTGAACAGTTTTAACACTACTACCGGGCTGTTTATGTGATAAAAGCCATAAATCTCAAATGATCAGAAATGTAAATGAAACATTGATCATAGACGGGGCATTCAGCAACAAGTCATTCACCTCCGGACTTCTCGCAACATTCCGATCATCTATCAGGCAGAATCCAGGAATGTGATGGACTCTTCTCCACGTCTGCTTGTCAACATCCATGACAAAGCTGCCAGTTTCATTTTAATCCATTTCACCTCCCCATGTATTTACCCTCTCTGCTGAAGCTACTGCGATGCTATCTAAAAAAAATCCAAGACAAGAGTGTTGAATTGTTATTTGCACAGAAAACAGTACGACAAAATTCTTGTCACTTACAGCGGTACAATAGGCCTGTAAACTCGGATAACATATTAAATCAATGCCTTAATCCCCCAATACTATTGCCTAAAGTCTTCTGTGCAACCAACAAACAGGACATGGCAGTAAAGCATATGAGAATCCTACGTGTTTATGGTTCCCTATAATTCATGCACAATGTTGTCTTTGGGAAATAAATCATCCCTGTTCCATTATCCGTGGGTTTAAATTCTAGAACTCACTATCAACAGGATTATTTCAATGCTTTTGCCAGGACAATAACAGCAGTTGAAGAAAGTAGCTCAGCAACACCTTCCCAAGATCAATTAGACATTGTTAATGATTATTGGTTTAGCCAGTGCTGCCTATATCTTGAAAATAAATGACAAATAATCCAAGTGACAACAAGGAACTCCAAGCCCCAAGAATGAATCGACTTCTTTTGAAACAGACACAAAGTGCTGGAGTAACTTAGTGAGTCAGACAGCATCTCTGCAGGTCATGGATATGTGACATTTTGGAGCAGGACTCTTCATCAGACCGAACCCCTGAGTTACTCCAGCACCTTGTGTCTTTTTTTTGTAAACCAACATATGCAGTTCCTTATTTGTGCTTCTTTTGAAACGCATTATTTTCAGAAATCAGCAGTATTTTTTAAACAACAGATGAAAATGTTTTGTTTTCCCATATTTCAACAGAAAGATTTATTTGAAGCATTTGATGATGGAAATAGAAAGGCATTCTTCAAACTTTGGGAGCAGCACATTTCACCTCATGTTCGAGAAAATGATCAAGTGCTTCAGAAACTGGAGTTTAACCTTCATGTTCATTTTGCCATCTATCCTTTGAAGAATGCTGGAGGAAAACTTGTAAGTTAAATATAAACAGTGAGGTTCTTTTAACATTTTCAGATGGCTAATAGATTATTACTAAATTTGGTGAATTTTGTACATAAGTATTTGTATCTTTCTACTGCCAATGTATATAATCAAAAATATTAATTTTAAAGATTGTTCTTGTAGCTATATTTTTTAATTCGAAGTTTTGATTAGACTATATACTTTTTCCAATATTTACTAGGTTAGTTGTTGAACAATTGCTTTTTGGCAGCATACATAAAAAATATTGCAACTATAAAGTTATGGATTAAAGTTTTGTTTCTTGCTATTAATTCACTCCATTTAAGTTAATGCTTGACTTAAACAGCATTTATAGGATGTAAAGGAGGCATCTAATCTGTGCTGTCCTTACCGTTCGAGTGTTTAATATTGGGAAAAGTTACAGGAGCAACTGCCAACTTGAATACGTTTTCTCAAAACAGATATAATTATATAATCGATTTAAAATATACTAGAAAACATAGAAACATAGAAAAATAGGTCCAGGAGTAGGCCATTCGGCCCTTTGAGCCAGCGCCGGCATTCAATATGAACATGTCTGATCATCTAAAATCAGTATCCTGTTCCTGCTTTTTCCCCCATATCCCTTGATTCCTTTAGCCCTAAGAGCTAAATCTAACTCTATCTTGAAAACATCCAGTGAATTGGCCTCCACTGCCATCAGTGGCAGAGAATTCCACAGATTCACAACTCTCTGGATGAAGACGTTTTTCCTCCTCAGATGGCCTACCCCTTATTCTTAAACTGTGACCCCTGGTTTTGGACTCCCCCAACATTTGGAACATTTTTCCTGCATCTAGCCTGTCCAATCCAGTAAGAATTTTATATGTTTCTATAAGATCCCCTCTCATCCTTCTAAATTCCAGTGAATACAAGGCCAGTCGACCCATTCTTTCATCATATGTCGGTCCTGCCATCCCGGGAATTAATCTGGTGAATCTCCACTGCACACCCTCAATAGCAATAATGTCCATCCTCAAATTAGGAGACCAAAATTGCACATAATACTCAAAGTGCGGTCTCACCAGTACAACTGCAGTCAGACGTCCTTGCTCCTAAACTCAAATCCTCTCGCATTGAAGGCCAACATGCCATTATCTTTCTTCACTGCCTGCTGAACCTGCATGCTTACTTTCAGTGACTGATATACAAGCACACCCAGGTGTTATTGCACCTCCCGTTTTCCTAATATGACTCCATTCAGATAATAAACTGCCTTCCTGTTCTTGCCACCAAAGTGGATAACCTCTCATTTATCCACATTATACTGCATCTGCCATGCATCTGCCCACTCACCCAACCTATCCAAATCACCCTGCAGTCTCATAGCATCCTTCTCGCAGTTCACGCTGTCACTCAGTTTTGTGTCATCCGCAATTGTGGAGATGTTACATTTAATTCGCTCGTCTTAATCGTTTATCTCTATATCTATATAGATATAGATATAGATATAGATATAGAGATAGAGATAAACGATTAAGACGAGCGAATTAAATGTAACATGTCCACATTATATATATATATATAATGTAATTAACTGGGGTTCCAGCACCGAGCCTTGAAGCACCCCTTAAATCACCAGTTCAAAATGGACAAATATTTATCCACATCTTATTTCCATGATGTATCGCTCTATATTTGTGTGTGGGCCATAGGCATGGTTGGTAGTTACTATTTTCTGTATACATGAGGGGTGTCGAGCTTCGGCTGTTGGTATAACTTGGGTCACACACGGTGATTAAGATCCAAAGACTTTATTTGTGTTCCAGCATAGGTAACTTCATCTTAATACGTAACTCAAGACTGAGGGAGAAAGGGCTGAAAAGCTTTCTGTTAAACGAGTGGGTGTAGCTACAAAGTATGATTCATAACATGAGTGACACTGATCTACATCCTCCCTCTTAAAGAATTATATATCAGTACAAAACCATTGACTAAATAAGGCAGCCAAAGCAATTGATAATATGCTGGAGGAAAGTGAAGCATAGCCCGGGTACTTCACGGTGAGCTTGCAAACACGACCAGATCGTGTGCGATAAAGACCATCTCCGTTTTTCCCAACCGGGGACAGAGCCGGTGGCTTCACAGGTGACGGAGATTGAACCAGCATTCCCGGTGATGAAACGGGACTGCAGCGGAGCAGAGGGGGCATCACCACTGGCAAAACAGCCACTCCCGAAGTGGGTTGGTGTAGGCGGATCAATGTCGCTGGGCACGGACGGCAGTACACTTGTACGGTCTAGATAATACGGAGATGGTACGTAAAGATGGTGTTGTGGGAATTACAGAGACATGGCTGCAAGAGGGCCAGGGCTGGCAACTGAATATCGAAGGGTATACCACCTATCGAAAAGACACAGGCGGGCAGAGAGGGTGGGGTAACCCTGTTGGTGAGGAATTAAATTCAGTTCCTTGCAAGGGTTGACATTGAAACAGGAGATGCGAGTCAGTATGGATAGAACTAAGGAATTGTGAGGGTAAAAAGACCCTAATGGGACTTATCTACAGGCCCCCAAACAGTAGCCTGGATATAGGGTGCAAGTTGAATCAGGAGTTAAAATTGGCATGTAGTAAAGGTAATGCAGCGGTATGGGAGATTTCAACATGCAGGTAGACTGGGAAAATCAGGTTGGTACTGGATCCCAAGAAAGGGAGTTTGTGGAGTGCCTTCGTGATGGATTCTTAGAGCAGCTTGTATTGGAGCCTACCAGGGAGAAGGCAATTCTGGATTTAGTGTTATGCAATGAACCGGATTTGATAAAGGACCTCGAGGTTAAGGAGCCATTAGGAGGCAGTGACCATAATATGATCAGGTTTAATCTACAATTGGAGAGGGAGAAGGGTAGATCGGAGGTATCAGTGTTACATTTGAATAAAGGGGACTATGGAGCCATGAGGGAGGAGCTGGCCAAAGTTGACTGGAAAGATACCCTAGCAGGGATGACAGTGGAACAACAATGGCAGGTATTTCTAGGAATAATACAGAAGGTGCAGGATCAGTTCATTCCTAGGAGGAAGAAAGATTCCAAGGGGAGTAAGGGGCGACGGTGGCTGACAAGGGACAGTATAAAAATGAAAGAGAAGTACAACAGCAAAGATGGGCGGGAAGCAAGGGATAGGGTAATATTTAAAGAGCAACAGAAGATAAATAAAAAGACGATACGGGGAGAAAAGATGAGGTACGAGGGTAAGCTAGCCAGAATGTAAAGGAGGATAGAAAAAGCTTCTTTAGGTATGTGAAGAGGAAAAAAATAGTTAAGACCAGCGTTGGACCCTTGAAGACTGAAAAAGGTGAATTTATTATGGGGAACAAGGAAATGACAGATGAGTTGAACAGGTACTTTGGATCCATCTTCACTAAGGAGGACACAAACAATCTTCCTGATATAGTAGTGGCCAGAGGATCTGGGGTGACGGAGGAACTGAACGAAATCCACATTAGGCAGGAAATGGCGTTGGGTAGACTGATGGGACTGTAGGTTGATAAATCCCCAGGGCCTGATGGTCTGCATCCCAGGGTACTTAAGGAAGTGGCTCTAGAAATCGTGGATGCATTGGTGATAATTTTCCAATGTTCTATAGGTACAGGATCAGTTCCTGTGGATTGGAGGGTAGCTAATGTTATCCCGCTTTTTAAGAAAGGCGGGAGAGAGAAAACAGGGAATTATAGACCAGTTAGCCTGACATTGGTGGTGGGGAAGATGCTGGAGTCAATTATAAAAGATGAAACAGCAGCATATTTGGATAGCAGTAACAGGATCGGTTGGAGTCAGCATGGATTTATGAAGGGGAAATCATGCTTGACTAATTTTCTGGAATGTTTTGAAGATGTAACTAGGAAAATGGACAAGGGAGAGCCAATGGATGTAGTGTACTTGGACTTTCAGAAAGCATTTGATAAGGTCCCACATAGGAGATTAGTGGGCAAAATTAGGCACATGGTATTGGGGGGTAGAGTGCTGACATGGATAGAAAATTGGTTGGCAGACAGGAAACAAAGAGTAGGGATAAACGGGTCCCTTTCAGAATGGCAGGCAGTGACTAGTGGGGTACCGCAAGCCTCGGTGCTGGGACCGCAGCTATTTGCAATATACATCACTGATTTGGATCAAGGGATTCAAAGTAACATTATCAAATTTGCAAATGACGCAAAGCTGGGTGGCAGTGTGAACTGTGAGGAGGATGCTATGAGAATGCAGGGTGACTTGGACAGGTTGGGGGAGTGGGCAGATGCATGGCAGATGGAGTTTAATGCGGATAAATGTGAGGATATCCACTTTGGTAGCAAAAACAGGAAGGCAGATTACTATCTAAATGGCGTCAAGTTGGGAAAAGGGGAAGTACAATGGGATCTGGGGGTCCTTATTCATCAAGTACTAAGTTCATCTAGTAAGCATGCAGGTACAGCAGGCAGTGAAGAAAGCGAATGGCATGTTGGCCTTTATAACAAGAGGAGTCAAGTATAGGAACAAAGAGGTCCTTCTGCAGTTGTACAGGACCCCAGTGAGACCCCACCTCGAGTATTATGTGCAGTTTTGGTCCCCTAATTTGAGGAAGGACATTCTTGATATTGAGGGAGTACAGCGTAGGTTTACAAGGTTAATTCCTGGGATGGCGGGGCTGTCATATGCTGAGAGAATGGAGCAGCTGGGCTTGTACACTCTGGAGTTTAGAAGGATGAGAGGGGATCTCATTGAAACATATAAGATTGTTAAAGGTTTGGACACGCTAGAGGCAGGAAACATGTTCCTGATGTTGGGGGAGTCCAGAACCAGGGGCCACAGTTTAAGAATAAGGAGTAAGCCATTTAGAACGAAGACGAGGAAACACTATTTCTCACAGAGAGTTGTGAGTCTGTGGAATTCTCTGCCTCAGAGGGCGGTGGAGGCAGGTTCTCTGGATGGTTTCAAGAGAGAGCTAGATAGCGCTCTTTAAAATAGTGGAGTCAGGGAATATGGGGAGAAGGCAGGAACGGGGTACTGATTGGGGATGATCACAATGAATGACGGTGCTGGCTCGAAGGGCCGAATGGCCTACTCCTGCACCTATTGTCTATTGTCTAAGAAGAATTGCGCTTGAACACCAGGAGCAGCAGTAGGGTGAGCTGCTTCAATGTAAATTGAGAAATCTTCTTCAAATATGCTCCACCGGTTTGCAAGGTCCTCGTCAAACACCCAGGATCTCTGGTTTTCTGAGAGCAGAAGCCATAGTAATATATACCGGAGAAAACAACAAACTAAAACCAAAGCAATATAATTGAGCAAGGAGTGAGTCCGTACACTCTGACACCATGTTGAGCTTCTGCTGTTGGGATAACTTAGGTCACACACAGTGATTAAGATCCAAAGACTTTATTAGCATTACAGCATAGGCAACTTCATCTTAATATGTAACTCAAGACTGAGGGAGAAAGGGCTGAGAAGCTTTCTGTTAAACTAGTGGGCGTGGCTACAAAGTATGACTCATAGCATGATCTACAAGGGGCACTTATCTGTAATACCAAAGCAAGTAGATTTATCATTGTAAACAGTGCATTCTGTTGAGGTAACTGCCTTTTCTTGTGTATAGTGTGCTGATTTGGCTACCTAGTGGTATGTTGTTAAACATTGCATCCAGCAGATGGTGCTGTCCCACCTTCATCACACCTTTCTTGGGCCTGTCCCACTTAGGCGACTGCAGGAGACTATGCGGTCGCCACATGTTGACGGGTGGTTGCCGGGGAGTCGCTGTCATGGTCGTAAGGAGTTCCCGCATTCTGGGAACTAGAACGCGGCCTCATTATGGTCACCACACATTTTTCAACATGTTGAGTAGCGAGAATTCTCGTACCGTAGGTGGGTCGCCAGGAGATCCTTGTGGGTTGTCAGAAGATTGAAGGTTCTCGTAAGCCTTAGGCCGTAGCCGGTGCTGACCGTTGAATTTCATTGGCTCATTGGGAAAAAAATGACGTAAGTAGTAGTTTTCAGAACCTAGGATAACTAACCGGTAATGTTAAAGTCCGCCGAGCTTCACAGCCGTGTATCTCTGGCTTCTTAAAAGTTGTCTCCATTCCTTCTCACCCCTCTCCCCCCCTCTTTTAAAGGACTTGCCTTACACTGTGCTTTCACCGTCTTAATTACAGCACCAACCTTCCTGTTCATCGCGATGTTTGTGTGTGTCTGTACCACCTTAGCTTTGCAACTTGTGAATTTCACTCAGACAGCGTTCCCCATGCTTGCCCTGTCTCCTGCCTGCATAACGGGCTGGTGAAGGAAGCGATGTGTGTGCGTGTTCCACTCTGACAGTCCCTGTTCCAGTTGCTGGTTTTTCATGTGACTGTCGGATAGGCCCATCTGCTGGGGAAACTCAGCGGGCGAGGCAGCATCTATGGAGAGAACAAATAGGCGACGTTTTGGGTCGAGACCCTTCTTCAGACTGATGGGGGGGGGGGGGGAGGAAAGGAAGAGGCGGAGATCGTAGGCTTGTGGGAGAGCTGAGAAGGTGAGGGGAAGGAGGGAGAAAGCAAGGACTATCTGAAATTGGAGAAGTCAACGTTCATACCGCTGGGGTGTAAATTACCCAAGTGAAATATGAGGTGCTGCTCCTCCAGTTGATCAGTCTATGAAAGTAAGCATGCGGGTAGAGCAGGCAGTGAAGAAAGCCAATGGCATGTTGTCCTTTATAACAAGAGGAGTCACTCTGGAGTTTAGAAGGATGAGAGGGGATCTCATTGAAAAATATAAAATTGTTAAGGGTTTGGACACGCTAGAGGCAGGAAACGTGTTCTCGATGTTGGGGGAGTCCAGAACCAGGGGCCACAGTTTAAGAATAAGGGGTAAGGCATTTAGAACGGAGATGAGAAAACACTTTTTCTCACAGAGAGTTGCGAGTCTGTGGAATTCTCTGCCTCAGAGGGCAGTTCTCTGTATACTTTCAAGAGAGAGCTAGATAGGGCTCTTAGGGATGGGGGAGTCAGGGGATATGGGGAGAAGGCAGGAACGGGGTACTGATTGTGAATGATCGGCCATGATCATGTTGAATGGCTGTGCTGGCTCGAAGGGCCAAATGGCCTACTCCTGCATCTATTGTCTATTGTTTATTGTGGAATCGGCTCATTCACAGGCAGGATATCTTGTCTGCTACGCCTGTAGGTGCCGCCATCGGCACCGACTAGATATGAGCGTGGCTCTGAATCTGTTCCAGTCTGTGAAAGCGGCCCCATCAGAGACTGTGAGGCCTCACATCCTCGGCGCTTCAGACCCCGGGTGTGCGGGGGGGGGGGGGGGGGGGTGTGAAGCGTCCGACGTCAAGACGCTGCGTACGCCCGTCGACTCGCTGCGCAAGTCTACAAGCCTAGTCTTTTCAATCTTTCCTCATATGACAGTCCCGCCTTCCCAGGGATCAATCTCGTGATCCTACGCTGCACTGCGTCAATCACAATGATGTCCTTCCTCAAATTAGGAGAGAAAAACTGGACACAATACTCCAGATGTGGTCTCACCAGAGCCCTATACAACTGTAGAAGAACCTGTCTACTCCTATACTGAAATCCTCGTGTTATGAAGGCCAATATTCCATTAGCTTTCTTCACTTTAGATTAAATCTTCTTATCAGAATGTTAATGTAATGCATAAAAATGTTGGGACGTGGTTTATAAATATAATAAAAGTGAAATATGTTCATTCAGAACATGTGGTAGATTACAGATTTGGAATAACCCATTGATCTCACCTTGAGCAGTGAAAGAAGAAAATCAGAAGGGACATTTTTAGAGAAACATCTAATTGCAATGTTTGATTGAATGGGAGTTTTCTAACCACCTCAAAAGCAACATAAGCATTGATTAAATAAAGAAAGTGTGTAAATTGAAACATGGTTAGTGAAACTTTATCTCTTAAAACCGAATGCCTTTTCAACAGGGCAAAGATGATGTGGAAGAAAGAACCTCTCATTTCAAAACGTACCTGGAAACGAGAGGGGCAGCATTAAGTCAAACAACAGAATTCCTGCCCTATTATGCACTGCCGTTTGTCCCCAATCCCACCATACACCCCTCTTTTAAGGAGTTGTTTCAGGTATGAGCTACTCTTTGTCCTGTTGTTCATTGCTGATGTGACATTTAGATATGGAATACTGTCTTTGCATTCCTCAGCTGATGGGTTAAATCTCACAGAGGAGGCATTTTTCCATTGGAGCCACAGGTGGAAAAGGCTGAAAAAGCATTACATTCCTGGAGATACTTCTGCGAGATAATGTATCTGGTGTCATAGAGTACAATCATTTTTTCAATAACTTCTCTAAATAATTTTGGACGTCATTGTTGTATCATTTTACTGGTCCATGAAATAATCTGAAAATATACCAGTGTCCATTTTCATGATAATTTAGATCATGAATGCGTTCTGTGTGTGAGGAACAAAACCTATTGACGTTTAAAATTTAAATGTACATAGACTCTTCCCTTATAATATTTTCCCACACTTTACATTGCCTGATAATGAACAAGGAAGAAAGTACTTGTAGTTCAACAGTAATTTTGTGTGCTCAGGGCAACTCAGAGTGCTTTACTAACAATGAATGTTTGGATGATTAGCATAAATCAGCAGTGAGGTGACCGTATGTTAATTTATTTATTATTGCCGGTGATGAGTGATGGATACATTTTAATCATGGCCCCATTCTTCATATTGTGCTGCTAGTCTTGGGCGTCCTCTCCTGAACAGAATGAGCAGTTTTCATAATTATGCTTCCTATGTTGTGAGTCTTAAGTTCAAAACCCACCGTGGCATTTTTAAAATTTATGTTTGTTCATTTCCAGTATCGGAAAAACAATTATTAGTCTTCGTACTCTTGACCACAAAAAATCCATCTAGATGAATGAATGAATGAATGAATGAATACTTTATTGTCACAGTGAAATTCTTTGCTTGCCCGGGGTATGCAAATGGTGACCACATAGAAAGTTACAAAGTACCCCAGCGCCAGATCTCCCTTTGTTCTCCCCCACCCCCTCCCTCATGGTAGTCCCCCTGGTCCTCCTTTGTTCCTCCCCCTGGCATAGAAACATAGAACATACAAATATAGGTGCAGGAGTAGACCATTCGGCCCTTCGAGCCAGCACCGCCATTCAATGTGATCATGGCTGATCATCTAAAGGCAGTCCCCCGTTCCTGCTTTTTCCCCATATCCCTTGTCTCCCTTAGCCCCAAGAGTTAAATCTAACTCCTTCTTGAAAACATCCAGTGAATTGGCCTCCATTGTTTCTATGGCAGAGAATTAAACAGATTCACAACTATTTGGGTGAAAACGTTTTTCCTCATCTCAGTCCTAAGTGACCTAGCTTTTATTCTTAAACTGTGACCCCTGGTTCTGGACTCCCCCAACATCGTAAACATTTTTCCCTGTCCAATCCTCTAAGAATTTTATATATTTTTCTATAAGATATCCTCTCATCCTTCTAAATTCCAGCGAATACAAGCCCAGTCAACCCTTTCTTTCATCATACGTCAGTCCCGTCATTCCAGGAATTTACCTGGTGGACCTACACTGCACTCCCTCAATAGCAATGTCCTATCTCAAATTAGGAGACCAAAATTGCACACAATACTCCAGGTGCGGTCTCACCAGGGCCCTGTACAACTGCAGTAGGACCTCCTATAATGGCCTACCCCTTATTCTAAAAGGGCTACCCCTTATTCTTAAGGGGTATCAATGGACGCCTCCGTGGCACCGACCATGGGGCTGGCCGCGGGCTTCGACCCGCAAGGCTCCGGCCTCGGCTTCTCCGCGGGCTCACTGACGACCCAGACTTCGCGGACTCTCTTTCAGCTGTAGTCGCCGTGGGCTCCGGCCCGCGGGGCTCCGGTCTCGACCTCTCCGCAGCTGCCGGGGGGCGTCCCTGCCAGATGAGGGAAAAACGTTGGCCATGCTTGCCTGATCTGGCATCTCTGATCTAGCATCTCTGATCTGGCTTGCCTGATGTAGATGATAGTGCATGTCCCTTTAATTATAGATTGTGTAGCTTCCCTGACCACTCCCCGTTTAACCAGCATATTAATGTCTCTCCATCCCCTGGTACCTCCTCTAGTAGTTTGAACGTACAGACCATGTACAGCTAGGGCACTAGTGCATATGTAATCAATAAAGTATGAGTAAAGAAACACTGTGTGAGTAACATCATTTACACCTGATCAAGACTAATCTCTGTGGTTGACTAACAAATGCCCTCTGAAATAGCTGAGCAAATCCACTCAGCACCACCACATTCAGTGGAAAACCAAAACCAGACAGACCATTTGGTGTTTGCTCGACGCACCATATTTACAAAGTACTGGAGTAACTCAGTGGGTCAGGCAGCATCTCTGGAGAACATGGAATGATGATGCTTTGAGTCAGGATCCTTCTTCAGACTGTTGTTAAAGAAGGAACTGCAGATGCTGGAGAATCGAGGGTTACACAAAAAGCTGGAGAAACTCAGCGGGTGCAGCAGCATCTAAGGAGCGAAGGAGATAGGCGACGTTTCGGGTCGAGACCCTTCTTCAGACTGGTCAGGGATCAGGGAAACGAGAGATATAAACAGTGATGTGGAGAGATAAGGAACAATGAGTGAAAGATATGCAAAAAAGTATTGGTGACAAAGGAAGCAGGCCATTGTAAGCTGTTTGTGGTGTGAAAATGAGAAGCTAGTGCGACTGGGGAGGGAGGGGGGGGGAGATGGAGAAGGAATGTCAGGGCCAGAGGGCTGAGGGAGAGGTGGGGGGGAAGCAGTCTGGGTTAACAGAATTGAGAAAATTCAATGTTTAAGCCCAGAGGATGCAGACTCCCCAAGCGGAATATGAGGTGCTGTTCCTCCAACTTGCGGTGTTGATCACTCTGGCCGTGGAGGAGGCCCAGGACCGAGAGGTCGGATACGCAGTGGGAGGGGGAGTTGAAGTGCTGAGCCACCGGGAGGTCGGGTTGGTTATTGCGGACCGAGCGGAGGTGTTCGGCGAAACGATCGCCCAGCCTCCGCTTGGTCTCACCGATGTAGATCAGCTGGCATCTGGAGCAACGGATGCAGTAGATGAGGTTGGAGGAGGTGCAGGTGAACCTCTGTCGGACTTGGAATGACTGCTTGGGTCCCTGAAAGGAGTGGATGGGGGAGGTGAAGGGACAAGTGTAGCATCTCTTGCGGTTGCAAGGGAAAGTGCCCGGGGAAGGAGTGGAGCGGGAGGGAAGGGAAGAATTGACGAGGGAGTTGCGGAGGGAGCGGTCTTTGCGGAAGGCAGACAGGGGGGGAGATGGGAAGATGTGGCGAGTGGAGGGGTCACGTTGGAGGTGACGAAACTGGCGGAGGACTATCTGTTGTATGCGCTGGCTGGTGGGGTGAAAGGTGAGGACCAGGGGGACTCGGCCCTTGTTGTGAGTGGGGGAATGGGGAGAGAGGGCAGTGTTGCGGGGTATGGAGGAGACCCTGGTGCGAGCCTCATCTATAGTGGGGGAGGGGAAACCCCGTTCTCTGAAGAACGAGGACATTTGCGATGACCTGGTGTGGAACACGTCATCCTGGGAGCAGATGCGGCGTAGACGGAGGAATTGGGAATAGGGGATGGAGTCCTTACAGGAAGCAGGGTGGGAGGAAGAGTAGTCCAGGTAGCTGTGGGAGTCAGTTGGTTTGTAGTGGATGTCAGTCAGGAGTGTATCACCTGCAATAGAGATGGTGAGGTCAAGGAATGGTAGGGAAATGTCGGAAATGGTCCAAGTATATTTGAGTGCCGGATGGAAGTTGGTGGTGAAATGGATGAAGTCAGTCAGTTCTGCGTGGGTGCAGGAGGTGACACCAAAGCAGTCGTCAATGTAACGGAGGTAAAGGTCGGGGGTGAGGCCCTGGTACGCCGAGAACAAAGATTGTTCGACGTGCCCGACAAAGAGGCAGGCGTAGCTAGGGCCCATGCGTGTGCCCATAGCTACGCCTTGTGTTTGGAGGAAATGGGAGGAGTCAAAAGAAAAGTTGTTGAGGGTAAGGACCAACTCTGCTAGGCGGAGGAGGGTGTCAGTGGATGGGTATGGGTTGCTCCTCTGGTCGAGGAAGTACCGGAGGGCTTTGAGACCATCCTGGTGGGGGATGCAGGTGTACAGTGACTGGACGTCCATGGTGAAGATGAGAGGATGGGGGCCTGGACAACGGAATGTGCGGAGCCGACGGAGAGTGTCTGAGGTGTCTTGAACATAGGTGGGGAGGGATTTAACCAAGCGGGATAGGATGGAGTCAAGGTATGTGGAAATGTGTTCGGTGGGGCACGAACAGGCAGAGACAATGGGTCTGCCGGGGCAGTCGGGTTTGTGGATTTTGGGGAGAAGGTAAAATCGGGCTGTGGAACGATGAGGTTGGAGGCTCGGGGGGGTAGGGAGCCGGAGTTGATGAAGCCGGTTATGGTGCTCGAGATGGTGGCCTGGTGCTCGTCAGTGGGGTCATGGTCCAGGGGTAAGTAGGAGGAGGTGTCCGAGAGTTGGCGCGTGGCCTCTGCTTTGTAGAGATCGACGCGCCAGACTACCACAGCACCTCCCTTGTCGGCGGGTTTGATAACCCAGTCTGGGTTGTTGCGGAGTGAGTCGATGGCAATACGTTCGGAGGGGGAGAGATTGGAGTGAGACAGGGGAGTGGAGAAGTCGAGGCGGTTGATGTCCCGACGGCAGTTCTGAATAAAGAGTTCTAAAGCTGGAGGGCCATGAGGGGGGGTCCACGAGGAGGGGGTACGTGGGAGACAGGAAAAGGGATCATCAGTGGGGGGCGAGGACTTGTTCCCGTGGAAGAACGCTGTGAGGCGGAGGCGACGGTAGAAGAGCTCCAAGTCGTGGTGGGCGCGAAACTCATTGAGGTGGGGACGGAGGGGGACAAAGGTAAGACCTCTGCTGAGGACCGACCTTTCGGTGTCGGAGAGGGGGAGGTCCGGGGGGATGGTGAACACGCGGCAGGGATGGGGGTTGTGGCTGGAGGAAGGCAGGTGTGTGGACTGAGGACGGAGCGTTGTGTGGTGGGGGGGTGGAGGGTGGTCAGGGGGTGGGGGGGTATGGGGGCTGTGGTGTGGGTGGGAAAGAGCGGGGGTTACATGGTAGGAGGGGGAAGGGGAAGGCCCAGTTGAATAGCCACTGAGGTCACCGGGGCTGGGGAGACGGGCACTAGGACCCAGTTCCGTTAACAACGGAACAGTTCCTTCTTCAGACTGAGTTACTCCTGCATTCTGTGCCTTTTTTGTGTCTTGTCCTTTCAGTCCTAAAAATACTTCTCACAAACATCAGGGAACTAGTATTTATGTGAGTAGAGCTTTCCCATCAATTAGTTAAGCAACAGACATAGCCATAGAATCTTACTTTACAGACAATTCCATTTGCACCCCCCCACACATATACACAGCTAAAAATAAAATAAAACTAAAACCAAAAAACATACGCCTAACAGGCCAAAAAAAAAAGAAAAGACAGACGGACTGCAGTGGCCGCTGCCGCAAGGCGCCGCCAACTATGTTTTGTAAGTTCCTGCATCGTTTATTTTTGCACTGAATAAATGTTTTTTGTCTCCTTGGGCCTCTTAGCTCAAAGGTTTCAGGACCAGGCCTGCCACTTCTTTCCACGTAGATTGCATCACTGCAGGAGTATCAATAATTCCATTATTTAAACCACGTTTTTCAGGTTAGGTTTTCTGGGAGCCAGTAGATGACGCTGGGTTGCACTCCTGAGTAAATGTTGCACTACACTGTACTTTTCAGTACAGATTTCCAAAAGAATGTAAAGTTATTTAGGATGTTATTTATGATATTGAGGATTCAAGATGATACCATAATCAGTCTAGTTAGGCTGAGGTGATCTTAGAGAAAACAATAAAACAGGCAAAAATAAACTGTCAAGAAAAGTGAAAAGCTAAAGTCACATCAGAATTTTACATTATGTTTCTAGCTGGGAAGGGGGTTCTATTATTCATGCAAACTATCAAAATAGAACGAGAGCCATTCTGCTTGATTACAGTGCCCTCCATAACGTTTGGGACAATGACCCATCATTTATTTATTTGCCCCTGTACTCCACAATTTGGGATTTGTAATAGAATAAAATCACATGTGGTTAAAGTGCACATTGTCAGATTTTAATAAAGGGCATTTTTACACATTTTGGTTTCACCATGTAGAAATTACAACAGTGTTTATACATAGTCCCCCCATTTCAGGGCACCATAATGTTTGGGACACAGCAATGTCATACAAATGAAAGTCGTCATTTTGTTGCATATCCTTTGCATGCAGTGACTGCTTGAAGTCTGCCATTCATGGACATCACCAGTTGCTAGGTGTCTTCTCTGGTGATGCTCTGCCAGGCCTGTATTGCAGCCATCTTTAGCTTATGCTTGTTTTGGGGGCTAGTCCCCTTCAGTTTTCTCTTCAGCATATAAAAGGCATGCTCAATTGGGTTCACATCGGGTGATTGACTTGGCCACCCAAGAATTGACCATGTTTAGTTTTGAAAAACTCTTTTGTTGCTTTAGCAGTATGTTTTGGATCATGTCTTGCCGTAGAATGAACCGCTGGCCAATGAGTTTTTGAGGCATTTGTTTCAACTTGAGCAGATCTATACACTTCAGAATTCATTATGCTACTACCATCAGCAATTGTATCATCAATGAAGATAAGTGAGCCAGTACTTTCAGCAGCCAGACATGCCCAGGCCATAACACCCCCACCACCGTGATTCACAGATGAGGTGGTATGCTTTGAATCTTGGGCAGTTCCTTCTCTCCTCCATACTTTGCTCTTGACATCACTCTGATATAAGTTAATCTTTGTCTCATCTGTCCACAAGACCTTTTTCCAGAACTATGGTTGCTCTTTTAAGTATTTCTTGGCAAACTATAACCTGGTCATCCTTCTTTTGCGGCTAACCAGTGGTTTGCACCTAGCAGTGTAGCCTCTGCATTTCTGTTCATGAAGTCTTCTGCGGGCAGTGGTCATTGACAAATCCACACATGACTCCTGAACAGTGTTTCTGATCTGTCGGACAGGTGTTTGGGGATTTTTCTTTATTATAGAGAGAATTCTTCTATCATCAGCTGTGGAGGTCTTCTTTGGCCTGCCAGTACCTTTGCGATCACCAGTGCTCTCTTTCTTTTAAATTATGTTTCAAACAGTTAATTTTGGTAAGCTTAAGATTTGGTTGGTGTCTCAAACAGTTTTATTCTTGTTTCTCAGTCTCATAATGGCTTGTTTGACTTTCATTGGCACAACTGTGATCCTCTTGTTGACAAACAGCAATGAAAGTTTCCAAAGGCGATGGAACGTCTGGAGGAAAGATTAGGTGCTGAGAGCTCTCTTATACCTACATTAAGGAGGCATTTAAACACACCTGAGCCAGTACAAATACCCATGAAGCCATGCGTTCCAAACATTATGGTGCCCTGAAATGGGGGAACTATGTACAAACACAGCTGTAATTTCTACATGGTGAAACCAAAAATGTAAAAACACCCTTCAATAAAATCTGACAATGTGCACTTTAACCACATGTGGTTTTCTTCTATTACAAATATCAAATTGTGGCGTACAGAGGCAAATAAATAAATGATGGGTCTTTGTCACAAACATCATGGAGGGTACTATGTATCTGCACAAAACAATGCTGAGGGATTACTTTCATAATGAAATACAGTGGCTTGCAAAAGTTTTCATACCCCTTGAACTTTTCCACATTTTGTCACGTTACAATCACAAACGTAAATGTATTTTATTGGGATTTTATGTGATAGACCAACACAAGGTGGCACATAATTGTGAAGTGGAAAGAAAATGATACATCGTTTTCAAATTTTTCAAAAAACTGAAAAGTGTGGCGTGCAAAAGTATTCAGCCCCCTTTACTCTGATACCCCTAAATAAAATCCAGTGCACCCAATTGCCTTCAGAAGTCACCTAATTAGTAAATAGAGTCCACTTGTGTGTAATCTAATCTCAGTATAAATACACCTGTTCTGTGAAGACCTTAGAGGTTTGTTAGAGAACATTAGTGAACAAACAGCATCATGAAGCCCAAGGAACACACCAGACACATCAGGGATAAAGTTGTGGAGAAGTTTAAAGCAGGGTTAGGTTATAAAAAAACATCCCAAGCTTTGAACATCTCACGGAGCACTGTTCAATCCATCATCCGAAAATGGAAAGAGTATGGCACAACTGCAAACCTACCAAGACATGGCCGTCCACCTAAACTGACAGGCCAGGCAAGGAGAGCATTGATCAGAGAAGCAGCCAAGAGGCCTATGGGAACTCTGGAGAAGCTGCAGAGATCCACAGCTCAGGTGGGAGAATCTGTCCACAGGATAACTATTAGTCGTGCACTCCACAAATCGGGCCTTTATGGAAGAGTGGCAAGAAGAAAGCCATTGTTGAAACAAAGTCATAAGAAGTCAAGTCTGCAGTTTGCCACAAGCCATGTGGGGGACACAGCAAACATGTGGAGGAAGGTGCTCTGGTCTGATGAGACCAAAATTGAAGTTTTTGGCCTAAATACAAAATGCTATGTGTGGTCGAAAACTAACACTGCACATCACCCTGAACACACCATTCCCACTGTGAAACATGGTGGCGGCAGCATCATGCTGTGGGGGTGCTTTTCTTCAGCAGGGACAGGGAAGCTGGTCAGAGTAGGTGGGAAGATAGATGGAGCCAAATACAGGGCAATCATGGAAGAAAACCTGTTAGAGCCTGCAAAAGACTTGAGACTGGGGCGGAGGTTCACCTTCCAGCAGGACAACGACCCTAAACATACACCAGAGCTACAATGGAATGGTTTAGATCAAAGCATATTCATGTGTTAGAATGGCCCAGTCAAAGTCCAGACCTAAATCCAATTGAGAATCTCTGGCAAGACTTGAAAATTGCTGTTCACAGACACTCTCCATTCAATCTGACTGATCTTGAGCTATTTTGCAAACCAGAATGGGCAAAAATTTCAGTCTCTAGATGTGCAAAGCTTTGTAGAGACATACCCCAAAAGACTTGCAGCTGTAATTGCAGTGAACGGTGGTTCACCAAAGTATTGAATCAGTGGGGCTGAATACTTTTGCACGCCACACTTTTCAGTTTTTTATTTGTAATAAAATTAGGAAACCATGTATCATTTTCCCTCCACTTCACAATTATGCACCGCTTTGTGTTGGTCTATCACATAAAATCCCAATAAAATACATTTACGTTTGTGGTTGTAACGTGACAAAATGTGGAAAAGTTCAAGGGGTATGAATACTTTTGCAAGCCACTGTAGATTCAGAAAAGTGACTGTGCTTCCTATGACAATTCCCAATAAGTATAGCCATTGATGACATACTCCAAGACGATATACTCCAGCAGCTTTCCAAAAGTGTCTTTGGCAAGTAAGCTCATGTTTTGTTTGTTAATTATAAGAAGATAGTGAAGTAATTGTTGTCTCTTATTATGTTAACATTAACGGAAAACAATGGACTTACTATTGTTGAAATTAAACATATGATATCTGACTATCACTTTCTACTAGCTCTAGACAAACCCTATTCAGCTAATGTAGGGAAAGTGAGTAAGGGGATATTATATCTGTAACAACTCCTCTTAATAACTTAATTTATAAAGTCTAGAATATCAAATAGCTTTCCAGGTAATTAAAAGAAAAAATCCACCTTGAAAGCTTCACAAAAATATGCTCTTTTTGTCATGCTCTTATTTTTTTTATGGCAGTTGCTGTTAATTTAATTTTTCAGGATTCTTGGACTCTTGATTTGAAGTTGAAAATGCAGAAATTTCTTTCGGCGAGCTTGAAAATGCCCAGAGTCCCACGGCTGCTCTCGATATTTGTATCCTTCTATAAATCTTCATTTTCTTGGAAACTTTAAATTATTATAACTGAGATTTAGTTTGCAAATGCTGAAAGGAGGGGGGAGAAGAGGAGGAAGCTGACCATGACCATGACCAGACCTGGAATGACAAAAAAAAAACTGACTGCTGAAAATACCCAGGGAGCATTTGCGGACAGAAACAGTTGAAGCTTCAGGTTGGTGAGGATAATGGATATTTAGCCTTTCTTTCTCAGAAAAATGAGTGAATAGATGGATGTTAATAAACTGAACTTCTCAATGAGATGGCTGAACTTGTTTCTTGGTTATTGATCAGTCATGGCCACCTAACTTGGACAAAGCATGTGAGCTGGCTATGACAGAATGTCTATTATATTGTGTATAAGGGACAGGGATGCAGAGAAACAAACAGAATGCCTGTTACAAATTCACAGTAGCAGCAGGAAATCGAGGTTTTGATTTGTTTTTACAAATTCAATAACATTTAACCCTGAGTTCAACTTAAAAGCAGTGGTCCTTAACCCATATTTCAAAGAAAGAAAATGGACAGGAATACAAAGGTAAGGGCATTCAATTTAATTTTTAGCTTTTGAGATTGCTGTTTGTTTCTTTTATCGTGGACAGTAAACTAGTTGGTTTAAGCATTATGGAGAACTTTTAATCTTCCTTAAAATGAAAAGTTTGGCAATTTATTACAATTTTCAAAGTATTGCTAATACCTGAATGTTCACTTCAATATTTTATTTGTGAATAATGATTGAATTATTGGATTACTGTCTTTGAAAGTGCAGCTATATATACAGGAGTGCAGGTGCATGGTTCCTTGAAGGTGGAGTCGCAGGTAGATAGGGCGGTCAAAAAGGCGTTTGGCACATTGGCCTTCATCAGTCAAGAGTATTGAGTACAGAAGTTGGGTTTAATTCTGTTTGGCTGTAATGATAAAGGTTAAAATAGAACCACATAAAATCGTGTAAGACAATATACCGGTTTTCTTTATTCTCTTACCACATAAAAGAAAAGCATTCGGCCCATCTATCAAAGCAATCCCAATCGCCACTTTGCTGTTACCTGTTTATGATTTCACACGACCATCAGTTCCACCCAGATTCTCCTACTACCATCTCACTTGATGTAATTTTGAGTATAATTAATCTAACAACAAACACACCTGGATGCAAGAGGAAATGCAATTCCAGGAGTCAATGTTGCAGTAATGGGAAGAAGACTAAATAGCAGGGAAAAAAGTTTAGTAAAAGGTTGTCTGTTCCAAGCGTCATCCTGGCAAGGGACTAAACGCAGACAAAGAAAATGAAACAAGAATGTTTCCAAAACCTCTGAGGGAAAATTCAATGTCCCCTCTGATTCAAAGGAATCCCTGACATAGAAACATAGAAAATAGGTGCAGGAGTAGGCCATTCGGCCCTTCGAGCCTGCACCGCCATTCAATATGATCATGGCTGATCATCCAACTCAGTATCCCGTACCTGCCTTCCCTCCAGACCCCCTGATCCCCTTAGCCACAAGGGTCACATCTAACTCCCTCTTAAATATAGCCAATGAACTGGCCTCAACTATCTTCTGTGGCAGAGAATTCCAGAGATTCACCACTCTCTGTGTGAAAATGGTTTTCTGATCTCGGTCCTAAAAAACTTCCCCCTTATCCTTAGACTGTGACCCCTTGTTCTGGACTTCCCCAACATCGGGAATAATCTTCCTGCATCTAGCCTGTCCAACCCCTTAAGAATTTTGTACGTTTCTATAAGATCCCCCCTCAATCTTCTAAAGTCTAGCGAGTACAAGCCGAGTCTATCCAGTCTTTCCTCATATGAAAGTCCTGACATCCCAGGAATCAGTCTAGTGAACATTCTCTGTACTCCCTCTATGGCAAGAATGTCTTTCCTCAGATTAGGAGCCCAAACTGTACGCAATACTCCAGGTGTGGTCTCACCAAGACCCTGTACAACTGCAGTAGAACCTCCCTGCTACTATACTCAAATCCTTTTGCTATGAATGCTAACACACCATTCGCTTTCTTCACAGACTGCTGCACCTGCATGCCTACTTTCAATGACTGGTGTACCATGACACCCAGGTCTCGTTACATCTCCCCTTTTCCTAATCGGCCACCATTCAGATAATAGTCTGCTTTCCTGTTTTTGTCACCAAAGTGGATAACCTCACATTAATCCACATTATACTGCATCTGCCATGCATTTGCCCACTCACCCAACCTATCCAAGTCACCTTGCAGCCTCCTAGCATCCTCTTCACAGCTAACACTGCCCCCCAGCTTCGTGTCATCTGCAAACTTGGAGATGTTGCATTCAATTCCCTCGTCCAAATCATTAATATATATTGTAAATAGCTGTGGTCCCAGCACTGAGCCTTGCGGTACCCCACTAGGCACTGCCTGCGATCCTGGAAAGGACCCGTTTACTCCTACTCTTTGCTTCTTGTCTGCCAGCCAGTTCTCCATCCACATCAATACTGAACCCCCAATACCGTGTGCTTTAAGTTTGCATACTAATCTCTTATGTGGCACCTTGTTGAAAGCCTTCTGAAAGTCCAGATATAACACATCCACTGGTTCCCCCTTATCCACTCTACTAGTTACATCCTCAAAAAACTCTATAATATTTGTCAGACATGATTTACCTTTCATAAATCCATGCTGACTTTGTCCAATGATTTCACCACTTTCCAAATGTGCTGCTATCCCATCTTTAATAACTGACTCTAGCAGTTTCCCCACTACCGATGTTAGACTAACTGGTCTGTAATTCCCCGTTTTCTCTCTCCCTCCCTTTTTAAAAAGTGGGGTTACATTAGCTACCCACCAATCCTCAGGAACTACTCCAGAATCTAAAGAGTTTTGAAAATTTATCGTTAATGCATCCACTATTTCTGGGGCTACTTCCTTAAGTACTCTGGGATGCAACCTATCTGGCCTTGGGGATTTATCGGCCTTTAATCCATTCAATTTACCTAACACCACTTCCCGGCTAACCTGGATTTCACTCAGTTCCTCCATCTCATTTGACCCCCGGTCCCCTGCTATTTCCGGCAGATTATTTATGTCTTCCTTAGTGAAGACAGAACCAAAGTAGTTATTCAATTGGTCTGCCATGTCCTTGTTCCCCATGATCAATTTACCTGTTTCTGACTGCAAGGGACCTACATTTGTTTTAACTAAACAACAAATTGTTTTGACACATGATCACTCAAAATGAAGAAGGACGGCATTCCATTTCACCGATTTTACACCTGGCAAATGCACAAAGTATAAATTCTTCATCATTTGAACATGGGACAGTTTTATTTTAGAAATTCGTTGCACGTGAAACAATTTCATTTAAAACAGAAATAAAATAAGACAATTGCACGGCATTTGTTAACATTGTATTGGCAGAACTGGTGCATCAGCTCCAGCAACGGCTAACAGAGACTGAGCAAAAAGCAGCAACATACATGAGGAGATACAGCAAGATACAAGAGGATTACCATAACCTGATTGGAGTCACTGCAGAACTGGTGGATTCCTTAGAAGCGACAGTAAATGGGAAAATGGTGAGATGTGTACCAACTAATCCATTTTTGGTGTAAATTTATATTTAATAATTTGTATACTGGTGTTGAGCACCAATTCCTTAAAAATAATCTCTGATGTATTGGTTTTGTATGATCTTGCACAAAATAGAATGACGTAAGCCCTCACAATAATGGATCGGGGGGGGGGGTGTTGTGTCCGTTATTGCCGATTGTCCCGTATAACTGAGTGAGGGGGATAAAGTTTTACCCAAGGCTGGGAGGGATGAAACACGACGTGGGAGAGGGGGGGGGTTTAAACAAGCATGAATTCACAGGCCCGGGAGCTACAGAGCTCCCCGCCCCACACGCAGTGAGCCAGGGACTGTCCCGTTTCTCACGCCACCTTCATGCTGCTTACTCTCTCCCCTCCCACAACCAGAAGCACATCATTGGATAACAGTGCAATGGGAGGCGAGATTTATTTTACTTCGGAGTCACGTGTGTGACTACGTGAAGAGCCCGTCAGCCGCGCATGTGCGTCATTACGTCTAACGCATGGCGCTCTGACTGGCTGGTGGCGCGTCGCTCCACCAGCGTTAGTTTTAAAAGGGCCTCCAGGTAAGTCTCGAACCTAGTCTGCGGCCGTTTTTTCTTGTTCAGTTTTACAGCAAGAAGTCATGGAAATGGTGAAGTCTTGTCGGGCTGCAGGGAGAACCGCTTCCGAAGACCGTGGCAGTGCGGTCAGCAGGCGGCAGTCCGTTTCACCGTCGAGGTCGCTGACTCCACAGCCTGTGACCCCGGGCTTGGAGCCCATGGACAGCACTGTGGCTACCCCGCAGGTCGGGAAGGCCAAGTGCAAGTCCAATAGGCCACTGGACTCTGGTGGGTCTGGCCGGGAGTGTTCGCCTCCCCGAGCAGGAAGCGTCGGCAAACGTCTTTCCCGCATGGAGCATCTTCTGGAGAAAATGCTCCAACGTGATGTGCCCTCCGGGCAGGAGGTATATCTCAGCGTGCCTCGAGGGCTCGCAGCAGCGCCTGGTACAGGGCTGCATTATGTGTCCCCGTCGGAGGACGGGAGCATAGAGCACCTGTCATGGGCGGAGGACCGCTCGGTGTGAGACCCGCGGGATGCGGACGTGCCAACTATGGTCACCAAGTTTGCTATGCCGTTGCTGGTTGGGGAGCCTCTGGAAGAAGAGCTCACAGCCAGCATTAACTATCTGGCTTCCCATCAGCTGCAGGAGCAGGTTATGATGGAGACAGCCATGAGGTACCATGCTCCTAGTAATTGTCCTGCCCTGAAGGTACCCATGGTGAATAGTTCCATCTGGAGGTATATCGGCGGCGGCATAATGACCCAAGAGGTCAAATTGCAGAGAATCCAGAACGTGCTGGCGTCGGGGCTGACAGCATTTGCCAGGTCGGCAGACGGCTGCGCATTATCGGAGGCTCAAAGGGACGCAATGGCATTGTTGTGCAATGCACAGTTCGAAATTAATTGTTTTCGGAAGAATGCCATTCATCCTGTTCTCAACCCCAAGTTTGCGGGATTGTGTAAGGCCAGTAATGTGCAGCCGCCCAACTTGCTGTTTGGAGAAGACCTGTTCAGGGAGGTGAAGGATTTGGATGAGGAGTCAAAGGCTGTGGGGCTACTGCGGGCTCCACCACCTAACAGACAGCTGTTTCGATGCCAGCACCCCTACACCTCGACCAGCGGAAGACCTACTGAGGAGACCACCTCCAACTTGAAGAACCAAAAAACAGGCCGGAGGTCTTTTTTAGGACATGGCCCAAGCCTGCCGACAGCCAAGATGCGCAGCTGGCGCACATCAGCACCTGAACTCCCCAAACATCGGGGAAGGAAATAAACGTCCAGAGTCCACCGACTAATGCGGAGGTAGGTGGGTCTGGGTCTCTATGTAACATACGGGGTGTGGGCTCATTGCATGTTGGTGGTAGGTTACGTTTCTTTGTGCATCAGTGGCGGTGGTTAACTTCTGACTTGTTCATACTGCACAGTATAGAAGGGTTCAAAATTGAGTTTGCAGGCTCTCTCCAACCCACGCAGCATGCTCCAAATCGTACCTTTACTCGTTCAAAGCAGAATGATTTGGAAGTTCAGGCTGAAATTGATAAGTTATGTGCTAAAAGAGTGATTGAAAAGACCAGTCATGAACCTCATGAATTTGTATCCAATATCTTCCCTAGGGATAAGAAGGATGGGGGATGTCGCATTATTTTGGATTTAACCCAACTTAATACCTTTGTGCAGTACAAACATTTCAAAATGGAAAGTTTAATAACGGCAAAACAGCTAATTTCCAGGGGATGTTATATGGCATGCATTGATCTTAAAGATGCTTATTATTCTGTACCTATTGACAAGGATCACAGAAAATACTTGGATGGGGCAGCTATGGCAGTTTAAAGCGTTGCCGAATGGGTTAACCTCAGCTCCCAGGTTGTTCACTAAATTATTAATACCTGCGCTGTTTCTTTTATGAGAGCAGAAACACATAGTAATGACTTATTTGGACGATATCCTCATTATAGGGAAAACCATGGAATTGGCTATGTTGGCGGTTTCAGCCACCAAATTATTGTTTGAACAGTTGGGGTTCCTAATTCACCCTGAAAAATCCAGGTTGACACCTTCCAGGGTTATGAATTATTTGGGATTTACTATTCATTCCATCACCTGTTAATCATTTTGCCTGAGGGCAAGAGATTGAAGTTAATAGAAGCCTGCAATCATCTGATCACACAGCAGCTGCCGTCCATTTGACAAGTGGCTACTTAATTGGGAAATTGGTGGCTAAATTTCCAGCTGCCAAATATGTGCCTTTGCACTATCAGCAATTACAAAGAGCAAAGGTGCAGGCACTCAAACTTAATTTAGGCCACTTTGACAGAACAATGCAACTACCGGCTGAAGCCATTAATGAGCTACAATGGTGGATAGCCAATATTGGCCATTGTTCTGGCAATATTTCAATTGAAAGCCCTGCAATTGTTTTACAGACTGATGCAAGTTCTCTGGGGTGGGGCGCCACTGACACTGTTACAAGCTGCGGTGGCAGGTGGAATATGCATGAGATATTCTTTCTGCAGCTGCATGGTGTTAACTATTTGGAGTTGCTCGCAGCCCTGTACGGTTTGAAGGCTTATTGTGCACACATGCACCATGTGCATGTTCAAATACAGATAGATAACACCACAGCAGTGGCATATATAAATCACATGGGTGGTATCAAGGCAATATCCTGTGATAATTTGGCATGTCTCATTTGGAAATGGTGCATTGCTCGACATATTTGGGTTTCAGCTATCTACCTTCCAGGTAGATTCAACACGGTGTCGGACACCAGGTCATGAAAATTCAATGACAACACAGAATGGGTGTTGAATCATAGAGTGTTTAAGGATATTATTTCTAGTATGGACACCGGATATGGATTTGTTCGCTTCAAGGCTAAACCATCAATTACCCAAGTATGTTGCATGGGAACCAGACCCAGGGGCAGTAGCGATAGATGCGTTTTCGCTACATTGGGGTGCAATGTTTTTCTATGCATGTCCCCCATTTTGCCTTGTCAGTCGCTGTCTGCAAAAAATTCAGCAGGACTCTGCCTCTGGCATTCTGGTAGTCCCTGACTGGCCGACTCAGCCCTGGCATCCTCTGGTTCTGAGCAGGGTTGTAGAACCTGTGTGGAAGGTTCCTAAAGGCAGGACATTGTTAACAAACCCGGTGTCTGGTGAAATACATCCTCTGCATGATCGGCTCAATTTATTGATTTGCAGGTTTTAAGAAGACCGTTCCTTGGACTGGGACTAACTGATCGCACGGTGGATGTGCTAACTGCGGCATGGAGAGGCAGCACTCAGAAACAATATGCTTTATATATCTGGAAATGGGAACTGTTCTGTGCACAGGCGACATTTCTTATGAGGCAGTACAAATTGCTAATGTTCTGGAGTCCCTCTCAAAACTGTATTATGATAAACAATTAAGCTACAGTGCCCTCAATAGTGCCAGAAGTGCGCTGTCATCATACGTGCTGCCACTTCCAGAACGCCAGTCAGTGGGTCTCTTCCTCTAGTGTCTAGATTCATGAGGGGAGTCTTCAATTCAGATCCTCCTAGGCCCAGATATTCATCAATTTGGGATGTAGGGGTGGTGTTAACTTTACTCCGGTCATGGTCTCCGCCAACTTCCCTGTCTCTGCTCCAACTCACGCATAAGGTGGCTATGCTGATGGCATTAGTTTCAGCACAGAGAGTCCAGTCCTTGCAAAAGTTTCGTTTAGACAGGATGCTCACCTCTGCTGGTTGTTTCACCTTCTTTGTGTATGAGCCTATAAAACAGAGTAGACCAGGTACCTCGGGATTGAAGTTACAGTTCACGGCATATCCTTTGGATCCCAATCTGTGTGTAGTAGCTCACCTCCGGCAGTACATTACCCTCACCAAGGGACTTCGGGGGTCTGAGTTAGCATTATTGATTAGCCACAGGAAACCACATAAGCAGGTCTCAACTTAGACTATTTCCAGGTGGTTAAAGCAAGTTTTAATAAAGGTTGGGATTGATAACCATATAACCATATAACAATTACAGCACGGAAACAGGCCTTCTCGGCCCTTCCAGTCCATGCCAACCATTCATTTTCCCCTAGTCCCATCTACCTGCACTCAGACCATACCCCTCCATTCCCTTCCCGTCCATATACCTATCCATACTAAACGATACTAAAATGTTTAAACCTCATTCCACCAGGTCTGCAGCAACGTCGGCGGTGAGGGCCATGGACGTCCGGCTAGACCAGTTTTTTTTGGCTGCAGGGTGGTCTTCAGCACGCACGTTTCAAACGTTTTATAATAAGCCTTTAGCCGAAACGAGCGTGTTTGCTAACTCAGTTTTAAGCTCGTGTTAATGTCCCCTCGGGTAGAAGGGGAACTGTTGTTGATTTGTTATCGTTAACTAAACATTAAATTCAATTTGTTAATTATGTCATGTCGCAACAGTTTGTCCACTCTTCTTGGTCAACTATACAGTGTGTGACGCATGGATTCGTTCCACGACATGGAGTCACAGAGCTTTAAAATCTTCACGTAGTCACTCACGTGACTCCGATGTCTCTGGAATTCTCTGCCACAGAAGGTAGTTGAGGCCAGTTCATTGGCTATATTTAAGAGGGAGTTAGATGTGGCCCTTGTGGCTAAAGGGATCAGGGGGTATGCAGAGAAGGCAAGTACAGGATACTGAGTTGGATGATCAGCCATGATCATATTGAATGGCAGTGCAGGCTCGAAGGGCCGAATGGCCTACTCCTGCACCTATTTTCTATGTTTCTATGTAAAATAGTAAGATTAAATGAGAACTTACCAGTTTGAAGTTTGATCTTTATTTTATGAGGAGTTACGATGAGGGATTACGTGCCCTCCGCTCCCAAACCCCTCCTCATAAAACCAGCTGGTAGTTCTAGTTTCTTCAATCTTACTATTCTCAGGTCAATGTTCCTGTCTGTGACTCCACACCGTTGCTTTGAAAGTTGACGCGCATGCGCGGCTGACGGGTTCTTCACGTAATCCCTCA
The DNA here is from genome assembly GCA_963514005.1 of Raja brachyura. Next base: position 67,430,542 of record OY740794.1, read on the forward strand.
TCGTAACTCCTCATAAAATAAAGATCAAACTTCAAACTGGTAAGTTCTCGTTTAATCTTACTATCATATAGAGGTTGGTTATTGCGGGGGTTTACTATATTCTCTGACTGATTATTTTCATTATATTTAATTTTAATGTGATTGGTTCATACAATATTTATTTTGAGTTCATCCGTATTTTCACTTTTTAGTTGATACAGCAAGGAAATCACGGTGATCAAATATAATCATGGCTGATCATCCCTTCTAACATATAGTGTAGCAACGTTATAAAATTTTGAGATTTTAAAAATCAAGTCTGCAATTTATCCCATCAGATAAAGCATAAAAAGAGGTTTAATTTGACACCTAATTCATTTTCATATCGTCAGTATTTAAAAGGTTATGGCCATTTACATACTCGGAAATTAGCATCTTGTTAATAATTGCTTTTCCATTGACTTGACTCAAAAGCTGTGATCGAGGACAGTAAAAAGCCCATAACTTTCTTAAAATTAAGAGAACTGAATGCCATTTTCACATTATAGATAAAGTTAAACGGTAAAACAAATAGTAAATACCCAACGAGAAATTCATATTCACCAGTTTCATCAAATCAATTTAATCAATTAAATTCATCTAAATTCAATTACTAGATCTAAACATCTATCCATTTCTTAAGAAAAGGTCAACATTATTAAATAGCCTAAGTGTCCAAATAACATTCACACAAGAATTCACAATATAACATGATTTTTAAATCTCGCTGTCATGAACCTATAGGCCAAATGGAAGGAATTTAACGTTTAATTCCCATAAATTAATCCAGAAACATCCACTCAAAATATAATCAAAATTATTGTTTTTTGCACAATACATGTTACTCAAACTGTTGTGAATATTTAGTTTAAAAATAATGATCATGGAGAGAATAACACAAAATATAAACAATTTAGACGGCTTATGACATGATTGTCCCAAAAAAAGAGCATTTTAATCATTTTGTGGGTGATTCTGGAATGCGATCGATTGGAACATTGCGGTTGCGGTGAATTTGAACCCCATATCGGCAGGAAAGACATGGTTGGTTCGTTTGGGGCCCAAATAACATTTTCACAACGTAAAATTATATTAAAGCCATCCCAAGAAACAAGATTATATGTAAAATATACGATTTGCCCGTTGTTTTGCCTGTTCTTGCGATCCGTCACGTTGTAGGCATTGAGGGGGTTAAAAGTCACTTTTTATTTGAATCCAATTATTAAATTGTCCAACAATTTTTTAAAAAATAAACCGGGAATGGAAGTCCAATCGTTTTTTCTTCAGCAGCTAGCAGCCCGAGGAAATCCTCTTCCGGGGCCCCGACTCGGGCTTCTACCCGCGAGGACTGGCCGGGCCCAGACCCGGTCTTCCACGAGGACCGGCCAGGCTTCAACTCGGTTTTCTACGCGGCGATCCAGGAGGCATCGAGACTGCAGCGCCTCAATAAGTATTCAGACCCCTTCACTTTTTCCTCATTTTGTTACGTTACAGCCTTATTTTAAAATGGATTAAATTCATTTTTTTAATCATCAAAGTACACACAATACCCCAGAATGAAGAAGCGAAAACAGGTGTTTAGAAATGTTTGCAAAGTAATTAAAAATAAATAACTGAAATATCACATTAACATAAGTATTCAGACCCTTTGCTATGACACTCAAAATTGAGCAAAATTGTTCGTAGACCTCCGAGACAGGATTGTGTCGAGACACTGATCTGGGGAAGGGTGTAAAACAATTTCTGCAGCATTGCAGATCCTGAAGAGCACAATGGCCTCCGTCATTCTTAATTGGAAGAACTTTGAAACCACCAGGACTCTTCATAGAGCTGGCCGCCCGGCCAAACTGATCAATCGGGAGAGAAGGGCTTTGGTCAGGGAAGTGACCAAGAACGTGATGGTCATTCTGACAGAGCTGCAGAGTTTCTCTGTGGAGAAGGGAGAACCTTCCAGAAGGACAACTATATCTGCAGCACTCTACCAATCAGGCCGTTATGGTAGAGTTGTATCATACTCCTCAGTAAAAGGCACATGAAAGCCCGCTTGAAGTTTGCCAAAAGGCATGAGAAACACGATTCTCTGGTCTGATGAAACCAAGATTGAACTCTTTGGCCTGAATGCCAAGCGTCACATCTGGAGGAAACCAGGCACCGCTCATCGCCAGGCTAAAACCATACCTATGGTGAAGCATGGTGGTGGCAGCATCATGTTGTGGGGATGTTTTTTTAGTGGCAGGAGCTGGGAAACTAGTCAGGATCGAAGGAAAGATGAACAGAGCAAAGTGCAGAGAACTCCTTGATGAAAACCTGCTCCAGAGTGTTCTGGACCTCAGATTGGGGCGGAGGTTCACCTTCCAACAGGACAACGACTCAAAGCACACAGTCAGGTCAAAGCAGGAGTGGCTTTGTGACAAGTCTGTGAATGTCCTTGAGTGGCCCAGCCAGATCCCGGACTTGAACTTGATCGAAATTCTTTGGAGGGACCTGAAAATAACTGTGCATCGACGCTCCCCATCCAACCTGACAGAGCTTGAGAAGATCTGCAGAGATGAATGGGAGAAATTACCCAAAAACTTGAGGCTGTAATCGTTGCCAAAGGTGCCTCAACAGAGTACTGAGTAAAGGGTCTGAATACTTGTGTAAATGTGATATTTCAGTTATTTCTTTTTAATTACTTTTTGAAAATTTCTAAACACCTGTTTTCGCTTTTATATTAATGGAGTATTGTGTGTAGATTGGTGATTAAAAAAGAATTTAATCAATTTTAGAATAAGGCTGCAACGTAACAAAATGTGGAAAAAGTGAAGGGGTCTGAATACTTTCTGAATGTACTGTATTCCCACTCTCTAGGCAATAGACAATAGATGCAGGAGTAGGCCATTCGGCCCTTCGAACCAGCACCGCTCTAGGCATTGCCCTTTTACACTTTCCATCGATGAACTTATCTCCTTCAGAAACAAGTTTGATGACTTGGCCTCCATGTTGTATGGTTGAGAATCCCACCGGTCCATCTTCCTCCGAATGAAGGAATTTCTCTTTACCTCAGTCATAAATGTCTTAACCCTTTTGATGCCAAGTTCTAACTTTCACTTACCAGTGAAACACCCTCTGGTCCACATAAAATGTGCAAAAAAGGTAAAAGCAGTGAGAAAACAGGTGATTATCAGATTTATGTATGCCAATGATTTCTTATTTACTGTTTATAGGTCACCCCAGAGTACCTTCAAAGTGTTTGTGTTCGATTGTTTAGCAAACAAATGAGACAAAGCATGGCCCAAAGCATTGACTTCACAAGACCAGGAACTGTGGGTACATTGCATTTGTTTATTAATCTTGACTTGAATCTGAAATTTGCATTAATTTTGAGCAATTATACGTAAATTTAATTGTCGTGAAAATCTGGGTTAATTTATTTTTTCATTGTGAGTATTTAATATTGCTGCATTAATATTGTATTGACAAGAGCAGGTAGATAGATAGGGTGGTCAAAACAGGTATGTGTAAGAAGGAACTGCAGATGTTGGTTTAAACCGAAGATAGTCACAAAAAGCTGGAGTAACTCAGCTTGAGAGTATTGTGTTCAGTTCCAGGCACCATGTTACAGGAAAGGTGTCAAGCTGGAAAGGGTGCAGAGAAGATTTCTATGCTGTATGACTCTAAAAGCCCTGTCCCACAGTACGAGTTCATTCCAAGAGCTCTCCTGAGTTTAAAAAAAACAAACTTGTGGTAAGCACGGAGAATGAACGTAGTGGGTACGTCGGAGCTCGGGGACGTCTCTTAGCGGCTCGTTACGCTAACGGCAGGTACTCGGGAAGACTCGCTAATGGCAGGTCAGCTCGGGAAGACTCGTAAAGATTTTTTAGCATGTTGAAAAATGTCCACGAGAGCCCCGAGTACCGATGAGTGGCCCTTACCGTAAATCTCCGAGTTTGAATCGGGGCAAACTCGGGAGAGCTCTTGGAATGAACTCGTACCATGGGAAAGGGCTCTAAGACTCCAAGGAGCAGTCAGGGGCTGGATATCTCTGCAGTGAGTGCTTTGTATTCCTGACACTACAAGACTGAAGTAAGAGGCATGAAGAAAAACTTGCCAATCAAAAGCTTTAGACAACCCAAGGTAAAAGTCACCTTACTTGATGCCCATCAACTGTCCCAATGACTCATTCCTTCCACCATCAGCGCACAGTGGCTGCAGTGTCTATACCATCTACAAAATGCATTGTAGTTCCTTGCCTGGACTGTTCCACCAGCATGTCCAAAACTCAAACATCAACAACCCAGTATAAATGTTTCTGACATGCAGTTTCCCCTCCTTTCTGAACTTATATGGCCATTCCCTCATCATGGCTGGAACCAAACTAGGGAATTATCTGCGCAGCAACATTGTAGTAACATTAGCATTGGCAACTGCAAACATTCAAGAAGGTGGCTCACCACCATCTTTTCACAGATAATAAATGCGTGCCTTGCCCGCCATGCACACACCCCGAAACATCAATAAACAATGGAAACCAACCATTGTTGTATTGCAAATTATCAGATATATTGGGTCATTAAGGTGGGATTTGAAAACACCTCTGGATTGTATGGTGATGAAAAAAGAGTTTGCATTTATATAATTTTTATGACTTTGGGCCACCTTAAAGCAATCGAGTCAGTGGGCTGGTATAATAGTTAGTGTCACTGCTTTACAGCTTCAGCAACCTTAATGTCACCCTGACCTTGAGTTCTGCATTTTCTCTCCGTAACTTCACTTTTCCTACCAGAAACTCTGGTTGTTCCTACATCTCAAAGATGTCCTTGTAGGTGGATTAGCTATTATAAATTACCCCTTGTGTAGGTAAATGGCACTTTAATCAAACATAATGGGCAGGTCATAGTGGTAACAGCCCCTTCGGCCCAACCTGCCCACACCGGCCAACATGTCCCAGCTACACTAGTCCCACCTGCTTGCTTTTGGTCCATATCCCTCCAAACTGTCCTATCCATGTACCTGTCTAACTGTTTCGTAAACGTTGGGATAGTCCCAGCCTCAACTACCTCCTCTGGCAGCTTGTTCAATATACCCACCACCCTCTGTGTGAAAAATTTACCCCTCTGATTCCTATTAATTCTTTTCCCATTCACCTTAAACCTATGTCCTCTGGTCCTCGATTCAGCTATTCCGGGCAAGAGATTCTGTGAATCCACCCGATCTATTCCTATCATGATTTTACACACCTCTATAAGATCACCCGTCAACCTCCTGCGCTCCAGGGAATAGAGTCCCAGCCTACTCACCTCTCACCTCTCTCCTGACAATATCCTCATACATCTTCTCTGTATCCTTTCCAGCTTAACAGCATCTTTCCTATAAAGAATAAAATTGCCATGCAGCAAGGGAACATGGATAGAGAAGTGGTTGGCAGACAGGAAACAAAGGGTAGGGATTAACGGGCCCCCTTCAGAATGGCAGGCAGTGACTAGTGGGGTACCACAAGGCTCGGTGCTGGGACCAATGTGGAATTCTCTGCCTCAGAGGGCGGTGGAGGCAGGTTCTCTGGATGCTTTCATAGAAACATAGAAAATAGGTGCAGGAGGAGGCCATTCAACCCTTCGAGCCAGCACCGCCATTCATTGTGATCATGGCTGATCATCCGCTATCAATAACCTGTGAGTAACTTTCAAGATAGAGCTAGATAGGGCTCTTAAAAATAGCGGAGCCAGGGGATATGGGGAGAAAGCAGGAACGGGGTACTGATTGGGGATGATCAGCCATGATCACATTGAATGGCGGTGCTGGCTCAAAGGGCCGAATGTCCTACTCCTGCACCTATTGTCTATTGTCTATAAAAGGTGAGAGAATAAATTCCCAGACAGCAAGGGAATAAGGAGGGATGGGACTGACACAACTAGGGAGCAGGCAAAGACAAGTTATGGTTTCCACTGTCTTAATATTTATGGAAGTATCTTTCGTGCATATTTAACACTCTGTAAAGTAGCTTAGAAGTTATAATTGTTGAATTTCTGGGCAATATTGCAGCTCATTTCCATCACTAAGGTCCCACAAAATCATGAATTGGAATGTTTCCCTTTATCCTGTATCCGTGCATATGGGCGGCTTGATTGTAATCATATATAGACTTTCCGCTGACTGAGACTACCCAACAAAAACGCTTTTCACTGTACCTTGATACATGTGATACTAAACTAACCTTTTAATGAGATTGCAATTAGTGTCCTGAAATATGTTATCTCTATCTCAGTGTGTGTATTTACTCAGATCCTTGGAGTATAATTGCACAGTGGATCGGGGGTAGAAGTAAGTCTTTGGTTGCTGGCACTAATGGGTCCAATAGTATCAGCAGGCTGTTGTACTCCCCTCATGTTCAGTTCTACCGTTTTTAATGGAATTCACACATCAAAAGGAAGTTATTTTAGATTGTCCAAAAAAGACACACAGTACTGCAGTAACTCAGCGGGTTAGGCCGCATTTCTGGGGAAGATAGAAAATAGGTGCTGGACTAGGCCATTCGGCCCATTGAGCCAGCACCGCCATTCCATATGATCATGGCTGATCATCTAAAATCAGTACCCCGTTCCTGCTTTCTCCCCATATCCCTTGATTCCGTTAGCCGTAAGAGCTATATCTAACTCTCTCTTGAATACATTCAGTGAATTGGCCTCCACTGCCTTCTGTGGCAGAGAATTCCACAGATTCACAACTCTCTGGGTGAAATAGTTTTTTCCGAATCTCAGTCCTAAATAGCCTACCACTTATTCTGAAACTGTGACTCCTGGTTCTGGATTCCCCCAACATCGGGAACATCTTTCCTGCATGTAGCCTGTCCAATCCCTTAAGAATGTTATATTGTTTCTATAAGATCCCCTCTCATCTTTCTAAATTCCAGTGCATATAAACCGAGTCGATCCATTCTTTCATCAAATGTCAGTCCCACCATCCCAGGGATTAACCTGGTGAACCTACGCTGGGCTCCCTCAATAGCAATAATGTCCTTCCTCAAATTAGCAGACCAACACTGCACACAATACTCCGGGTGTGGTATAACCAGGGCCCTGTACAATTGCAATAGGACCTGCTTGCTCCTATACTCAAATCCTCTTGCCACGAAGGCCAACAATCCATTTGCATATGAATATGAATAGGTGCTGTTTCGGGCAGCATAAGTAGATAGGGTTGGAAAAGAAAGAGCATGATATAGAAACATAGAAACATAGAAAATAGGTGCAGGAGTCGGCCATTCGGCCCTTCGAGCCTGCACCGCCATTCAATGTGATCATGGCTGATCATCCAACTCAGTATCCCGTACCTGCCTTCTCTCCATACCCCCTGATCCCTTTAGCCACAAGTGCCACATCTAACGCCCTCTTAAATATAGCCAATGAACTGGCCTCAACTACCTTCTGTGGCAGAGAATTCCAGAGACTCACCACTCTCTGTGTAAAGAATGTTTTCCTCATTTCGGTCCTAAAGGAATTCCCCCTTATCCTTAGACTGTGACCCCTTGTTCTGGACTCCCCCAACATCGGGAACAATCTTCCAGCATCTAGCTTGTCCAACCCCTTAAGAATTTTGTAGGTTTCTATAAGATCCCCCCTCAATCTTCTAAATTCCATCGAGTACAAACCGAGTCTATCCAATCTTTCCTCATATGAAAGTCCTGACATCCCAGGAATCAGTCTGGTGAATCTTCTCTGTACCCCCTCTATGGCAAGGATGTCTTTCCTCAGATTTGGAGACCAAAACTGTACGCAGTACTCCAGGTGTGGCCTCACCAAAACCCTGTACAACTGCAGTAGAACCTCCCTGCTCCTATACTCAAATCCTTTCGCTATGAATGCTAACATACCATTTGCTTTCTTATATGCTTGCCTTCATTGCTCGGGGCATTGAATATAAGAACCAGGAAGTCACAATGCTCTTCTGTAGGACTTTGGTTAGGCCGAATTTGGAGTAGTGTGTGTAGTTCTGGTCGCCCCGGTACGGGAAAGGTGTGGAGGCTCTGGAGACGGTGCAGAGGAGGTTTACCTGACTGGGTTATAGGGTTTCAGCTACAGGAATATGTAGGATAAACTTGGATTATTTTCTCTAGAGCAGTGGAGATTGTGGGAATACTTGATAGATGTACAGTGCCTGTTTGGAACAAAGACCCATCATTTATTTATTTGCCTCTGTACACCACAATTTGAGATTTGTAATAGAAAAAATCACATGTGGTTAAAGTGCACATTGTCAGATTTTAATAATAACTAGTGGATGGGTGAGTGCGTGGGTGAGTGCGTGGGTGAGTGCGTGGGTGAGTGCGTGGGTGAGTGCGTGGGTGAGTGCGTGGGTGAGTGCGTGGGTGAGTGCGTGGGTGAGTGCGTGGGTGAGTGCGTGGGTGAGTGCGTGGGTGAGTGCGTGGGTGAGTGCGTGGGTGAGTGCGTGGGTGAGTGCGTGGGTGAGTGCGTGGGTGAGTGCGTGGGTGAGTGCGTGGGTGAGTGCGTGGGTGAGTGCGTGGGTGAGTGCGTGGGTGAGTGCGTGGGTGCGGGTGCGGGTGGGTGCGTGTGCGGGTGGGTGCGTGTGCGGGTGGGTGCGTGTGCGGGTGGGTGCGTGTGCGGGTGGGTGCGTGTGCGGGTGGGTGCGTGTGCGGGTGGGTGCGTGTGCGGGTGGGTGCGTGTGCGGGTGGGTGCGTGTGCGGGTGGGTGCGTGTGCGGGTGGGTGCGTGTGCGGGTGGGTGCGTGTGCGGGTGGGTGCGTGTGCGGTGGGTGCGTGTGCGGTGGGTGCGTGTGCGGGTGGGTGCGTGTGCGGGTGGGTGCGTGTGCGGGTGAGTGCGTGTGCGGGTGAGTGCGTGTGCGGGTGGGTGCGTGTGCGGGTGGGTGTGTGTGCGGGTGGGTGTGTGTGCGGGTGGGTGTGTGTGCGGGTGGGTGTGTGTGCGGGTGGGTGTGCGGGTGTGTGTGCGGGTGGGTGTGTGTGCGGGTGGGTGTGTGTGCGGGTGGGTGTGTGTGCGGGTGTGTGTGCGGGTGTGTGTGCGGGTGGGTGTGTGTGCGGGTGTGTGTGCGGGTGTGTGGGTGGGTGGGTGTGCGGGTGTGTGTGCGGGTGGGTGTGTGTGTGTGCGGGTGTGTGTGCGGGCGGGCGGGTGGGTGGGAGGGTGTGCGGGTGGGTGAGTGTGCGGGTGTGCGAGTGGGAGTGGGTGAGTGAGCGAGTGGGTGAGTGAGTGTGTGAAGGCCGAGAGCTGCTGGAGGTCAGAGCGAGTTAGTGCCGTGCCGGCACCTCCATATGATTAACGCCTTTTCTTTACTCGGTTGATAATTATATTTCATAATAATTAATGAGTGCAACCATGCAATATTTTGTCATTATTAAATTAAGTATTATATTAAGTATTAAATTAAGTATTATATGTTTTATTGTACTAGTTGCCTATTGTACTAGTAGGCCTTTATAACAAGAGGAATCTAATATTGGAGCAAAGAGGTCCTTCTACAGTTGTATGGAGCCCTTGTGAGACCACACCTGGAGTATTGTGTGCAGTTTTGGTCCCCTAATTTGAGGAAGGACATTCTTGCTATTGAGGGAGTGCAGCGTAGGTTTACAAGGTTAATTCCCGGCAGGCACGTGCCGTGAGTAATTACTCAGGGTATGCACTCAGTCCACTTAAAAAAAAATTAAACCGCGCATGCGCAGATTGTTCTCCCCGTTAAATAAATAAATAAATAAAAACCAGTGACATTTCAATTTGCCCAAGGCTTCCTAGACCAATTGGGGGACAGTTCCTTTCACAGCGTGTGGAGAGTCTGTGTGGGGAGTGTTGATATGGAGGGTGTCAGGGATGCTGCCAGTGCTGGAAAGGACACAGAGAACATTTACGAGGAAGGTGCCAGGACTAGAGGGTCTGAGCGATATATAGAGGTTGTAGGCTGGACATGTGAGGAGCAATGGTGAAAATCGCAAGAAAGTACTTATCTCAAAGTACTGGAATCTTCACTCACTCACCGCTGCCGCAGCTCTCCGGGCGCGAAGCCACATACTGTAGCTGGGGATAGAAGCAGCTCGGGGAGCGGCCACTGGGACCCGTCAGCAGAACTGGCCGCCACTTCAGCGCCTTCTGCCGGCCCGCTCACCTTTGGCAGTGCTCTCCGTCTGAACACCTGTCACCTGCCGTTCGCCGACTTCGCTGATGTCAGCGGCTGCCTGCAAATCCTTAAATTCCCACAGCTGAGTAACCTCAATCGCGCTGTCGGAATTTAAGGACATAAGTGAGGCCAGCCAGCGGCAGGAGAGAGGTTTTTAGATGGAGAGCTGCCAGAGGTGGGCGGGACCGGCAGAAGGAGCTAAGGTGGCGGCTGGTTCCGCTGTCCGGCCCGGCGGCCGCTCGAGCTACTTCTCTCTCTCTCTTCCCCCCCCCCCCCCCCCCCCGGCCTCAGAGCAGTGTCATTTCACGCCCCCTTGCAAGGAACGTCGCAAGTGGATGCCCCCGACCCCTCATTCATAACATTCCTGCCCTCCCCGCAACTTTACCCCGGGCCAGACTCCCCAAACGCTGTGAAAGGAGCTCTCGCCTCCCTCCCCCCCCCCACCCCCACACCCCGGGAAATACGGTATTAAAATAAATCACAAAATGTACTTACCACATCATTGGTACACGACAAACCATGGTTGAAAACCCTGCCAAGAAACTTGCGCTGCGCATGCGCAGTAGACTGATGCGCATGCGCAGTGCTGCCAAGGCAGAATTTCAGCTGCCTTCAGCCCCGATTAAAATTGATGGCTTCAGGCAGCGCTGACGGCACTTGGGCTGCACAGAGCTTCCCGTGTCACAAGCGCTGCAGATGAAAGGCATGGAGAACTATGCCTACCTAAGAGATCAGTCTCTTACATAGGCATAATTCTCCCATGCCTTTACTATTTACATTTAATAATTGCCATTTCATAATTTTAGTCAGGGTAGGCAGTGCCTACCTTGCCTACCCTGACGGCACGTGCCTGATTCCCGGGATGGCGGGACTGTCATATGCTGAGAGAATAGAGCAGCTGGGCTTGTACACTCTGGAGTTTAGAAGGATGAGAGGTTATCTCATTGAAACATATAAGATTATTAAGGGCTTGGACACACTAGAGGCAGGAAACATGTTCCCGATGTTGGGGGAGTCCAGAACCAGGGGCCACGGTTTGAGAATAAGGAGTAGGCCATTTAGAACGGAGACAAGGAAACACTTTTTCACCCAGAGAGTGGTGAGTGTGGAATTGTCTGCCTCGGAGGGCGGTGGAGGCCGGTTGTGCGGTGGACACGTGGCATCCTGGTATGGTATGGCAACAGTTCTGCGGCTGACAAGAAGGCTCTAAAGAGAGTCATCAATACAGCCCAGAAGATCACCAACACACACCTGCCTGTCCTGGAAGAGATCTATAGCTCTCCTTGACTGCAGAAGGCATCATGCATCCTAAAGGACTCATCTCATCCTGCACATCACTTGTTTGCCCTTCTGCCTGCAGGAAAGCATTACAGGTTCATCAAATCACACACCACAAGATTAACACAGTTCCTACACCAAGGCCATCATCTCTCTGAACTCTGCACTGAACACACACACCCCATAGTCAATATTTTGTACTGTTACAACACTATACTGTGAAATATCGCATTCTGACTTGACCTGATGTTTTTGTTGTTTCCATTGTCGTTATTATTTATCTGATACGTTGGAGCTCCGCTCGGGCAGTGCGCCTGAAATTTACAATGACAATAAAGTGTATTATTATTATTATTATTAGTGCATTTAGATCTCTTTTGCCTCCAACATTTTCATTTAAGGTTTCACTTGAATCATACATTTCTGTTGTTAGTGGAGGCAAAAGAGTTCAATCTACATGTTTTATTTGCTTTAAATATAGACATTTTTTATAGGATCTGGAAAATTTCTTTGCAGTTTTTTTTAACCTATGTGAATGTTTCTCTATTTTGTTGTCTGATTATCGTTCCAAAAAAAGGATGTTTGCATTAAGAGCCCTTATAACAGTGAAGGATCTGTGAGTTTCTAAATTTCTTTCTAAACTTCTGAATGTCTGTTCCTCTCCTACCTTTCTGCTGTCTGTCAATTATGAATTTTCCAAGTCATGTACACAGCATATTATAAATTTAAATTAGAAATAATTAGGTAACTATCCTCCTGGCGTATTGAGGAAATTAACTAAAATTAAGTAAGATCTTGTAAAGGTGATCATGAGTGCATTTGAATAATAACATGACCATCTGAACAATGTAGTTGAAAGTAGCTAATGCTCCCACTATGGGTTGCATCAAATTGTTATGCAATTATGCTAGACACAATGAAAATAGCTAGGTAATAAATGGTCATCCCTTTTCTTAATGATGTTGCAATACTGTAAAAAAAGTATTATATTCATCAGCTTGTTCCTTTTTTTTAACTTTGAAATATGTTGAAATTAAGTCATACTGCAGGCTCATTCGCTCTTTAAGTGGCTGAGTGGTTGATGGACAGTTGCTTTTGGTTAGGAATTATCATATAAGGAACATTGTGTAGGATTTTATAGGATAAATAGTTTGAGTTCAACATGATGCAGAATGCCCAGTCATGAGTGAATGTCCTGACACTTTGTGGGCAGTGATCATTAAAGCAGATGCAACTGAGGAGTTCTGCAGCTATCTCTACAATCGCGAAACACTGGAAATAAATTCTTGCAATTCTTACAGGGTGGCAGAGAGGTACAACATAGAAACATAGAAAATAGGTGCACGAGTAGGCCATTCGGCCTTTCGAGCCAGCACATTATTGCTATTGAGTGCAGCATAGGTTCACCAGGTTAATTCCTGGGATGCCAGGACTGGCGTATGATGAAAGAATGGGTCGACTGGACTTGTATTCGCTGGAATTTAGAAGGATGAGAGGGGATTTTATAGAAACATATAACATTCTTTGAGGATTGGACAGAGTAGATGCAAGAAAAATGTTCCCGATGTTGTGGGAGTCCAGAACCAAGGGTCACAGTTTAGGAGTAAGGGGTAGGCCATTTAAGACTGAGAAGAGGACGAACTTTTTCACCCAGAAAGTTGTGAATCTGTGGAATTCTCTGCCACAGAAGGCAGTGCAGCCCAATTCACTGGATGTTTTCAAGAAAATTAGATTTAGCTCTTGGGGCTAAAGGAATCAAGGGATATGGGGGAAAAGCAGGAACGGGATACTGATTTTGGATGATCAGTCATGATCATATTGCATGGTGCTGGTTCAAAGGGCCGAATCAAAGATCCTATAGCGGAGCAAGATGGGCTACTCCCACGAAAAACGCGTAGCACGGTCATGGGCAGATTCATAGGTAATTATAGGACCCATTTCAGCAACCAGCCTCCGCCATCTTGCTCCGCCATCTTACTTCCACTATCTTACTTCGTCTTCGGGGTTGAGGCGGAGCGGCCCGACGCGGGGCTGAGTCCCAGCGGAGTGGCCCGGCTCGGGGCTGAGGCTTTGTCCCGGCGGAGAGGCCCGGCTCGGGGCTGAGGCTTTGTCCCGGCGGAGAGGCCCGGCTTGGGGCTGAGTCTTTGTCATGGCGGAGTGGCCCGGCTTGGGGCTGAGTCCCAGCGGAGTGGCCCGGCTCGGGGCTGAGGCTTTGTCCCGGCGGAGTGGCCCGGCTTAGGGCTTTGTCCCGGCAGAGAGGCCCGGCTTGGGGCTGAGGCTTTGTCCCGGCGGAGAGGCCCGGCTTGGGGCTGAGTCCCAGCGGAGTGGCCCGGCTCGGGGCTGAGGCTTTGTCCCGGCGGAGAGGCCCGGCTTGGGGCTGAGGCTTTGTCCCGGCGGAGAGGCCCGGCTTGGGGCTGAGTCCTGGCGGAGAGGCCCGGCTCGGGGCTGAGGCTTTGTCCCGGCGGAGAGGCCCGGCTCGGGGCTGAGGCTTTGTCCCGGCGGAGAGGCCCGGCTTGGGGCTGAGGCTTTGTCCCGGCGGAGAGGCCCGGCTTGGGGCTGAGTCCCAGCGGAGAGGCCCGGCTCGGGGCTGAGGCTTTGTCCCGGCGGAGTGGCCCGGCTCGGGGCTGAGGCTTTGTCCCGGCAGAGTGGCCCGGCTTGGGGCTGAGGCTTTGTCCCGGCGGAGAGGCCCGGCTTGGGGCTGAGTCCCAGCGGAGAGGCCCGGCTCGGGGCTGAGGCTTTGTCCCGGCGGAGTGGCCCGGCTCGGGGCTGAGGCTTTGTCCCGGCGGAGAGGCCCGGCTTGGGGCTGAGGCTTTGTCCCGGCGGGGGGTCTGGCCCGGATCAGCGGGGAGGTTTACAATGTTTTTTTATTTAATGTTGTCCCTTGTTTAGTCTGAAATAAAGTTCATCATTGGACATAAAATCAGAAGAAATGCAAATGTGTGTGATATTATTATATACATCTATATCACACTCATGTATGTGTGTTCTTTCCAGCACAATCTAATCAGGTATGCTCGCTGAATAAAACCATCCTTAAATTATACATCATTTGTAAATCTTGCTTAAACACATATAATTTTGTGAAATACTTAATTTAGATAACCCCTGCAATTACTGCAGTTGTGAACAGTGTGATTAGATGAATGAATTACAGAGTGCGTGTCAATTCAACAAAATCAACTCAAACACAGCATATGAGCCATTTATAAAGAAATTATTTAAAAAACATTAAAAAAGAAAATTACCAGAATCAAAATTTATAAACATTTTATTCTTTAACAAGAATGAACAGAATTATGAATCTAACCCTATATCACACACACACGCACACACACACACACACACACACACACACACACACACACACACACACACACACACACACACACACACACACACACACACACACACACACACACACACACACACACACACAAACAATGTTGTTTACACTGCGAGTCGGGCCGGGTAGGTTCCAGTTACTCAAATGGACGGAAAAAATGCCCATGTTCCTCTCCGTTGCGTACTACACGTCAGCCCATTGCATTTCGCAGGAGTGGCCTATCTTGCTCCGCTGTAAGATCTTTGGGCTGACTGGCCTACTCCTGAACCTATTTTCTATGTTTCTATATAACCATGCTGTATCTAAAACTGAAAACCAAATCCAATATTTATATTTTCAAATTGTAGACTATAGTTGAAGAATACAGTTGAAATTATAAGACAGGTGCCCCTTAATACAAAATCCTGCCATGCCCTAAGTATTGCTCTGTCAGTGTACAGAAGAGGAAACATTGGTTAATTCAAAGTTAAATTGTGGCAGTTGTTCTTTGCCAATGTATCTTCCTCACAAATTCTAACATTCAAGAATGTTCTCTGTTAACCTTGATGCAGCTGTTTGGCATGTAAATCTCCTATATTTTATTACATAGTTTAATGCTGATGTACTGATTTTCCTGGGATGTTTACAAACAATATATAGGCGATCCTAGCATGAAGCTTTGGTTGGTTATGGCTTCTCTTGCTTGTCATTAAGTGCCGTACATGTAATCGCTGCTCTAAACATTTAGCTCCATTAACAGAATGCAGATGTTACTGTCATCGATCTTGTAGTTGGATATAGCTTCTACGTTCATCTGCAGATACTGCATGCATAGATTTGATTCCATTATAATGAAACCAATCATTTTTAACAATATTTGTTAAATTTCTCTCTAAATAGGCTTCATCAATGCTGCGGGCTTCCATAGTTCCTTCAACGTAAGTAAATGTTAAATGGAGAAAAAGCTTCAGATCAGACTGTTTTCTGGTACTATTGCATTATTGGGGATTCATTTTTGTTTCCTATCAACTAAGATGGGGTTTTAATGCTCATTGAGGCAATCTTTCTGTGCTCATCCATTGCTCAAAATTGAAATCCTTTGAAACTAAAATATATCAGCCCCAGGGATTTACAATTTGTAATATATGTATCTCCCACATTACAAAGGTTACAAGGTTATTCTTCTCTTCCAAGACTGCTTATTTCCAGTTATTGATTCTTTAAGAGTTTGCTTAAGGCATAAGAATGTTATTTATTTATCTTTAAATCCACTCTTCAAAAGTTGTTTTTCTTACTAATTTTGAAGCACATTGGCAGAGAAATGTGATCACTTTGTTTTGGCTTTAAATGACTGAAAATGTAATACTTTAAGCAAAATGTGATAATGATTATATCAAATGGCTTTGCATCACATTTAATGGGGTATTTCCTGGAGCAATTCACCCTTGAGTTCCTACGTTTCTACATTTGTTGTACAAGGGATGACATTCTACACAGTGGTCTGTTTGCAACATTAGGAAGATAATTAATTTTCTTTGGATTGACAATTGTTGGCCACTTCCTAGGATAACTGGTGGTTAATGATGCATTGGTAGATTGAAACATAAGCAAGGTGTGGTCTGTACCTTGGAAATCCTTCAGCACCCATCCACTATATTTCTTTGGCTGTACTCTCTGAAGGTCCCATGCCTATGATTTCCTCCACAGCTCTGGTTCTCTGGGTAGGAAGAAATGCAGATGCTGGTTTAAATCAAAGGTAAACACAAAATGCTGGACTAACTCAACGGGACAGGCAGCATCTCTGGAGAGAAGGAATGGATGACATTTCAGGTCAAGACCCTTCCTCAGACTCTGGGTTCTGACTATCAACATCCTCGCCCCCCCGGCCTCTGTGATGTTCCCACGCATTCCAAGGCCCATTTCCTATACCTCAGTAACTCCTTCTATCCCTTGACCATCACTCTCCCCACCCCCTCCCTCAGCCACAGATCTGATATCACATCCTGATCTTCAGTCATCTAGTTGATCACACTTCCAAACCAATCTCCCCTAGTCACAGCCTTTCTGGTAATCTCCACTTCCACGCCACGTTCTTTCTCAAAGACCTCGTTCCCGGGTCACTTCCATGTCTTTGGCACCCTTGTTCCACCCACCTTCTTCGCCTCCAAGTTACTTGCCGATTGGAACTCCTGGCATCCATAACTAATGACTCTCTGCTGTGATCCATCCTTTCCCTTTCCCTGGATTCAACATCAGTCTAGGCAAAATACTTTCAATCACAAACAAAGTACACTGCACATTCAGTAGTACTCCAGTTTACTGTGTCTTGAAAACTACTGAGAGCCAAGCTGCAAATGAAGTCCCTCATTGATGCATCACTGCAACGTGTTGGTGCATTAGACGCCAAAGATGTAAAGGTTACAATGGGAGAGGAATTGTGAATTAAAGTGACTAGCAGCTGCATTACATTTATTTATCTTTATTGTATTTATATAGTGCCTTCCATACCTTTAGGCATCTAAACGTATCTCACAATCTATGAAGCAGTTGTACATTTTAATCACTGAAGTAACTG
Organism: Raja brachyura; assembly: GCA_963514005.1. Next base: position 67,447,850 of record OY740794.1, read on the forward strand.
TTGAAGTCTTGAACTGTTGTCGTCCCATCACACTGATGCAGTGTTCAAGAAAGCGCATTACTATTTTAACTTTCTTAGGCTCTGGCATGTCCACATGTCAGGAGTCTGGGAAATTCTTTTCAGGGTAGACCCCTGAAGCAGCTGATTTCATTGCAGATGAATTCTGGTTGATGTCATTTGGGCAGTTTATGCCATGAATAAAGCACTCTTGAATGAAAATCCAGTTGAGAAGAAAGGAAGAGATTTCCTGTGCTGAGAGATCCAGCTCTACTGCAGGCTACGCTCATTTTTAATTGCAGAGCAAATTTCTTTTCATGCGTGTGCGTTGGCATTTCCAGCATTTATATTGAATCTCAATTTCACTCGCACTCGTGCACAGCCAGAAAATGCAGCATGTAGGTAAACCTCCGCCTCTGGTTTCAGTAAAGTGACACGACTATCACAGAGAACCATATTGTTAGGGTTTATAACATTCATTTTGTGAACAATGTAGTATGTTGTGATATATATATAGATGTAGATGGTAGATATAGATGTAGATATGTATAGTATAGACGGCATTATTTCTTATTGTCTACTCTCAGTTAAGAAATACAAAAGTATTTAATATTTCTGACGAAATTCTTTAGCGAGATTATCACTTCTGGGACACTTTCTGAAAATTGGCTTTTGAAAAAATGCTTATGTGATTGCTTCATACTATTAGATATTTTTTATTACCAGATCATCCTTCCAAATTACCAATGAAAGGTCATTTACTCACATATAATTATTTTACATTCAATTTTCTCAAAATAAATTGGTTAAATTTTCTATAACTATTTCTTGCCCTGTCTATGTTCAGTAGCCTGAATTGTGACCTGACTGAAAATGCATTGTTTCTGATATTATTTGTAATGAATCTTTCAACTCTTTAGGAATTCTATTGATGTACCTCTATTAGCATCGCTTGATTATGAAAAGTTGAAGGATGATTTGGTTTGTGGAAACGATAGACTTAAGGCACTTCTGCTGCAAGCACTGCGCTGGGTATGTGTGAAATTGTTCATTTTTATTTTGTAGGTTCACTTATTTTTGATGCTATGCTGCTTGATGACAGTGTAATGATGCACCATATCCATGTTTATATTGCAGTGTGAATGCAAATAATCTGGTCCAATATGTACGCTTGTTCAGAATTTGAAAAACTGCTGGGATTTAATTATTTGCCCACTCTATGCTTATACTTTGCAATTTTCAGATTTTATTATTCTTGTTGGGAAAATTCTTTTTTCCACCCCTATTTTCTAGAATATTTTCTTAAATGTCACTGGAGAATTGAGATCTGATTGTAGCTGTGTAATATCTGCTGCCTGTGTGGCTGCGAGTATTGAATGACTCTCTAAAGGCATTTACACCACATCATGAACCCACTGAGATATTGATGGACCTGATGTGATGAGACAATTGTTGCAGAATAGATACAGCAGAGCAGATTACTGGATTGGTCTTTCATAGAATGGCCTATCGTGCCCGTGACAGCTCTGTCTGTGAGAGCGCTCCAGCTAACCTTATTCTTCTCTGTAGATATATTTTCTTTCAGATACTTATCCACCTCCTTTCTGAATGCTATAAATAACCCTCTCTGATAAAGCAGTGGTTCCCAGGTGCAAAATACATGCTACCTATTTAAAAAAACACTTTATTCTTGGCTTTTCTCGTTTCTCAGTTAATCACCTTAATTATTTCTCCCATCTTCATCCCTCTGTCAATGGAACCAGTTTTAACTGATTTTATGATTTGAAACACCATGATCACTTCCTCCTGCACATCTTCATTTCCAAGGAGAACAGCTACAGCTATATAGAGACATAGAAAATAGATGCAAGAGTAGGCCATTTGGCCTTTGAGCCAGCACCGCCATTCAATATGATCATGGCTGATCACCCAAAATCAGTATGGGCTTTTTCCCGATATCCCTTGTTTCTCTTAGCCTGAAGAGCTAAATCTAACTCTCTCTTGAAAACATCCAGTGATTTGGCCTCCACTGCCTTCTGTGGCAGAGAATTCCACAGATTCACAACTCTCTGGCTGGAACAGTTTTTCTTCATCTCAGCCCTAAATGGCCTACCGCTTATTCTTAAACTGTGACCGCTGGTTCTGAACTCCCCCAACATCGGGAACATTTTTCCTACATCTACCCTGTCCAATCCTCTAAGAATTTTAAATGTTTCTTTAAGATCCCCTCTCATCCTTCTAAATTCCAGTGAATACAAGCCCGGTCAACCCATTCTTTCATCATACGTCATTTCTGCCATCCCAGAAATTAACCTGGTGAACCTACACAGCACTCCCTTAATAGTCGTTCCTCAAATTAGGAGACCAAAATTGCACACAATATTCCAGGTGTGGTCTCACCAGGGCCCTGTACAACTGCAGTAGCACCTCCTTGCTTCTAAACTCAAATCTTCTCACAATGAAGACCAACATGCCATTAGCTTTCTTCACTGCCTACTGTACCTGCATGTTTACTTTCAGTGACTGTTGTACAAGCACACCCAGGTCTCGTTGCACCTCCCCTTCTCCAAACCTGACACCATTCACATAATAATTTGCCTTCCTGTTCTTGCCACCAAAGTTGAACCTCACATTTACCCATATTATACTGCATCTGCCATGCTTCTGCCCACTCACCCAACCTATCCAAGTCACCCTGCAACCTCATAGATTCCTCCTCACAGCTCACTCTGTCACCCAGCTTTATGTCATCCACAAACTTAGAGATGTTACATTTAATTATCTCATCTAAATCGTTAATGTATATTGTAAGCAACTGGGGTCCCTGCACCGAGCCTTGCGGAATCCCATTAGTGACTGCCTGCCATTCCGAAAAGGACTAGATAATTCCTACTCTGCTTCCTGTCTGCCAACCAGTTACTCCCAATACCATATGATCTCATTTTGCACACTATCCCTTTGAAATGTATTGCTCTGCCAATCAAATTTCACTAACCATTCATGTTTTATGTCATCTGAAAATCTGAAGATTTTGCCTGGCATAGGTCAGTCCAAATTATTAATATTTACCAATAAAATGGTGACCCTATTGTTGACCCCTGGTGAATTCTAGTTATAGCTTCTACACTCTTTCGTTTTACATTAAAACTTTGATAAATAGGCATGCGGGATTTTGGTGTACTGGACAAGCAGAGGTTCCTGATTATTGAGTGTTATTTCTACTACTACTAATTCACTTTTTTTCAGGTTTAGTATTAACTTCAATGTGGTTTAGGGCCACACACTGAAAATAAGGGGTGAGCTACTCAGTTTACAAATACACAGGACAAGATGTTAAGAGTCCAGAGTGCCAAATATCAACTTACTCCCGATGGTGATGGAAGCCTTCTGCATTCATCTATGCTCCTCCGATGTTGAGAAAGGCTAGGCAGACACGTCATTGGGGTTATCAAGTGGGCACCTACTTTCATCAACGTTTCGCTGATTGAACCCACAACGTCTCCAGTGGGCTCAGTGGTGCATTCTGGCGTCCCAGAACGCCCCCCCCCCCACCCCCTGCATCTGTCTAGTCGGTTATTTGGGAGACCAAATGGGGTCTTTCCTCTTCAGCCAGAGCCACTCTGCCACCCGTGATGTTTCTTTGATGGCCTGGCCACTGATCCCCAGGTCCTTCATCAGTCTGAAGGTAGGGATATAGTTAAAAAACAGATTAGTCATTTTTTATAATTTATCACACTTCTAGGCTGTGAAGGTGTGATCTTTGATCATGTTTATGACATTCAGGGAGTCAGGAGAAGTAAAGGAGGTGAGCCTGAGGTAAATTCTTAGTAATGGCAGAATGGGCTTAAGTCATGAACACTTGACGGCTGCTTTTATTGTTCATGTTCTAATGGAAGGAAGTGGGGTGTTTGGAATAATATGTGGAGTGACAGATCATGAGCCATGGTGGGACGAAGAACATACAAGAACACCAAAGTTGGATGAAAACAGAAGCTAATATATGGAAGAAGTTGCAGAGAAGACCCAATGTCTATGAATAACTGGGCATTTATATTTGTAAAGCCTGTGATAGATCTGGCTTTTGAACCAACCAAGATCAATCCACTGATATTCCAAAAGCTTTTACTTCATGTATCTTCTGCAATTTAAAGTCTATATTTCTTAACAATTAACTGGCATTCTGATTAATGAATATAAAGATATATTAATTGGTTTGACCATATTAGTAATCACTGTAATATTTTATTTTACACTTGTAGCGGCTGACACAGTCTCAACCCGGAGAACAAAGAGATACAGTCCTTCAGGCTTACGTTACCAATGATCTGTTGGAATGTCACAGAAAGAAACAGGTTAGCTGATGTTAACACAGAACCTGGCAGCACAAACACAGGAACAGGCCCTTTGCCTCATCACGTCTGCACCGAACATGATGTCAGTCTAATTCCATCGGTCTGATTATTGTGTCCCTCTCCTCTTCGCCTGTTCACGCAGCTTCTACAATGTTGCTTCTGTGTCTGTTACCACCACCTCACTCGGCAATGCCTTCCATGCACCCACCACTCTCAGTGTAAAAGAAATGTCTTGCATATCTCCTTTAAACATTCCCCCTCTGACCTTAAAACCATTCCCTTTACTCTTTCATATTTCCACCATGGAAAAAATAATCTATCTATTTTATCATTGCTTCTCACAATTGCTTCTCACAATAAAGTGTCAGGTTATCTCGCAGCCTCTTCTTGAATCAAACAGATATCTTTGAATCAAAATTATTTTGACTGTGAGAACACAGTACTGCCAGTTTATATAATGCACCTGAATTGCTTTGTCATCTCTTGTGTTGCTGAATTTGAAATGTATCAACGTTGCAGATGGCACCAAATCAATTTAAAACTAATTCTTCTGTTCTAACAACATAGATTATTGTGAACACATGTGTTCTGGTGAAAGGAGATGAATAAAAATACAAAACTAAAAATAGATACTGATTGATGCACTTTTAAAATAAATTCTGAAGACGAAATTATAGTCGTATAATTAAGAAATTTAATTAATGGGCAAAACTGATTTTTTTTTTAATACAATGTGCTGTATGTAGTGCTGTTAGCGCCACCGCCCGCAGCTCCCCCATCCCCTGCAACGGCAGATTTTTATATCATTCAAGAGATTACTTCCTCTAGCCGCTAAATGGACTACATGGTTAAGGGGAATGTTTTTGTACGCATGCAAGCTCTTTGTCGGGGACCTTCAGAGCTTCTTCACAGATAATTCTTCAAAACGCTGTCCTTTGATTAATAAATTCTTTATTGTTGATGAAAACCAATAAGGTACACATCCAAACTTCTTGCGACGTACACTACAATCTTCATCGAACTCCAGCTTATTGCATTAAGACTCCTCGTGTCTCCGTTACACTTCGCATGGTCAAAGGGTAAACCTTCCCCATGCTAGTCCAAAACTAGAAACTAAGCTTCTGCGTAAGAAACTTAGCTCCAAACACACCCTAAAATACGTCATAAATTCCACCCACAATATAACGGGCAGTCTAAAATTTAAAGACACAAGCCATCATTAATGACACACAAAACAAGCCATATGGCCACTACATACCGGCCCCTAATTGTTCTGAATATATAACGAGGCAATTATTAATAAACATCAAAAAAGTAGCCATGAAGGCCTAACATATATCAAAAACAAAAAGTCAGGGAATAAAACCCCGTGGCTCCTCGTCGGGGAATTGAACCTCGGTCTACCGCGTGACAGGCGGGGATACTAACCACTATACTAACGGGGGGGAAAATAGCACGCACTATATAGCCGCAATCAGAATTCTTCATCGACTCTCCCATCTTCACTTTCGCCTTCTAGAAGCAAGCATAACTTGATTATTAATTATTATTATTAAACTGGTTTTAGTTTAAAGTTGTACCGTGCGCACCAAACCCTTAAAATCAGGCATGATACCCAGTATATAGTCCAAAACATGACAGTCCAAAGCTTTGACAGCATGAAACGTCTTCCTCCATGTCCGATCAACTCATGGATGCGTTGTAACAACAATGTTGAAGTGTGAAAATCCTTCGAGAGAATAACAGGATTTTTAGCAATGAAGTTCACCATTAGGTTTGATTTAATTTCCGGATCATTAGCAGAGATTTCAAATCCCAGCTCAAGCTTTGGCCATTCTCTGTCTGGCTTACAGAGAGATTTTAGTGCATTGATGAATCTTTTCTCGCTTAAGCAGCGGTTCACTGTCAGTTCTCTGGAAACTTAATCCGCAGGATTTTCTTTTGTGATAACATATTGCAGTTGTACAGCATTAGTAACTCCGAATGCTCTTTCCATTGGCAGATTGTTTCTTTCCAAACCCAACTCTCTGGTTTCATTGGCTCTATCATCTAGTGGAATGCTTTCACAATTGTCGCTGATCCACTTGGAAAGTTTGAATCTTCCCTTATTGCAAACGAAAGTCAGATGTTCTGCTGGTTGAATTGCTTCCTGCTCAGTAGACATGGATTTTAAGCAATCATCCTTGCAGAAATTATTCTTCAAAGAGATTCTTACTTCATGAAATTTAGTATTCTCGCCAAACTTGCTTTTCAAATTCTGGTTGTGTTGCTCTGCCAACAACGTACCTCGGTGACTGCCAATCACCCCCCCCCCGGACACTTATTATTATTTATTCAAATCATTTGCTGTGTCGCTCTTCCAGGGAGATGCTAAATGCATTTTGTTGTCTCTGTACTGTACACTGACAATTAAAATTGAATCTGAATCTGAATCTGAGATTAACACCTTCTTGTTTGAAAGGTAAGTCCAGACAATAGTGTCCATCAATCTTTACTGAGTAGTTCATAATATCCATGAACTTCAACTCTTCATTCGATATCTCTTCAGATTCCTTGCTGATACTTCCATTGAAGTCATGATTATATGGCTTCAATATCGTCTTTTCTAATTTAACAGCAGATATTTCATTAACAGCAATGGCAGAACAGTTCTTCTGATTCCCATTTTCATTGTTCCTTTCCAAAGAGTCATAGATAACCCATCCAAGTCGGGTTTTTGCAGCATACAGTCCATCACCTTGGCTCCTCACAATCTGTATAGGTTCCAATGCCTTCAAAACATTTGTTCCGATAACTAGATCAACACTAGAATTTATTTCAGATATCTTGGCACCCTTCAGGTAAGGCCATTGTTTCAAGTCTTGGTATATCTTGACGACCAACAGGCATGCTTCCATGTGTAAACACTTCAGATATTGGTATAAAATTATCGTCATCCAGACTGGATATCTCCATACTCGTAATGTAATGACTCCTGCTTTCATTATCTTTAGTCATGGTACATAATCGAATCTCTTCTGTAATGGAAAAACACTTTCTGGCTCTTCTTACAGAAGCCGTTTAAAATTAAAGCTTTGCAGCTTCAAAATTCAAAGGAATAATAGTCGATTTCTACTTACAATTTCTTGATAATATCTTCAGATATTCAGATAAGTCTCTTTGCTGATAGACCTCGAGGCCATCCCTGGGCGAGGTCTATTGTCTTCAGTTCCTCGGCTGGAACCGGTCTTCTGGCCAAAACCTCCCCCGAGATCTTAGCCAAATCTTCTGTCCCACTCTCTGGGACTGGTATTCACCCCCCCCGGTCGGAGGTATCCTTTTACTTAATGTAGCGGCAGATTTTTATGTCGTTCAAGAGATTACTCCCTCTAGCCCCTAAATGGACTACATGGTTAAGGGGAATGTCTTTGTACGCATGCAAGCTCTTTGTCGGGGACCTTCAGACCTTCTTCACAGATAAATCTTCAAAACACAGTCTTTTGACTAATAAATTCTTTATTGTTGATGAAAAACAATAAGGTACACATCCAAACTTTTTGCGACTCATACACTATAATCTTCATCGAACTCCAGCATATTGCATTAAACGTTAGAAAACTCCTCGTGTCTCTGTTACACTTCGCATGGTCAAAGGGTAAACCTTCCCCATGCTGGTCCAAAACAAAACTAAAAGCTAAGCTTCTGCGCAAGAAACGTAGCTCCAAACGCGCGCTAAAATACATCATAAATCCAACCCACAACATAACGGGCAGTCCAAAATTTAAAGGCATGCCATCATTAATGACACACAAACAAGCCAAATGGCCACTACACCCCCCTCACAACAGCTACATGAAGGTTTCCAATAAGTTAAGATGAAACACAGAAAATGGGAGGGTGTAAACAGTGTGTTCTGTGTATACATGAGTACCCCAACTGCTCGTTTGCCATGATGGAGTTCTGTGGCGGATGTGAGCTGTTCTCTATTGCAGAAATCAAACCATTTTGCTTTGATGTGCAAAATATGAAGAAGTTGCAATGTTATAGAGTGATTGCTGTCACAACTCTCGCAGCACAGATTCAACCCTGATCTCCTGAGTTTGCATGGGTTTCCTCACACATCCCAACATTTGCTGACTGGCAAGTTAATCGGCCACTGAGTGTTGGTGGTGTGGAATGACATGGGATGAGTACATGATTTAGTCCAGGTGCTTGATTGATCGATGTGGTGTTGATGAGCTGACAATGATCATCATTGATGAGGTTTCAAATTTCTTTGCTTTGAAAATCATCGCTTGTCTATTGAAGACCAATGTTTTCCTTTTTGCAGAGAAGTCTAATAAATTTGTTAAATTCAAAGAGTGAGATTGTTCGACAGTATGCAGCACGACTGATCAATGGTTTTGCGTCCTTGTCACATGGTACGTTCCAAATTTTTGCTTGCACAAAGTTTTACTTAGAAGTTGAAATTTATTTAGTTCACTTTTTTTTCTCATGTACAATAAAATAATTAATCTTCAGTGTCTTTGTTGACTCATTGTTTAACATTTCATCTTGTGTCCATCAGGCCGAACATACTTGGCTCAGAACATGGTATTATTGAAGATACTTGAAGAGACACTGGAGACTGAGGAGGAGGATTCCATAACTAGAGAAAATGTGTTAGGTGCTCTGCAGAAACTTAGCCTCAGGTAATGACAGGATGCACGAACATAGTGCAACGCAACAGATTCAAAATCCAAAGGAATCAGAGCCAAAAATAATAAGAGAGGAAAAACTTGGTACAAGGGGGAACCACCTTTTTTTGCCTGAAAACAGAAAGATGAGGAGAATGATTAGCCTTAATTATATCCATTGTGATCGTTTTTGACATCAACTATTAATGTTAAAAGTGTGACGGTGGCACTTTGCTTTTTCTTGTCATCACGGCGCTTTTCCCATCAAGCTGGATACAAAAATGCAACAAGTTTTTTCTGTCGTAACTTCAAGGCAGAAAAAGGTCCCTAACTACTTCAGAATAAAATATAATCTGACCCCAAAATAACAAGGAGATACAGGCAACTCTGTGTTCCAGCCATTCGGGTAACAGAAATTCACCCTCACAGAATTTATGTTGGGGGGGGGGGAGGAGTAAAGAAATAAAAGCAATTTTTCTTGCAACTTACTTTTTTGAAACATGCGCGCATATTCTCGTTACAGATGCATCTGTTACAGACCGTGTTCTTGGAATCCATTACCCCCATACCCCTGTAAGGCACAGTCACCTATCATGAGGGATGAGCACAATTGTGCTCAAAGATAGATTTTAAGTGACATTTTATTGGAGGATAGAGCATGGTCGACAGGTTTAGTGAGGGCGTTCTAGAGTTTAGAACTAACACTGCAGATGATCAAGAACTCAGAATTCCAATTTCCTTCACATTTCACAAGATATTAAGTGCTGCCTGATTATTTTAAACCTGGAAAATTAATTGGGTGCAAACAAAATAAAGCTGTCACAGTGTTTTCAGATCTGTTTGGTTATCATCTGGGATTGCTGTTAAAAACAAATGTTGCAGTCGAGATGCTCCTGTAATTTGTTGCAATGTTGCTAGATATTTGTTTTTGTCCTCTTAAGACGGAAACTACAATCAGCTATGATTAAAGATGACATTATTTTCTGGCTGATAAGAGTTCTGGAGGACTCTGATTCCTTATCGGATTACACTTTGGAATATTCCGTTGCACTGTTGATGAACCTCTGCCTACGGACCCTAGGTATGGTGTAACAACTATAATATGGCAATAAGCTTTCCTACCTGCACCATCTTGCAATTAGAAAAATGCATTTGATGGGATTGTTATTGTGTACTGATAAAAGATATATAGTTTCCCTTGAAGCTTAACAACATTGCCCATGAGAAGAGGCACGGGAGGTGGGCAAGGTCCGAAAGGAGTATTTTTCATCTGCATTTACTGTGAAGATATCTGGCATGGATATCAGCTTGGCTGGGTGGCAGAAGGCAAAGAGTGGCAATAAAGAGAGCCTTTTCTGGTCGGCTGGTTGGTTATCAGGTCAGGTCGGGGGGAGTTCTCCCCACAGGGCAGGACTTGCACAGTAAATGGAAGGTCCCTGGAGAGTGTGGTAGAACACAGAGTCTTAGGAGTGGAGGCACCCAGTTCCATAAAGGTAACCACATGGTAGATGGAGTGGTGAAGAAGGTATTTGGCATGCCTGCCTTTCTTGGTTAGGATATTGAGTACAGGAAGATAGATTCAAAATGCTGGAGTAACTCGGCGGGACAGGCAGCATCTCTGAAGAGAAGGAATGGATGACATTTCGGGTTGAAACCCTTCTTCAGACTGAAGAAGAATTACTCTAGCATTTTGTGTCTACCTTCGATTTAAACCAGCATCTGCAGTTCTTTCCTACACATATTGAGTACAAGAGTTGAGTTACCACTGTACAAGATGTTGATAAGGCCATGCCTGGCGTATTGTGTACAACTTACTATAGGAAGAATGTCATCAAATAGGATAGGGTGCAAATATGATTAAAAAAGGATGTTACTGGCTCTGGAGGGTTTGAGTTATAAGGAGAGGTTAGATTTATCCCAGGATTTTCCTCATGGGATAAATAAAGTTCTATCATATCCTTTAGGCTGAAAGTTTATTTCCCCGGAGCAGTAGAAGCTGAGGAGTGACATTATAGAGGCTTATGAAGGGTATAGATAAGTTGAATAGTCAGTCTTTTCCCCAGGGTGGGGGAGTCTAAAACTAGAGGACATGTGTTTAAGATGAGAGGGGAAAGTTGTAAAAGGGATCTGAAGGACATCATTATCTCACAGAAGGTGGTGCATGCATGGAGCGAGCAGCCAAATGAAGTGGTTTAGGCAGGTTAGGGTCTAAGGTCCAACGTCATGTCCATGCGCCTGTTCACGTGGGTCTGCTGCCTCCATCCCGGGGCGTCACGCATCTCCTCACGGTGGTGGATCGTTTCACGCGGTGACCGGAAGCTGTCCCGCCGACCGACACCTCTGCCGCGTCCTGTGCCCGTGCCCTGGCTGCCCATTGGATTGCCCGTTTTGGTGCGCCTGTGGACATCTCCTTGGACCGGGGGCCTCAGTTTACCTTGTGGTCGGCTATGGCCTGCCTGTTGGGGGTTCAGGTCCACCATACCGCAGCCTACCAACCCCAATCCAATGCTTTGGTAGAGCGGTTTCACCATCATCTGAAGGCTGCCCTCAAGGCACATCTCACCGGGCCGGAGTGAATGGACGAGTTACCGTGGGGTTTGCCGGGGATTCGGACTGCCCCGAAGGAGGACTTGGCTTCCTCTTCAGCAGAGTTGGTGTATGGTGCTCCGGTTACGGTTTGGGGGGATTTTGTTCCGGCGGCGTGTGGGACGTAGGAGCCGCCCTCCTTTGTGTTGGTCCGTTTACGGGAGAAGGTGGGCACGCTTGCTCCGGTACCGACGTCTCGCCATGGGTGGTGCCTTCCCACCTTCCAGCTGCTCTCCAGGACTGTTCCTTTGCGTCTCTGCGCAGTGACACGTATCCCACGCCGCTGCAGCAGCCGTACGAGGGGCCCTTCTGGGTGCTGCAGCGGGGACTTACAACTTTTGTTTTGGACATGGGGGAGGTCGGCGTGAGACTGTGTCGGTGGCTCGGTTGAAGCCTGCCCATGTCTACCCGAGTCAACCCGTGTTGGTGGCCCAGCCTCGTCGTCGGGGGCGTCTGCAGTCCCGCCCGCTCCCGTCTTCGTCTTCCTTGGGGTGTTCCCTATGGGGGAGGGGGGGGGGTGTGTGTGCACGAGGTCTGGCCGCATTGTTCGTCTAACCTTTCAGTTTCGTGCCTCCGGTTCTGGGGGGGGGGGGGGGGGGTCCTGTGGCAGCCACTTACTATGCAAACCCTCGGCAGTCGGGGGTAGAGTCACGTGACTGGGTAATGGCGGGAAAGAGTTGTCACCAGGTTTAGGGGTGTGCCCCGGTATAAATAATGAAGACATAAAGAGACTGCAGATGCTGGAATATTGACCAAAACAGAAATTGCTGGGGGAGCTCAGCGGGTCAAGCAGCATCTGCAGAGGTAAAGGACAGACAATGTTTTGACCAGAACCCTTCTTCACACTGAACTCCCTCCAGCTGAATTCCTCCAGCACATTGTGTTTTGTAAGAGATATCTTTCACCATGTTGTATCCTGATAGGATTTGCAAAATGGTATGGTTTCCCCTGAATAAAAATTCATTTATGGGAAGGGTCAGCATTGTAAGTACTGACTTCCATCCAGTCCTCCACTTTGCAAATGATTTGCTGTTTTGTCTAGAATGGTTGCAGATCTGTGAACTTACAGGCGTACTCTCCCAGAAATAAATACTCCAAACACCAACCAAGGATCACTCACAAAGAGTTGCCAGTCACACCCAGAAAATGGGATAATCTCACAAGTCCCAAAACATCACCTATTCATGTTCTTCATGGATGCCGCCTGAGTTTCCCCAGCGTTTTGTGCCTATCCTTGCTAAACCAGAACCTGTAGTTCCTTGTTTCCACAATGGGACAAACTCGCATTGTTAAGAGAGGGAATATGGAAATGTATTTGTGATTTTTGTGTGATATGTACATTTATAATTCTGTTCTTAATCCAACGTGGACTATCGAGCTAGTGAAAAAAAACTTAATTTAACAATTGACTTGTTTAATATTGCTGACGCGAATGGCATAAACACAGCTAAGTTATTTATCTGATGACATCAGTTAGATCCAGCAAGGTGCTGAGGTTTTATCATTTTAAAGATAATATAGTTGCTGTGAGATTTCTGTAACTACACCGCCTTGAAATGGAATAGAGCCGAACAGCTTTGCTCAACTATTTCTTCTGTGCTTTACCTCAAGCCAAGGGTGTTTGTTGGAGAAGAGCATGAAATAGAAACATAGAAAATAGGTGCAGGAGTAGGCCATTCGGCCCCTTGAGTCAGCATCGCCATTCAATACAATCATGGCTGATCATCCAGAATCAGTAGCCCATTCCTGCTTTCTCCCCATATCCCTTGACTCCGTTAGTCCTATGAGCTCTATCCAACTCTCTCTTGAAAATCTTCATGTTGTCAGTTACTTTGCATTTCACTGAAGACAAATTTCTATTCAAAAAGGGGTACGAACAGAATAGGGCAATTTCAGGTACCTGTGGTATTTCTATATTAGTTTTAAAGATTCTAAAATCATTTTATCCTTTTGATTACTTCAAGCAAAAACAATAACTGCCATATTTGAGATGAAATGTCAAACTCTACATTTGACCTAGGCTATAATTTTCAGCACAAGTCAATAGAGGTTGGACAACCTGCTTACTAAGTAATAAATGAAAGATTATTTCTATAAGTATCTCAGGTCTGAAGGATATTTTTTTAAACTGCTTTTCAGGTAAACGGAAATGTGTAGAAGATGGCAAACGTGTGTTGAAAGTGTTGTCTGATCTTTTGGGTCATGATAATTATGAGGTAATGGCTCCAAGTATGTGATGCAAAGCTCCATGTCTACTTGGATTGTGGAATCAATGTAGTTGATATGTGTTTATCCTGAGGTAGACAAAAATGCTGGAGAAACTGAGTGGGTGAGGCAGCATCTACGGAGCGAAGGAATAGGCAACATTTCGGGTCGAAACCCTTCATCAGACTGCCTGAAGAAGTCTTGAGTCTGAAGAAGGGTCTCGACCCGAAACCGTTGCCTATTTCCTTCTCTCCGTAGATGCTGCCTCACCCGCTGAGTTTCGCCAGCATCTTTGTCTACCTTCGATTTTCCAGCATCTGCAGTTCCTTCTTAAACATTGTGTTTATCCTGACACTGTTTGAGGGTAGTCCTGATGTCCAGTTGCTTTCTCTTTAAAACTATTGCTGACATATTTCCTGTGATGAGGTGCCTGAACAGGCTAATTGTCGTGGAATGTTCCTCATAAACGCCCCAATTGTTGCACTTGTCGGGATGCAAGATTATCAAAATGTGAATAACTAGTAGCTTTTTAACCTTGTTATTGAAGGATGCATTATGATCATTCTGAAATATTATTGCTCTGGGATTTTTCATCAGATGTCTCCAAATTATATCTTGCTTGTTGCTTTAACATTTAAAGACTGCTTTCTTTTTCAAATTTGTGAAATACAAATCTATGATTTTAAAAACACGTAAAATTTAGCTAATGCACCCTTACAATTACCAAGTAGTTATTTTAAAAAGTTGTTTTTCATATTTTGTAAAACATATCCAGCTTCATCCGGCTCGGTGTTGGGGCCGCAACTGTTTACCATATATATTCATGATTTGGAAGAGGGAATTAAGAGCAACACTAGCAAGTTTGCGGTTGACACAAAGCTGGGTGGCAGTGTGAACTGTGAAGAGGATGTTAGGAGGTTGCAGGGTGACCTGGACAGGTTGAGTGAGTAGGCAGGTGCAGTATAATATAGATAAATGTGAGGTTATCCACTTTGGTGGCAAAAACAAGGGGGCAGATTATTATCTCAATGGGGTTAGGTTCGGTAAGGGGGAGGTACAGCGAGACCTGGGTGTCCTTGTACACCGGTCACTGAAAGTTGGCGTGCAGGCATGAAGAAAGCTAATGGAATGTTAGCCTTCATAACAAGATGATTTCAGTATAGGAGTAGAGAGGTTCTTCTGCAGTTGTATAGGGCTCTGGTAAGACCACATCT
This sequence comes from Raja brachyura, assembly GCA_963514005.1. Next base: position 67,462,859 of record OY740794.1, read on the forward strand.
GGAGTATTGCATACGGTTTTGGTCTCCTAATTTGGGGAAGGACATCCTTGTGATTGAGGCAGTGCAGCGTAGGATCACAAGATTGATCCCTGTGATGGCGGAACTATCAAATGAGGAAAGATTGAAAAGACTAGGCTTGTATTCACTGGTGTTTAGAAGGATGAGGGGATATCTTATAGAAACATATAAAATTATACAAGGACTGGACAAGCTAGATGCAGGAAAAATGTTCCCAATGTTGGGCGAGTCCAGAACCAGGGGCCACAATCTTAGAATAAAGGGGAGGCCATTTAAGACTGAGGTGAGAAAAAAAGTTTTCACCCAGAGAGTTGTGAATTTGTGGAATTCCCTGCCCCAGAGGGCAGTGGAGGCCAAATCACTGGATGGATTTAAGAGAGAGTTAGATAGAGCTCTAGGGACTAGTGGAATCAAGGAGTATGGGGAGAAGGCAGGCACAGGTTATTGATTGGGGACGATCAGCCATGATCGCAATGAATGGCGGTGCTGGCTCGAAGGGCTGAATGGCCTCCTCCTGCACCTATTTTCTATGTTTCTCTGTTCATTGACTGACTGCCATTTGTTGCTTTCAGATAAGGCCATATGTGAATGGGGCGTTGTACAGCATTCTTGCCATTCCTTCCTTACGCGAGGAGGCAAGAGCAATGGTAAGTACGGTTCTGGATGGAGTGGTGCAAAGAAGAGATCTCTTCATTAATATTATTTGCTTTGATTTCATTGTGCAACTTTTCTAAAATTATTATAGGGCATGGAAGAAATTCTACAGTGTTTTATCAAAGAGGGGAACACTGAGATGAACAGACAGCTTGAGTTTATTATAAAGCAACTTAATTCAGGTTGGTATTGAAGCAAACGCATGCAGATAAATTATTTTCTTCAATAATTGGTAATCAATAATGTGCATTAGGCATTCCCAAAGTTTCTAATGGTTTTGTACCTGGGAACTGTCCATAACCCCATCTTTAATTAAAACAGAAACAAGCACTGAAGGATAATTAATATGAACATTTATTTATTGTCTTCCCCCATGTTCATACAATGGTACTGAATCTGAATATCCAACTTTCCATGGCTGGTTTGGACATATTAAGTTTGGAGTGATTGGAGGAAGCCAGCACAGGTTTGTGCATGGCAAATCATGACTAACTAACTGCTTAGTGTTTTCAATAAAGTAACGGAGGGAAATATATTGTTTGGTATATATATAAAGTTCCAAAAGCCATTTAATAATGTGCCAAATAACAGCCTTGTCTTAAATAAGTGGGCTGTAACCTTGAATAAAAAATTGGCTTAGAAATTAGAAACCGTGTCAGGTTTTAGGCCTGGGCTGGAGGGAGGTTCCCCAGCTGACCATCCAGAATCAGTGCCCCGTTCCTGCTTTCTCCCCATATCCCTTGATTCCGTTAGCCCTAAGAGCTACATCTACCTCTCACTTAAATATTTCCAGTGAATTGGCCTCAACTGCCTTCTGTGACAGAGAATTCCACAGATTCACAACTCTGGCTGAAAAGGTTTTTCCTCATCTCTGCCCTAAATGGCTGAGGCTGTATTTCACCCTCGTTAGACCTCATCTGGACTACGCAGTTGCAGCTTGGGACCCATACACAGATAAAAACATTTCATCCATCGAACGTGTCCAAAGACAGGCCGCTCGATTTGTTACAAACACCTGTGAGAGAGAAGCGAGTGTCACCAAACTTCTGAATTCTCTGGGCGGGGTGAAACCCTCTCCAAGACAGACGTGTAGCTTACCGTTTTACCTGTTTTTACAAAATGTTAAATGGTCAGCTAGACATAGATCACAAGACCTACACCAACCCCAAACCAATTAGGAGCAGACGAGGGCATTAGATCCAATTTGTGGTCCCAGCCACAAAGACAGACGTGTACAGCAATTTGTTCTTTCCACGCACTATTAAAGCACGGAATAATCTCCACCAAGCCACGGTTGCCCAGCCAGATGCAACTACATTTAAAGTGGCACTTTCTTCCCAATAACCCTCTCTGGCTAAACCCCTCCCTTCACCACCTCCAGTTTAAATTCCAGTTGGAATATTTTGGAGGACCAAGTAACCAAGAACCAAGAAAATGGTTTACCCCTTATTCTTAAACTGTGATCCCTGGTTCTGGACTCCCCCAACATTGGGACCATTTTCCCTGCATCTACCCTGTCCATTCCCTTAAGAATGTTATATGTTTCTATAAGATACCCTCTCATCTTTCTAAATTCCAGTGAATACATGCCCAGTTGACCCATTATTTAATCATATGTCAGTCCCGCCATCCCGGGAATTAATTTGGTGAACCTATGCTGCACTCCCTCAATAGCAAGAATGTTGTAACCAGGCTTTGATTTTGTGATCTAGCAGAGGAGAGGCTTGAATCAGATTCTGATGATGAAGAGGAAGATGATGACGAAGTAGGTGCAGTTTTTTTGCTGGAGATTGGTTACAATTTAAACAACTCTGACTTAATGTTTCAAAATATATACTTTTAAAATAAATACTTACAAAATAAATACTTTAAAAATAAATAAATACATTAAACAGCTTGTTGTGGCCTATATGGTTTTTCATTTGTTAATGTGCTTTTGTGTGAATAATCTATGTGAGTCTTTTCCTATCTTACATTGAGAAACATGTGCAGGGCTGGGAGAAGCTGACAAAGTGTTAGCTGTTGACAGTGAGCTCCCTGCATTCCCTGTTGGCGACTGAATGGCATCTGGTCTTGCCTGATTTCCCTCCCCAGTGGCAACTCTCAGCCCAGAAACGTCAACAACGTTTTCACATTGTAATGGGATCATGTGGATGCAAAGCTAGAGCAGGCTGCAAACATTAAAATGTTTTGTTATTCTTATGACTGGGTTGCTTGTCCACCCTATAAAGGGCCCTGTATAATTTGTGAAATTCTAAAACATCAGTTTAATCAGTAATAACATTATCAAATTTAAAACATTTCAAATCAAAAATACTAACTTTTATTTAAAACTGGCATAAGTCCATCACAATCATCCCCCACCAAGGGAGTCTAGAAGACTCTGCAGCTCCTTGGCAAGTCCTGGGCCCCGGGAACAGACCTCTAACAGAATTTGGTTTAAAAAAAAACAGCAAACATTTGGGTGAAAGCAAGACATATCGAAATAAAAGTTATATTTACAACTGTTGACATTTCTTCCCACAATCTTTTTTTTTTCCAATCAACTCAATTTGTTTTTAAAAGGTCTCCAGTTTGATCAAACTGGCTAAAATAAAGCCATAGTGAGTTCTAACATACATTGAGAAAGCCTCTGATGATTTTTGCTGCAATCTGAATGTATTCATATACATACACTTTTCTGGATTATTTGCAAGTGAAAAATAGTTTTAAACTCCATTTTGCCATTAGCCTGTTTAATTAGTCAAACAAATGTTAATGGTTTGTTTTATAAATGTGGAATGAAAAATATATATATAATTGACAACTTACTGAACTATTCATCGTTTACTGCTCCTCCAAGAAATTAACAAAACATTTCCCATTTTATGGCAATTCCCTGTCTCTGTTTAATTTGTTGCCATTAATTAATTCATGATGTAAAGTGTTCAACACTCCAAATATTATAGTGCATTTATTTACTTTAATCTCTAAAAGATTCAACTGCTGTAATAAGTGAAGAAGCACTAAAATGTATAACATGGTTTATTTGTGTAATTCAATGCGAGGATGACCCGGATGCGATGGAAGCTGACCTGGACAAGGCTGAGATACTGAAACCTCAGCCTGGAGAGTTATCTGGAGAAAGGCTACTGACGGCTGAGTACCTTGGGGTGGGTGTTCATTGTCAGACATCTGGACACACTGTAAGTTGAATACTGAAGACTATTGGCAAATATTTATGGTGTAGGTAATTATTGCATCAATAAGACATTTTAAAAGCAAGGAAGATTTGTATTTCCAGAGTAGATTTCACAACCTCTGGAGTTGCCAAAACACATTGCTCTCAGTGATGTACGTTTGTAGCAAGATTGGGGGGAAAAACAAGAAATCCTTGTACAGCTAAGTCCTCGAAATGGGAAAAAGCTGAGTAAGATTCTGCAAAGATTTTTGCGCCATTGTGTACCATTTTGGCATAGTTCCTTGATCTCACGGACAGACAAACGACAAGACTTTTAGTATTATATAGATATAGATTTAGTGGTAACGTTTTTGGATATTACTGCCAAGAAAACACTCTTGCAATCATGTTTTTTATTTAGTTTTTTATTATTTCGTACAGGTGACGGAGATTATGGGGAGAAGGCAGGAGAATGGGGTTAGGAGGGAGAGATAGATCAGCCATGATTGAGTGGTGAAGTAGACTTGATAGGCCGAATGGCCAAATTCTGCTCCTATCACTTATGATGTTATGAAGGCAATGTACAACTAGCAAAATGTCTCTGCCGGAAAGATACTTTTAGCTGGTTTGACTCAGTTTATAAATAAACCATCAAAAACCTTTTTGGAAACTGAATCTGAAGGTTAAATGTTATAATAATTTGGTATAGCAAATATCTTATGAATGTTTAAAACCATTGAATATAGTTTAATTATCTGGAGAAATGCAGAAGTTCTCCCGATTTTTTTAAATTTATGTCTGTACTTGGGTACTAGTTGGGAAGTTACATGTATGTGCCCTGTAAAGGAAGGGTGTAGAGGGATGTGAGCCAAATGTAGGCGAATGGGACTGGTCCAGGATATCATCTTGGTCGGCATGGACAAGGTGGGCTGAATGGCCTGCTTCCTTGCTTCCAGCTCCATGTTTAAGTAAACATAAAAGAACATAAACAGTTATAATATGAAAATGTGCACATTTTGTTTGTCACTACATTTTTCTATTATTTTACAGATAATGACAAACACAATGAAGGCTAAAAGAAAGCCAGTGGGACCTTTGAAAGAAAGTATTGATGAGCCCCTCCGCCGGCCAGTCACCCCAGGCATGCACAGGTTGGGTTATGTACCGTACCTATTCTGAAAACTATCTAATAAAACAAAGAATCATAAAGCTATCTTTCAGGTTAGCTTTGCCAGAAGGCCCAATTAAAATTTATAATTCATGGTGCAACAAACTTTCTGTGTCTGTTTTAAATTAGAATATGTGACAGTTGCTCTTTTGTGATGATTAATATTTGACACAAGATAAATAGTTATAGTCCTCTCAACTTGGCTATTATATGATTCATGGCACATGACCACTGATATGTATTGTTTGAAATGCTCTGAATGGAACAGTTACTGAAGAGGTATTAGTTTTTACTGAAGGAAACAGCTAGAAATCAGGGTTGCCAACTCTCACGCTTTGAGGGTGAGAATCACGCATTTGAAGAAACTCTCACGCCCTCACGCTGATCAGAAATTTCTCACACTCTGTGGTGAGAAATTCTGTGATCAACAGATAAACTGCATGGTCCGCGGGTGTTGGAGAGCCGGGGCTGAGGGAGGGATGGAAGCAGATGTAGCAGCGGGAACAGATGCGGGCGGAAAGCCGGGGCTGCCGAGTGTTTACGGGGCCTGCGAGTCGCTCACTGCATCTCCGGCCATGGAACAGTGCAAGAGTCCCGGGCTGTCAGAAGCGTTGCGCCGCTGCCACGAGAGTCTCTGTGCTGATGGGACAGAGACTCTCAAAGGGAGGTGGAGAGAGAGGGGGAGGAGACAGGGAGACAGGGGGGAGAGAGAGAGAGGGGAGAGACAGAGGGGGAGTGAATGGGGAGAGAGACGAGGAAGAGGGAGAGAGTGAGCTGGGGGAGGGGGGGAAGAGAGAGAGGGGTGAGAGGGTAGGAGAGAATGGGAGAGTGGGAAAAGAGAGAGAGGGAAGAGGGAAAGGGGGAAGAGAGGAAGATGGGGGGGCAAAGGGAAATAGGAGATAGAGGAGAAAGAGAGAGAGCAAGGGGGAGAGTGAGGTGGGAGGGAGAAATGGGGGAGATAGAGAGGGAGGGAGAAAGAGACAGAGAGTGGGGGAGAGAGAGGGAGAGGGGGAAGTGAGGGGGGGGAGAGAGAGGGGGGGGGAGAGAGGGAGGGGGGGGAGAGGGGGAGGGGGGAGAGGGAGGCAGGGCTGCCAACTCACATGCACTGAGCATGAGAATCACGCACTTCGCCAAATTCTCACGCTGACCACAAATTTCTCACGCTCTGTCGTGAGAAATTCTGTGATCAAAGAAAATTTCAAAACTCATATCAACTGCATGGGCCATGGGAGTTGGAAGCAGAAGCAGCGACGGGGACAGATGCAGACGGGAGCGGAGCTGGCGAGTGTTTGCCGGGCTGGCGAGTTGCTCACTGCAGCTCCGGCCATGGAGCAGCCTCAGTGCAAGGCGTCGGAAGCGTTGCGCCGCTGCCTTGAGAGTCTCTGTGCCAAATTCGCCCAGGTGACCGGCATGAATCAGGCTGCGGCTCGGTGCATCCTGGAGGACAACCAGTGGCTGCTGGATGTAAGTACGAAGCACTGGGTAGAAACGGTGGAAGATAGTGGCCTTCAAATGGGGGTGGTTGGAGAAAGCATCCTGCTTGCCTGCTAGATTTTCACTTACTGTAACTGCAGGAAACATGTTCCCAATGTTGGGGGAGTTCAGAACCAGGGGGGTCACAGTTTAAGAATAAAGGGGGGGCAGTTAGGACTGAGATGAGGACAAACTTTCTTCACACACAGAGTTGTGAATCTGTGGAATTCTCTGCCACAGAAGGCAGTGCAGGCCAATTCACTGGATGTTTTCAATAGAGAGTTATATTTAGCTCCCAAAATCAAGGGATATGGGGAAAAAACAGGAAAGAGGTACTAATTCTAGATGAATAGCCATGATCATATTGAATAGCAGTGCTGGCTCGAAGTCCGGTGGCCTATTCCTGCACCTATTTTCTACATTTCTATGCTTGAGTATGTAGCAATAAAACTCGATCACTTGATTTTGAAGCATTCATGCATGGTGGAGGTATAATGTGGTCATAGAGTGATACAGTGTGAAAACTGGCCCTTCAGCGCAACTTGCCCACACCCGCCAACATGTCCCAGCTACGCCACCTGCTTTTGGTCCATACCTCCAAACCTGTCCTATCCATGTATCAGTCTAACTGTTTCTTAAATGTTGGGATGGTCCCTGCCTCAACTACCTCCTCTGGCAGCTTGTTCCAAACACCCACCACCCTTTGTGTGGATAAAGTTACCCCTTAAAAAGTTACCTCTTAAAAATACTTCATACAAAAAACATTGAAACATACTTCTACAATGCACTAAAACATGATTTTAATACATCAAATTTCAAAAGGTTCCTACCCTGGGAGGGGGGACACCCTTCTTCCTCACCCTCTCCCCACTCGGTTGCTCCACTCCCTCACCGGGTACCCCCAAGGCCAGTGATCAGTGATCACTCAGCCTCCCCACTTTCAAAAAGGCTCCACGGCCCCTAGTTCAGGTGGAGAACATTGACAGATGTGAGCGGGGAACTGAGGCCAGTTGTCCATGATGTTTGGATCCCAATGCTCACCGCTTCATGTTTCGGAGTTGGCTAATGTTATTGATTTGTAATTAGCCTGATGACTTCAGGACAGTTTGTTATGAAAATGAAGGAAATTGTATCAGAATACTTATACAGCTGAGTGAGTATAATTTTATGGAAGGGAATTGTGTTCAAACAATTGATGACTTCTTTGACAAAGTGACTAGCATGTTAGACAACAAGGAAGCCAAAGAATGAAGCAAATTTTGTTATCCATAATTTGGTCTGTGAGGTGCCTCATAAAGGATTACAGCATTAGCTAAGCACCTGTGGACTTGAACGTAATAGGCTAAGTCCAGGGGGTCAGATATGGGGCTTTATGTGTGGGCCAGATATATTGTCAGTGCAAAGGGGCTAGGAGCAAGGCCAAGTGTGCATCCAGAGTCAAGGTCTGGAATAGTACTAGGTGTGCAGTCAAAGCTGGGACCAGGGGAGTGTTCAGCACTGGGAACCTAAGCAGGTGAGCAGCTATGATCAGGGTAGAATAGAGGGCCAGGTGTAAGGCTGGACTCGGGGACAGGAATGAGAGAAGGGATGCAACATCCTCCTCCCACACCCCCCCACCCCCGGTCGCTCCGCTCCCTCAGGCTTGGTCTCGCACTTTCTCACTGCCAACTCTCACCCAATGTTGGCAGCCCTGCTTGGAAACCAAAAAATGTCAAAATTATGTGAAAGAAAAATGTCATGGAATAAAGGATAATGTAACATGCAAGAAGCACATAGAGCCTGGTATGAACAGAGGAGTTGTGTCAGTGCTTCCACACCTCCATTTTATTTTCCTGAAATAGAATTCCAAATTACCTGGAATTTGATGGTATTTCCCGGCCCGGTAAGCCTTCCCCAACTGCACACGCGCGGGGTCGGTGTCCCTACACCGGCGCCAATTTCAATGATAACGCGGCTGACGGGCGCAGGCGCGGATGGTCGTAAATATACAGGTACATACTTTTTTTCCTGCAAATGATCCCGCGGGGCTGATTGGACCCTTTGGCGTCTCCCCGCACGTGCAGTTGGGGCCGCAGTCGCACATGCACAGTTGAGGAAGGCTTACCGGGCCAGGAAACTTCCCAAAATGATTTCACCTCCCTAAAATTACCCGAAGACAACCAGAATTTCCCGAATTTCAGGTAATTTCCTTCAAAGTGGAAACACTGAGTTGTGTAGTTTCTGTTACGTTGAATGTTTCTTCAAATGTTTTATTGAGCATTCTTTTTTATTTATGCAGCCAGATTTGTTTGTTCTGCACAGTTTACTTTTAACTGACTTTGTAGGTTGGGAACTGCTCTGGAAAAACACGAAAGTAGATGTCCCAGTACAGAGAGCGACCTGTATTCACAGCAAAACTCTCGGCCACCTACTCGAAGTGGGAACCGTACAAGTGATTCTGAGTTTGGTGCTTCACCTATTGGTAAGTTTAAAAACTACTTAACTGAATTTGTTTTATCATTCGTGAGACTGAGCCCATTGCTAACAAGGTTAGCAATTATTTCCTATGTCTGGTTTTCCTTAAAAAGATGATAATGAGCCCAAAAAACCATGGCAAAGGAGGAACTCAGCAGTTCAGGCAGCATCTGTGATGGGATTGAGTGGAGATGGGGAGCGAGTTAGGGGTGGGGGCATGGGGCGTAGGATGGAGATAAACAAATGGAGGAGTGGAAAGGAATAAGGTGATTGGGTAGATGGGAGGTGATTGGGGAAATGTGTGTTCAATGAGATGGGTCCAGACAGGTGGGGTAATGGGAAAGAGATAGCTGTAGGGGTATGTTGCACTCATCTCCCCCATATCTCTCCTTTCGGAGGTAGACAAAAATGCAGGAGAAACTCAGCGGGTGAGGCAGCATCTATGGAGCAAAGGAAATAGGCAACGTTTCGGGTTGACCTTTCATTCCTCTTCTCTTCTTATCCAATACCCTTTTATCTCCTTTGTACCTCTCGCCTTTGTTGTTAACTCCACCCATCTGCCAAACACCTTTCCTAATCTGTATCCACCTATCATTTGTCAGGCATTGTTCCCCCCCCCCCCCCCCCCACCTCTCGTTTCCAGTTTTTTCCACACTAATCCTGACTCGAACGTCACCTGTCCATTCCCTCCACAAATGCTGCCTGACCCACTGAGTTCTACCAGAATTTGTTGTTTACTAGGGATTCCAGATCTGCAGTCTCATGTCTTCATGCCAATGAGTCCTTCACAACAGTGTCCACTAAAACCCCCACTTTCTCCCTTCCCTTCCTAAGCCCCTTATAAGCCCCTCAGTTTCTGCCCTCCATCTCCCCCCCTGACTACTGCCATGTCCTTCTGAGCAACGGAGATCACAGTTAGTGAGGTGGTATTGGGATGGCTTTGTGAGTTGTTCGATGGCATCTTGTACATTGAACAGATGGTGGATGATACCATGCCTGGTTACTATCGGACATACACTCAACTAAAGCTGCTAATCTTGAAAACAGTGAAAAAGGTTCAAAATGTGTGTCACTGGCTGCAGATTGTCCAGCCTGTGATCAGTTCCTTTAGCCATGCTATTGTTGTGCTTAATGTGGCCAGAGGTGATGGTCCTCTTCCAGCTTATTGATAGAAGGTAGATTGCCAAATTGTAATGTCATTTGTCTCTTGTCTATTCAGTGTTATAGGGGGGTGATGTTGATGGTGCTTTGGTGGAACACATACATTTCTAGTTATCCATTTAAAACCAGATGTCCAGTTTCTATTGTTTGAAAATAAGGACTGCTTCATTCTCTCTGTAGCTAACAATAGGGCTGTATATGCTAATCATTGGTGAATATATTATGACCTCCTGATGAAGGAAAGGTTATTTATGACACACCTGTTCAAACCTGATTCTCATCGCCTGGTTGCGGAATAGAACATCACGTAGTGCAGCGCATGAACAGTCCATTCAGCCCATAATGTCTGTGTCAAATAGGTCAAAAGGTCAAAAGAGTTTATTGTCATGTGTCCCTGACAGGACAATGAAAATCTTTCTTTGCATAGCACAACAGAACATAGTAGGCATTGACGACAATTATATACGTAAATACACACATGAATTAATAAATTAATAAAGTGCAAACAACAGATGGAGGGATATTAATGTTCAGAGTTTTTTCCGAGCCAAGTTTAAATCCTGATGGCTGTGGGGAAGTAGCTATTCCTGAACCGGGTTGTTGCAGTCCTCAGGCTCCTGTACCTTCTACCCAAAGGTAGCAGGGAGATGAGTGTGTGGCCAGGATGGTGTGGGTCCTTGATGATGCTGCCAGCCTTTTTGAGGCAGCGACTGTGGTAGATCCCCTCGATGGAAGGAAGGTCAGAGCCGATGATGAACTGGGTAGTGTTTACTACTTTTTGTAGTCTTTTCCTCTCCAGCGCGCTCAAGTTGCCGAACCAAGCCACGATGCAACCAGTCAGCAAGCTCTCTACTGTACACCTGGAGAAGTTAGAGAGAGTCCTCCTTGATGGACCAACTCTCTGTAATCTTCCCAGGAAGTAGAGGCGCTGATGAGCTTTCTTAATAATTGCATCTGTGTTCTCGGACTAATAGGATGGCAATAGGATGGCAAGTTATTGAACACCTGAAGAGCTCTTGGCTCAGTGTCTATGACCATCAACCAACCGCAATAGCTGCCTTGCGTGGTGATTACGACAAGCCCGATTAACCGTAGCTTCACTTGGACTTCCTATCGCCACAATGTCAATGGCACATTCCAGTTTGGTACACATCTGTGAGGTGGTCTGGAGCTACCTTCGATACCTTCGATGTTAAAATCGATCCTGCCTCCACCGCTTCCAGCAGAAGTGGTGGAGGCAGGATCGATTTTAACATTTAAAAGTAAAGTGGATAGGTATATGGACGGGAAGGGAATGGAGGGGTATGGTCTGAGTGCAGGTTGATGGGACTAGGGGAAAATAAATGTTTGGCACGGACTGGAAGGGCCGAGAAGGCCTGTTTCCGTGCTGTAATTGTTATATGGTTACCTTGCCTTGGCAGAAGACAAAGTAAGCATCAGTGACAAGATCATTTCTTGGAGCTGCCTGATAACACCAGTTATGGTACCTCCATCATTTTGGTAATGATTGCTAGCAGACCACGAGGATCTTGTATTGCTGAATTGTCCTTCATTTTATGGAAAAGATGTCCCAGGGTCATTTTGGCAGCTCTAATAGATCTGCTCTATTTACATGTTAACCAATACTAACGCACAAATGCTACACACCACTATTATCTATAATCCAGTCCGGGTTTTTAATCCTTCCGGCACCATTCATACTAACGGCTCCTGGCACAAGCAGCCAGTCGTGATGCAGACACAGAACATGCTGTGTGACTTGATTATATGCCAATAAACCTGTTGGATCTTTACTTTGAGTATGTGTCAGTTGCTCTACAGCAGCTGAATACCACTAATATTCTACACTGAAACAGCTTGGCTGAAAGCACGGCTAATTTTGGTGCATGTCTTCAGTACTACAACCAGGACATGATTCAAACCCTTCGCCTTTGCTGTTGTCAATGCATTCAGCCATTTCTGGTGAGATGAATCAAATTTAATGATGGGCTGGATGGTGCAATGGAAGTGACCTCCAGTGGAGGTCAAGATGGATTGGTGTTGTTATTAATACAAGTCCATCACCGATTTTCAGGCAACTGGTAGTCCGGCACCCCCTTTCATCCAGACAAAATTATGAGAGCACACTCGAAATTCCCCAGAAAATTTGGCACCTAGGCTGGCTGAGACAGGCGATCTCAACCTCATTGGGACTTCCACGACCGATCAGTGGGGGGCCATGGTCCGCCAAAATGAATAATTCAGAAAGGATCTGGAACCAAGGGTGCTGGAACAGTGGTGGACCTGTACTCATTTGATATCTCAATATCTCTCCTGATACTCAGTTGATACTAATGACAAGTGCTTTTCGTAAAATGTACGAGCAGCTCAAAAAAGTTAAACCCCAATTTTCCAACCTCATGACGGATACGTTTATTAAAGATGCGTACTGACACCCTTATGTCTACAAAAACAGCTTCTGGCTGAAGGTGATTAAATACACCATTGTCTGTGTTCTGCATTTAGTTGTGGGTACCAGCATCGCTGCAGATGACAATCTTCATGTGGTCTCCAGCTCCCTATAACTGGTAAACTGCCTAACACCATTCTTGACTGGGTGGGATAGGACTACAGAACTTTTTTACTGTAATGCTGATTGTGAATAGTAGAACTTTGTTCTATTTTCTACTTTCAAGATGGGAATTCCTTTTTGGTTGAAATTGTTGTTGCTCTTGGTTAGACAATAGACGCAGGAGTAGGCCATTCGGCCCTTCAAGCCAGCACCGCCATTCAATGTGATCATGGCTGATCATCCCCAATCAGTACCCCGTTCCTGCCTTCTCCCCATACCCCCTGACTCCGCTATTTTTAAGAGCCCTATCTAGCTCTCTCAAAAGCATCCAGAGAACCTGCCTCCACCGCCCTCTGAGGCGGAGAATTCCACACTCACCACTCTCTGTGAGAAAAAGTGTTTCCTCTTCTCCAAATGGCTTACTCCTTATTCTTAAACTGTGGCCCCTGGTTCTGGATTTCCCCCAACATCAGGAACATGTTTCCTGCCTCTAGCGTGTCCAAACCCTTAACAATCTTATATGTTTCAATGAGATCCCCTCTCATCCTTCTAAACTCAAGAATGTACAAGCCCAGCCGCTCCATTCTCTCAGCATATGACAGTCTCGCCATCCCGGGAATTAACCTTGTAAACCTACGCTGCACTCCCTCAATAGCAAAAATGTCCTTCCTCAAATTAGGGGACCAAAACTGCACACAATACTCCAGGTGTGGTCTCACTAGGGCTCTGTGCAACTGCAGAAGGACCTCTTTGCTCCTATATTCGCTTCCTCGTGTTATAAAGGCCAACCTGTCCTTTTGCTTTCTTCACTGCCTGCTGTACCTGCATACTTACTTTCATGGACTGGTGTCTATGAAAGTAAGCATGCCGGTACAGCAGGCAGTCCTTATGTCCTTATTTAATTCATATTATGCTCTGTAATAGTGTTTTTATATAATGCAATGCCATTTTGTAGACAACCACTACAGAGTCCCAGCATATGAAAACGATCTGAGCATAAACGTAGTTATAACGATGAGCAAGGAAGAATCATGAAGGATCACGTACATTAATATTTGCATAACCCATTGGTTCTCAACCAATCAGCCATGACTGCCATGTATGGGTTGTTAATCGAGACCAACAGCTGAGCATGAGAGAGATGGACTATCCCCTGAATCCCTGTCTCCTCAAACTCAGCCGGGACCATGTGAACACAGATAGAAATCTGTCTGATAATGGGCCTCGCCAGTTTATTTTATTTTTTTAATGTATTTTTATTAGAGGCCATACATATTACAAATAATATAACCATTTTTTTCAGATATACTTATTACATCTTTCCAAGATTATATAAATATTACCAAGCCGTGTATATAGGCCTCCATTTTTTTTTATAGTATGAAAAAAAGAAAAAGAAAAAAGTATATAGAAAGAATAGTAAGTAATTAAAGAATATGATTATATTTGATTAAAAGGGGAGAAAAAAACAATTTAAAATAAAATAAAATAAAATAAAAATTAAAAAATAAAAAAAAATTAAAATAAAATAAAATTAAATTTAAAAAAAAACGAAACCAAAAAAAAACTATAACTAGTAAACAATTATTATACTTGAGGAAAAGAAAACAGTATGCATCTTATCAATGAATGGAACAATTTCTAATTATAATATATAGAGACATGTATATAAATCTGAAATTAAACATTTTTGTTTGATCTTCCCACCGGGTACTTATTGAGTTTCAATGCCGAGCCCAGCTACCCCTTCATATAATCAGTGAATGGAGACCATATTTGTTCAAAAAGCTCAAGTTTATCCATTAGGATAAACCTAATTCTCTCCAATTGCAACGTCTCCAACATTTCCACTGTCCACATTTTAATTGTAGGGGATAATGGTCCCTTCCAAAATTTTAATATCATTTTTTTTCCAATTATTAAAGAATAATCCAGAAAATTTCTTTGATTTGCTGTTAAAGTTTGGTTTGAATCTAAAACACCAAATGTAATTAGTTTTGGGTCAGGGATTAATGTAATCTTTAAAACTGTGGAAATAATTTTGAAAATCTCAGTCCAATAACTATTAGGTTTTGTACATATTACAAAACTATGAGTTAAATCAGCTTCTATGGTGCTGACATTTATCACACAGTGGTGATATATTAGGAAAAATTCTATTTAATCTCTTTTTTGAGTAGTGTAATCTATGTAATACCTTGAATTGTATCAAAGTATGTCTGGCATTTAACGAACAGCAATGAATTCGTTGTAAGCTTTCTTCCCAAAAATCTTCTGATATCGGTAAACCAGTTTCATTTTCCCATTTTTGTCGAAATAATTCAGTTTTTGGCATTTCCCAGTCCAAAAGAATATTATATATATATATGCTATTAATTTTTCTGTTGTTGGATGCATATTAAGTACTTCATCCAGTAAACCTGGATCTCTATTTCTGTAATCTTGCGTATTTAATTTGACATAATCTCTAATTTGTAAATATCTAAATAAATTATTTGCTTGCAATCCATAAATGGCCTTGCCAGTTTAACCTACAATTTGAAAGGGAAAAGGTGAAATCGGATCTGTCGGTATTACAGCTGAGCAAAGGGCATGAGGAGGAGCTGGCTGAGATTGACTGGAAAAGGGGCTTTAGTAGGAATGATGGTACAGCAGCAAAGGCAGAAAAGACTTAGTTGAGAGAATAGGACCTGTTTCGCTGACCAAAAAGTGTAGGAAGGAACTGCAGATGGTGGTTTAAACTGAAGATAGACACAAAAAGCCGGAATAACTCAGCAGGACCGGCAGCATCTCTGGAGAGAAAGAATAGGTCATAGAAACATAGAAATTAGGTGCAGGAGTAGGCCATTCGGCCCTTCGAGCCTGCACCGCCATTCAATATGATCAGGGCTGATCATGAATGGTCGAGACCTTGAGACTGAAGAGGTTGAAAACCAGCTATAAAACACAATGACTGGAGATGTGTGTTAAGGGCAGAAATCAGAATCATATGTTCATCCTTATTGGCGTGACACCATAATAAATATAATACAGAAAAAAGTTTAATGGGGTGGCGCAGTGGAAGAGTTGCTACCTTGCAGCACCACAGACCCGGATTTGATCCTGACTACGGGTGCTGTCTGTACAGTATTTGTACATTCCCCTTATGACCACATGGTTTTCTCTGGATATTCCGGTTTCTCCCACATCCGAAAGAAGTGCAGGTTTGTAGGTTAATTGGCTTCTGTAAATTGGCCGTGGCATGTAGGATACAACTGGTGTAAGGTAGATTGCTGGTTGGTGTGGACTTGGTGGGCCTGTTTCCATATATATGTTTCACATATATATCTTAATTTCATTGAACCATATACGGTTGAATATGTGGCATTATTTTCATCTTGTTTCTATAGTCAAAGGGTAAGGTTGATTGATTTATTTGTGCAGAACAGTGATGGAAGTCCGACCTCTTGCCTTGTTTCTATGTTTTTGTTTCTCTCTCTCTATATATATATATATATTCATGTTTATATATGTATATATATATATGCATAACAGCATGAATTATAATCTGATTTCCATATATGAATATACTAAGATCATTCATGTGGTGCACCTGTTGATCAGAGCCTCGCTCTACTGTGGAATGTAATTAGGAATGTAATTTAGCCTAACCTTATTTATACCTAATCCAATTTGAAGCATAAATGTTGCATTCAAGTGTAAGTTAGAAGACTCGCTACAGTATGCACCAGATTGCACAATTTCAAGCTGAAAAATGCAAAAGCTCCCTACCGTGGGAGGGTGGACATCCGCCTCCCACACCCTCCCCCCCCCCCCCTCGGTCGCTATGCTCCCTTGCAATTTCTCACTCACAACTCTCACCCAATGTTGGCAGCCGTGATATTAATGATTTGCATAAGGGGATTGTGGCCAAGTTTGCAGATGATGCAAGATAGGTGGAGAGGCGGGCAGTAGAGGAAGAAAGAACTCTGCAGAAGGACTTGGACAGGTTAGGAGAGTGGGCAGAGAATTAGCAGATGAAATTCAGTATAGCAAAGTGCGGAGTCATGCATTTTGGTAATAAGAATAAAGGGGTAGATTATTTTCTAAATGGAGAGAGAATCCAGAAATCGATGGTGCAAGGGGACTTGGGAGTGCAGGTGCAGGACTCCCAAAAAGTTAATTTACAAGTTGAATCAGTAGTAAGGAAGGCAAATTCAATGCTAGCATTTATATCAAGAGGACTGGAATACAAAACAGAGATGTAATGCTGAGGCTCTATAAGTCGTTGGTCAGGCCACATTTGAAGTACTGTGAGCAAATTTGGGCCCAATGTCTAAGGAAGGATGTGCTAACTCCGGAGAGGGTCCAGACAAACTTTCCAAGAATACAATACAATACAATACCGTTTATTGTCATTTGAGCCTCATTGAGGTTCAAACGAAATTTAGTTTCTGCAGTCATACAAACAAGAAAAGAACCAGGACACAACACAATTTACACAAACATCCATCACAGTGAATCTCCTCCTCACTGTGATGGAAGGCAAAGTCTTATCTCTCCCCTGCACTCCCTATTCTTCTCCCGATGTCAGAGTCAAAGCCCCTGGCGGGCGATGGTAAGTAAGTCGCGTGGCAGTTAAGGCCGTGCCGGGCGATGTAAGGCCCCGCTCCGGGTGTTGATGTTGGAGCCCCCGGCGGGCCCTAGCAAGTCCCGCGGCCATTAAAGCCGCGCCGGGCGATGTAAGGCCCCGCTCCAGGTCGTCTTCAACCCCGCGACTCGGGCGGGAGAATTTGCCGTTGCGGGAGCTCCGAAAAGCGGTCTCCCACCAGGGACCCGCGAGGTCGGGCAGTAGCAGAGCGCCACCACAGCCCCTCCCATTCCGAACTCAGCCAGCTCCACGACGGTGAGTATTCCGTAGGCTCCGCGACTGGAGCCCCAGGTCCGGTTGGAGGCCGCTCCACGGTGCTAGGCCCCAACGACAACGGAGACCCGACAGAGAAAAGGTCGGGTCCTCCACACAGGGAAAAGAATTTAAAAGTTTCCCGATCCCAGGAATGGGTGGGATCGATGAGCTTTTGACGGCACTGGGCCCCTACTCGCTGGAGTTTAGAAGGTTGAGGGGGGACCTCATTGAAACTTACAGAATAATGAAAGGCACAGACAGTGTGGATTTGGAAAGGATGTTTCCACTGGTGGGAGAGTCTAGGACCAGAGATCATAGCCTCAGAATTAAAGAGCGCTCTTTTAGAAAGGAACTGAGGAGGTACTTGTTTAGTCAGAGAGTAATTAATCTGCGGAATTCATTGCCACAGAGGGCTGTGGGGGCCAAGTCTGTGGGTATTTTTAAGGCAAATAGACAAGTTATTGATTAGAACTGGAGTGGATTCGATAGGCGGAATGGCCTAATTCCACTACAACGTGTGAACTTGTGAGTTATCAAAGAGTCATAAAGCAAGGAAACAGGCCCTTCAGCCCAATTCGTCCTTGCCCCATCTAAGCTAGGCCCATTTCCCTGAGTTTGATCCATATCCCTCTAAACCTATCCTATTCATTTATCTGTCCAAATGTACTTTAAATGTTATGTGCCTCAACTACTTCCTCTGGTAGCTCAATCCATATACCTACCACCCTCTGTATGAAAAAAGTTGCCCCTCAGGTTCCTAATAAATCTTAATAGGAAGAAGGGTCTCGACCCGAAACGTCGCCTATCTCCTTCGCTCCTTAGATGCTGCTGCACACGATGAATTTCTCCAGCTTTTTGTGTAAGCCTCCTATTAAATCTTTCACCTTAAATCCATGCCCTCTAGTTCATGAATCCCTTACACTGGGAAAAAGACTCCATGCGTTCACCCTGTAAACTAAGCTAAACCTTGCAATAGTTGCGAGGGAAATTATGGGGACAAACACTTAAGTCCTTAAAATTTTAAAACACGTTTTATACATATTTTGTAATTAACAAAGGTTTAGATAACTGACAATCAGTTCATAGGTTCATAAGTTATGGGAGCAGAATGAGGCCATTAGGCCCATCAAGTCTACTCCGTCAAGCAAACATGGCTAATCTATCTTTCCCTCTCTACCCCATTTTCCTGCCTTCTCCCCGTAACCCCAACACTGATACTAATTAAGGCAATGCAGCGTAGGTTCACGAGATTGATCCCTGGGATGGCGGGACTGTCATATGAGGAAAGATTGAAAAGACTAGGCTTGTATTCACTGGAGTTTAGATGGATGAGGGGATATCTTATAGAAACATAAAATTATAAAAGGACTGGACAAGCTAGATGCAGGAAAAATATTCCCAATTTTGAGCGAGTCCAGAACCAGGGGTCACAGTCTTAGAATAAAGGGGAGGTTATTTAAGACTGAGGTGAGAAAAACCGTTTTCACCCAGAGAGTTGTGAATTTGTGGAATTCCCTGCCACAGAGGGCATTGGAGGCCAGGTCACTGGATGGATTTAAGAGAGAGTTAAGGGCCTGTCCCACCAGCATGCAACTCTATGCGATGAACGCGATCAAACCGGCAGCGGGGGCCGCGCGGAGGTCGGGTGATCCCCTGTACAGGGCCGTTCCCACCAGCATGCGCCTGCATGCGGCAAGCGCAACTAAACCGGCAGCAGGGGCCGCGCGGAGGTCGGGTGAGTGGCGCAACGCGGCGCAAAGTGAGGCGAACTTGGAGCAAGTCCAAGGTAAGTTCGCCAGGACTTAGAGGGGCACAGAGAGAGGGGCACCAAGACACACACACATACAGGGCCACGGAACCACACACATAGAGGGTCACGGCGGCACTTACAAATAGGTTCACGGAGGCACGATGTCCGGGCGGTGTGTAAATGTCGAGGCGACTGGAAGCCGACAAGCCGTTGCCGCGCGGAATCTTTGGACATAGTCGGTTTTTCGGAGCCCCGCGCGGTGTCGGGACGAACTCCGCACAATTCCGTATGGCTCCGGCGATCGAAGTGGGACCGGCCCCGCGACGCCGGACGGCTCAAGCGACCACGTTAGGTTGCGCTAATCGCATAGAGTTGCATGCTGATGGGACAGGCCCTTTAGATAGAGCTCTAGGGGCTAGTGGAGTCGAGGGATATGGGGAGAAGGCAAGCACGGGTTATTGATAGGGGACGATAAGCCATGATCAGAATGAATGGCGGTGCTGGCTCAGAGGGCCGAATGACCTCCTCCTGCACCTATTTTCTATGTTTCTATTCAAGAATCTGTCAATCTCCGGCTTAAAAATATCCATTGAAGGCCTCCACAGCCGTCTGTGGCAATAAATTCACAGATTCACTAACGTCTGTCTAAAGAAATTCTTCCTCGTCTACTTTTTAAAGGCACATCCTTTAATTCTGAGGCTATAGCCTCTGGTCCTAGACTCTCCCACTAGTGGAATCATTCTCTTCACGTCAACTCTGTCCAGGCCTTTCATTATTTGGTAAGTTTCAATGAGGTTCCCCCTTATCCTTCTAAATTCCAGCGGGTACAGGCCCATTGCCGTTAAATGCTCATCATATGTTAACCCACTAATTCCTGGAATTACTGTCGTAAACCTCCTCTGGACCCTCTCCAGCACCAGCACATCCTACCTCATATGGGGCTCAAAATTGCTCACAATACTTCAAATGTGGTCTGACCAGCGCCTTATAGAGCCTCAGCATTACATCGCTGTTTTTGTATTCCAGCCCTCTCAAAATAAATGCTAGCATTGCATTTGTCTTCCTTACGACCGATTCAACTTGCAAATTAACTTTTCTGGAAATCCCGCAAGTCCTTTTGCACCTCCGATTTCTGAATTCTCTCCCCAGAAAATAGTCTACGCTGTTTTGTGGGTACATTCTTTGCCATAGAACTACAATAGGAGGAGGAAGATGAATGACTGAAGGATGATCAAAGCACAAGCCATGAACAGGCCACCAGAGGCATTGCAGTCGGGCCAGATTTAGCTGCCTCTTCATTTCAGATGATACTGTTGCATATTTTTATGACTCGGAGGATGAGCCCAGTGCATACCAAGGGGTATTTGTACCTATATTGTAGTTGTGCTTCCAGTTATAGTTGCACCACACCTGCGAGACAATAGGAAATGAACATTACCGCCGTGGAATTCCATCCGACCATAGATTGGGTAAATGCACAGATACTTTTACCCAGAGTAGGGGAATCAAGAACTAGAGGACATAAGTTTAAAGTAGTTGGGGGGGGGGGGGGGGGGGTGGGGGGAGAGGTTTAATAGGAACCTGAGGGGCACCTGTTTTACACAAAGTGTGGTAGGTATATAGAATGAGCTGCTCGTAGTTGAGGCAGGTACTATCACATTTAGGTACATGGATAGGATAGGTTTAGAAGGATACGGGCCAAACACAAGCAGATAAGACTACTGTATATGGGTCGGAGTGAGCAAGTTGAGCCAAAGTTTCCACACTGTTTGAACAGGGGTCTGACAAGCACCTTATAAACCATCAGCATTAAACCCCTGCTTTTATATTCTAGTCCTCTCGAAATGAATGCCAACATTGCATTTGCTTTCCTTACTACCGATTCATCCTGCAAGTTAACCTTTCGGGAATCTGCACCATTACTCCCAAGTCCCTTTGCATTTCCAAGTTTTGAATCCTCCCCATGTAGAAAAAAATCTCTGCCTTTATTCCTTCTACCATGGTGCATGACTGCACACTTTGCTACGCTGTATTCCATCTGCCACTTCTTAGCCCGCTCTCCCAACCTGTCTAAATCCTTCTGCAGAGTCCCCGCTTCTTCTACAATACCTGCCCCATCACCTATCTTCATATCATTGATAAACTTGGCCACAAATCCATCATCCAAATCGGTAATATGCAACATAAACAGTAACAGACCCAACATCGATCCCTGCAAAACACCACTAGTCAATGGCAGCCAACCAGAAAAGGCCTCCTTCATTCCCACTGTTTGCAATCTGCCATTCAGTCAAACTTATATCCATACTAGTATCTTCCCTCTCATACCATGGACACTCAGCTTGTTTAGCAGCCTCATGTCTGGCGCCTTATCAAAGGCCTTCTGAAAATCCAGTAAACAACATCCATTGACTTTCCTATCCTGCTCTTTACTTCCTCAAAGAATTCCAACACATTTAGTTTTTGTTTATTTTAACGATACAGCATGGAAACAGGCCCTTTGGCCTCCAAACCCGCACCGACCAACAATCACCCTATACGTTAGTTTTATCTTACGCTCTAGGATAAGATAGACTCAAAATGCTGGAGTAAATCATCAGGACAGGCTGCATCTCTGGAGAGAAGAAATGGGTGACATTTAGGGTCAAGACCCTTCATTTGAGAGTCAGGGGAGAGGGACACTAGAGATATGGAAGGGTAAGGTGTGAAAATGACAGAGCTGGAGAGTAGGAGGAATCACAGAAGGGAAGCAGCAGCAGAGGGCGAGGCAGAACTCTAATCGGAGAGAGCATGAGAAGTTTCAAAGTCGGCAAACCTTGAGAAGATTTTGCAGTGGGGCAGACGTCCTAACCTGCATATCTTTGGGATGTGGGAGGAAGCCAGAGCACCCGGAGATAACCTACACAGTCACAGAGAGAGTGTGCAAACTCCATTGACACAGCACCCATAGTCAGGATTGAACCTGTAATGCAGCAAATCTACTGCTGCACCACTGTGTCACCCACTGTGCCAGACAACATCTCCCCTTCACAAAACCATGCTGTCTTTGGCCTATTTTATCATCTGCTCGGAAATATCATCTAATATTAGACTGTAAAGTCTTGTCAACCACTGAAGTCAGACTGGCTGGCCTAAAATTCCCCCTGATAGAGACAGTGGTGGAGTAACTCACTGGGTCAGGCAGCATCCCCAGAGAAAAAGGACGGGGAATGTTTTAGGACCCTACTTCTGGTGTTCTACTGTTGATGCGTTTTACTTTTTTTTCGTAATAATTTTTTTAATTAGAAGTAAATACAAAATAAAAAAACATTTTGTTTGTTGTAGTCATACATTATGAATATTGTTTGTATTAACAATTGTATAATAATTGTACTTCTATATTTTTTACATTTTTATATAGATAGAAAATAATAGGGAAACATAGAAACATAGAAATTAGGTGCGGGAGTAGGCCATTTGGCCCTTCGAGCCTGCACCGTCATTCAATATGATCATGGCTGATCATCCAACTCAGTATCCCGTACCTGCCTTCTCTCCATACCCTCTGATCCCCTTAGCCACAAGGACCACATCTAACTCCCTCTTAAATATAGCCAATGAACTGGCCTCAACTACCCTCTGTGGCAGAGAGTTCCAGAGACCCACCACTCTCTGTGTGGAAAAAGTCCTTCTCATCTCTGTCCTAAAGGATTTCCCCCTTATCCTTAAGCTGTGACCCCTTGTCCTGGACCTCCCCAACATTGGGAACAATCTTCCTGTATCTAGCCTGTCGAACCCCTTAAGAATTTTGTAAGTTTCTATAAGATCCCCTCTCAATCTCCTAAATTCTAGAGAGTATAAAACGAGTCTATGCCGTCTTTGTTCATAAGACAGTCCTGACATCCCAGGAATCAGTCTGGTGAACCTTCTCTGCACTCCCTCTATGGCAATAATGTCCTTCCTCAGATTTGGAGACCAGAACTGTACGCAATACTCCAGGTATGGTCTCACCAAGACCCTATACAACTGAAGTAGAACCTCCCTGCTCCTATACTCAAATCCTTTTGCTATGAAAGCTAACATACCATTTGCTTTCTTCACTGCCTGCTGCACCTGCATGCCTACTTTCAATGACTGGTGTACCATGACACCCAGGTCTCGCTGCATCTCCCCTTTTCCTAATCGGCCTCCATTTAGATAATAGTCTGTTTTCCTATTTTTGCCACCAAAGTGGATAACCTCACATTTATCCACATTATGCTGCATCTGCCAAACATTTGCCCACTCACCCAGCCTATCCAAGTCACCTTGCAGTCTCCTAGCATCCTCCTCACAGCTAACACTGCCCCCCAGCTTAGTGCCATCCGCAGACTTGGAGATATTGCCTTCAATTCCCTCATCCAGATCATTAATGTATATTGTAAATAGCTGGGGTCCCAGCACTGAGCCTTGCGGTACCCCACTAGTCACTGCCTGCCATTGTGAAAATGACCCGTTTACTCCTACTCTTTGCTTCCTGTTTGCCAGCCAGTTCTCTATCCACATCAATACTGAACCCCCAATGCCGTATGCTTTAAGTTTATATACTAATCTCTTATGTGGGACCTTGTCGAAAGCCTTCTGGAAGTCCAGATACACCACATCCACTGGTTCTCCCCTATCCCCTAGCTACTAGTTACATCCTCGAAAAATTCCACAAGATTCGTCAGACATGATTTACCTTTCGTAAATCCATGCTGACTTTGTCCAATGATTTCACCACTTTCCAAATATGCTGCTATCCCATCTTTAATAACTGACTCTAGCAGTTTCCCCACTACCGATGTTAGACTAACTGGTCTGTAATTCCCCGTTTTCTCTCTCCTCCCCCCCTTCTTAAAAAGAGGGGTTACGTTTGCTACCCGCCAATCCTCAGGAACTACTCCAGAATCTAAAGAGTTTTGAAAGATTATCACTAATGCATCCCCTATTTCCAGAGCTACTTCCTTAAGTACTCTGGGATGCAACCTATCTGGCCATGGGGATTTATCGGCCTTTAATCCATTCAATTTACCCAACACCACTTCCCGACTAACCTGGATTTCACTCAAGTCCTCCTTTGACCCCCGGTCCCCTGCTATTTCCGGCAGATTATTTATGACTTCCTTAGTGAAGACAGAACCAAAGTAGTTATTCAATTGGTCTGCCATGTCCTTGTTCCCCATGATCAACTCACCTGTTTCTGACTGCAAGGGACCTACATTTGTTTTAACTAATCTCTTTCTCTTCATATATCTATAAAAACTTTTGCAGTCAGTTTTTATGTTCCCTGCCAGTTTTCTTTCATAATCTATTTTTCCTTTCCTAATCAAGCCTTTTGTCCTCCTCTGCTGGTCTCTGAATTTCTCCCAGTCCTCTGGTAGGCTGCTTTTTCTGGCTACTTTGTACGCATCATCCTTTGCTTTGATACTATCCCTGATTTCCCTTGTTATCCACGGATGCACTACCTTCCCTGATCTATTCTTTTGCCAAACTGGGATGAACAATTTTTGTAGTTCATCCATGCAGTCTTTAAATGTCTTCCATTGCGTATCCACCGTCAACCCTTTTAGAATTGATTGCCAGTCAATCTTGGCCAATTCATGTCTCATACCCTCAAAGTTACCTTTCCTTAAGTTCAGAACCATTGTTTCTGAATTAACAATGTCACTCTCCATCCTAATGAAGAACTCGACCATATTATGGTCACTCTTGCCCAAGGGGGCACGCACAATAAGACTGCTAACTAACCCTTCCTCATTACTCAATACCCAGTCTAAAATAGCCTGCTCTCTCGTTGGTTCCTCTACATGTTGATTTAGATAACTATCCCAAAATAGCTGGGGTCCCAGCACTGAGCCTTGCGGTACCCCACTAGTCACTGCCTGCCATTGTGAAAACGGCCTAGAGGGAAAGAAAAGAAACCAAAAAAATTAAAAGAGAATGGAGTAATCAGCTAATTATGCATGATTCGAGATATGTCCATGGATTATAAAATGTAATTCTTCATCTAATCCTTGATTCGGGTTTCAGTCAGGTTCTCGAGCCGAACCGGTTTGCCCCTTCAAATATTCAATGAATGGGGACCATATTCTAGTAAATAGTTCTTGTTTGTCCATTAAGACAAATCTTAATCTTTCCAAATGTAGGGTCTCCGACATTTCCGTAGTCCACATTTTAATTGTGGGAGTTATAGGGCCTTTCCAAAATTTTAATATTAATTTTTTCCCAGTTATTAAACTATAAGCGATAAAGTTTCTTTGGTTTGTTGTAGATAATTGATTTTGTTCTAGTATTCCTAATATTATTAATTTTGAATCGGGGTCCAATTGATGCGTTTTACTTATGATTGTATAAATTGCTGAGGCCAGGTTGGATCTTCAGAGATCAAAGAATTTAGCTGGAACTAAAATATCGAATAAGTCAATGTTTTATGGAAATATTATTTTCTTCTATAGGCTTTGATCACAATACATCAATTAGTAATAGTGATCAGGAACTTGTAGCAGCTTCATGTTCGGTCGATATGGGGTCACCTGGAAAATTGAATAGAGAATCTATCAGGTAAGTAGACATTGTGAATAGTAAAATGGGAAAATAAATAGTCAGAAAATAATTATGAAGATTGATTAAAAATATAAGTACTTGTATTTCAACTAATTATTTAATATATGCATCCTTCAGAGACTTAATTGTTGCACACATAATTATATTTTGAAATCAAGTACACTGCATAACATTTTGCAGTTTTATCTCTCTCTCTTCTTATTTTCAATCCAGCCTTCAAATGTTTCCCTGATAGTCTGCAACCCGTGCTGTAGCAGTAGAATAGATTATTTTCCTTTGTTAAACATTGCCCAGGTGAATCACTAAGAAATCCTGAAGGGACCAGGAAGGTCCCACACATCAGCACCCCTGATTTTATTTCCATTTATGTTAAAAACATGAGAAATATAAGAAAGAGAACCATCTAGCTTCACGTAATTTCTCTGCCATTCATGAGTTGATGGAGCATCATCTGCATCTACTTTTAACTCAATTATATTCTCAGATTCCTACAGTATCCAAATATCTATCATTCCTATCCTTAAATGTACCGAAATACTCTGAGGCAGAAAATTTAAATTCTCTGATTAAAGAAATCTTTCCTCATCTAAATTCTCAATGGCCTTTTCGTCACCCTTGCTGTTCTCATTCTGCCCTTTACAACTAGAGGAAGCACCTGTTGGCATTGACCCCATCAAACCCTTACAGAATATATGATATCAAGAAAACCAGATATTTGTTCCTTCCTGCCCAAATTGTATCCACTCTTGATGGAAGGATAAAAGTGCCCCAGTTGTGGTGTGTTTTAGTTGCTGAGTAGTGCTGCACAAATCATCACTACATTAATGGCTGTACTTTTATTTCCTCCATATTATTTTCCTCTAGATGTTTTGGAGAAAAACTCTTCCTATTATTGCATCCAATGTCCAAAATATTTTGATTATCATTTTTAATTTCCAGTTTCTGCTACATTTTACCTTTGTGTCAAATGTGGAATGTACAGGGATAGTCTTGCACATCTTTATGCAAACAATGTATTTCACTGTACCCAGTACACATGACAAAAAACAATGAATACATTTGATAAAAATAAATTATTATGAATATTTTCCATTTGTTTAGCAGTTTAACAATAACGCATGACAAAGAGTAGCTGTGCAATGATGAAAAAACAAGCATTATGTCAAATAAATTAAATGGAGGTTTAATTAACCATATAACCATATAACAATTACAGCACGGAAATAGGCCTTCTCAGCCCTTCCAGTCCGTGCCGACCATTTATTTTCCCCTAGTCCCATCTACCTGCACTCAGACCATACCCCTCCATTCCCTTCCCGTCCATATACCTATCCACTTTACTTTAAAATGTTACAATCGATCCTGCCTCCGCCACTTCTGCTAGAGGTTCATTCCACACAGCCACCACTCTCTGAGTAAAGAAGTTCCCCCTCATGTTACCCCTAAACTCCTGTCCCTTAATTCTCATGTCATGCCCTTTTGTTTGAATCTTCCCTACCCTCAATGGGAAAAGCTTATCCACGTCAACTCCGTCTATCCCTTTCATCATTTTAAAGACCTCAATCAAGTCCCCCCCTTAACCTTCTGCGCTCCAAAGAATAAAGACCCAACTTGTTCAACCTTTCTCTGTAACTTAGTTGCTGGAACCCAGGCAACGTTCTAGTAAACCTCCTCTGTACTCTCTCTATTTTGTTAACATCCTTCCTATAATTAGGCGACCTATAATTGGCAGGTGTTACCTAACCCTATAATTTGTTACATGTAATATTTTATCTTTTATTAATCCTTAATGTTCTATCTTCTAGGCAAAATGATTACATTACTGCATTTAACAGCAGGCCCAAGATTCCAAGGACTCCAGATACAACTATAAGTCCACGTCGAGTCAAAACTCCAACAATTGTCCCTCAGTTTTCTCAATCAGGCCCTCAACAAACAAGTCGTCCAACTTCTGCTGGGTCCTCTCACATGAGCAGACAAAGTAAGTGACTAATACCAGTGAAACTGAAACTTGCACTGTATTCTCAATCTTCCCATCTAAAAGGTTCAGCAATAGCATCACACGATGCTGTTGGTATAGGTTAGAATATGAATGAATTAGTAGGGGGTAGTCTTCTCTGTGCTTTGAACTAGAGTCCCTGATTCTTGCGATGGTTGGCCCCAGGTTGGCGCTGCTGATGTCTCCGGCTGCTGTCCTTTTATACTACTTTTCCTTCCATCTTCTAATTCCCTTTGTTCTACGCCAAGAACTCTGAAGTCAATTATTTCAAGTTGTCATTCCTCCATGGGTTGAATAAACAAAACACTTCTTCGTTCCTTATCAGGGTAGAACGTTCTTAATTCTGTTGCCTGTTCATATTTCCTTCTCATTATACAGTTGTTTTGAAAAATGTCCGTTCTGGATACCTTATCTTCTCTGCATAGCCATGAAATTATCTTCAGCTCTGTTCCCACCAGATGTCTTTCGCTGCTTCTTTGTTCTCCTGGTCTCAGCATTGATCTCCAATTCTCTCTAGCTAGCAACATACTCCTGAAGCCTGTGGTGATACTTGACATCAAGTGTCTGGCTACCGTTTAAGTTTCTGCTGATTCATTTGGCAGCATTGGTGAAACTGAGTTGTAACATGATAGATTCAAACACAATCTAGGATTTGAGTACAGATAGTTATGTAGCACACAGCCATGCCCCATCTACACACTTAATGAGGGAGCTCAGTTAAGTAATGGGCTCCAGTTGTGCCTGTAACACCAGTGACTGGAGCTTTGATGGGTTTAGGTTAAGGTAGGTTTAAGTTAAATCTCTATGGATAACTAAAGAGATAGGAGACAAAAGGAGGGAATGTATGATGCATGTCAGATGAATAATTAAAATAAGAGCCAGGCTGAATGTGGTTATTTGAGAAGGCAGTAATATTTCCAGTGGACTTTGTGTATCCCAATGTGTATCCACACTTTAAAGTCTTAGATTTTTCTTAAACAAAAGCATTTGATATGACCTAACTTGTTACCCACAACTGCCGTAATATAGAGTGCATTCAGAAAGTATTCAGACCCCTTCACTTTTTCCACATTTTGTTACGTTACAGCCTTATTCGAAAATGGATTTAAAAAAAAAATTTAAATCATCAATCTACATAAAATACCCCATAATAAAAATACAAAAACAAGTGTTTAGACATTTTTGCAAAGTAATTAAAAAGAAATAACCAAAATATCACATTTACATAAGTATTCAGACCCTTTACTCAGTACTTTGTTGAGGCAACTTTGGCAGCGATTACAGCCTCAACTCTTCATGGGTATGACGCTACAAACTTGGCACACCTGTATTTGGGTAATTTCTCCCATTCTTCTCCGCAGATCCTCTCAAGCTCTGATGGGGAGCGTCGATGCACAGCTATTTTCATGTCCCACCAGAGATGTTGATCGGGTTCAAGTCCGGGCTCTGGCTGGGCCACTCAAGGACATTCACAGACTTGTCACAAAGCCACTCCTGCGTTGTCTTGGCTGTGTGCTTCGGGTCATTGTAGTGTTGGAAGGTGAACTTCCACCCCGGTCTGAGATCCAGAACGCTCTGGAGCAGGTTTTCATCAAGGATCTCTCTGTAGTTTGCTCTGTTCATCTTTCCCTATATCCTGACTAGTCTCCCAGTTCCTGCCACTGAAAAACATCCCCACAGCATGATGCTCCCCCCACCATGCTTCACCGTAGATATGGTATTAGTCAAGTCACTTTTATTTATATACCACATTTAAAAAACAACTCTCGTTGGTCAAAGTGCTTTACATTGGTATAAGAATAGTATAACAAACAACAGTGGTTCATAGATTAAATACAAACATCACTACACACATATAGCCCTCGCTCAGAGAACGTCAAGAAAGGCTTGGGAGTAGAGATGAGTTTTTAGTCTCGACTTAAAGGAGTCGATGGAGGGTGCAGTTCTGATGGGAAGAGGGATGCTGTTCCACAGTCTAGGAGCTGCAACCGCAATGGTGCGGTCGGTCGCCCCTCAGCTCATGCCTAGACCGCGTGATGTTCAGCAACCCCAAGTCGGCCGATCTGAGGGACCTGGAGGCGGTGTGGTGGGTGAGCAGACTTTTAATGTAGGTGGGGGCAAGCCAATTGAGGGCTTTATAGACAAAGAGGAGGATCTTGACATTTATTCGGAACCGCACAGGGAGCCAGTGGAGGGAGGCCAGGATCGGGGTGATGTGGTCCCTTTTTCAGGTGCCCATCAGGAGTCTCGCTGCGGCCTTTTGGACCAGTTGCAGGCGGGGAAGATTGGCCAATGCCAGTGTAAAGGGAGTTGCAGTAATCAAGGCGGGAGGAGATAAATGTTGGATGATATTTTCGAGGACTGGAGGAATTGTTTTTTTTAGCTATCGTCCGAAGCTGAAAGAAGCTAGCTTTTACCATGGCATTGGTGATGAGCGGTGCCTGGTTTCCTCCAGACGTGGCGCTTGGCATTCAGGCGAAATAGATCAATCTTGGTTTCATCAGACAAGAGAATCTTGTTTCTCATGCCTTTTGGAAACTCCAAGCGGGCTGTCATGTGCCTTTTACTGAGGAGTGGCTTCCATCTGGCCACTCTACCATAAAGGAGAGCTGCAGATATAGTTGTCCTTCTGGAAAGTTCTCCCATCTCCACAGAGGAAGTCTGGAGCTCTGTCAGAGTGATCATCGGGTTCTTGGTCACCTCCCTGACCAAGACCCTTCTCCCCTGATTGCTCAGTTTGGCCGGGCGGCCAGCTCGATGAAGAGTCCTGGTGGTTCCAAAGTTCTTCCATTTAAGAATGACGGAGGCCACTGTGCTCTTCGGGATCTGCAATGCTGCAGAAATTGTTTTATACCCTTCCCCAGATCTGTGTCTCAACACAATCCTCTCTCGGAGGTCTATGGACAATTCCTTTGTCTTCATGGCTTGGTTTTTGCTCTGACATGCACTGTCAACTGTGGGACCTTATATAGACAGGTGTGCCTTTCCAAATCATGTCCAATCAGTTTAATTTACCATTGGTGGACTCCAATCAAGTTGTAGAATCATCTCACAGATATTCAATGAATTTCTTTTTAAATCCTTAGCAAAAATGTCCAAATGCCTGTTTTTGCTTCCTCATTCTGGGGTATTGGGTGTAGATTGATGATGAAAAAAATGAATTTAATCCATTTAAAAATAAAGCTGTAAAATAACAAAATGTGGAAAAAGTGAAGGGGTGAGAATACTTTCTGAATGCACTGCACCACTGATACTAAGAACCATTGTTAGCTGCCATGTCCAAGGCAGCCTTGATAAGTATATAATGCCTACGGACACTCCTGCTAATCTTCTCATCCTTCCCATTGTGATAGGCAGACCATCTCCTCATACAAGCATCTACTTCTGACTACATACAAGATGATTGGGAGGCCACTCAACTATCCAACAACTGGTTGTTTTCTGCTCTTATAATGTGAGGATTTTCTACCACATTTTTGTGGTAATCTCTCTTATTACAAGGAAACTAGTCTGCTTTTTCTTTCTTGCACAACTTTAAAAAAAACCTCCTCATGCATTACACTCTCTTCAGGTTGCTTTGGGTCATACATCCATTCTCACAAGTAATATATTTCATTTCATAAAGGGTGAAGAATCCAAAGTCAGATTTCTGGATACAAGATTTTTGCCTGCAGTTAAATTCAATTTGTTTGTTACTTTTGTAGGCAGCCAGTCATTCTGGAAATGATGACACATCTTTCCTCAGGAATCACCTGCTAAAGTTTTCAAAACAAAGCCAAATTCCTGTAATGGTTCTGCTGCTCAAATGCTATCTACAGAGCTCGAGTTGGATAAATGAGTGGGATTATGCGATAGAGAGGGATCATGCCAGAAACCTCGCGTCTGCTTTTTGTACAACATGACTAAATGAACACTTCAGAAATATAAATAATAATAATTTATTCCTGTGTTTTATTGCAATTTTATTTTTAATTTTTTTTTAAATATAAATGTCTTAGCTTCTATTTCTGATGTAAAACTTGTGCAATGCTTGTTTATAATTGCAATAATTTTGAACAATCTACTTGTATTTTACCATCTTGCCTTGACAATGAAATGAATAAAAGCCTAATCTGGAAATGTAGCAAAAGAACGTGCACTTGTCTGAAGTAATAGCTTGTGCGAGATTGATTTTAAAATAGATGTGTTTACTTATCTTCAGTGTTTGCATTGTTTTTGATGTATCAAAGAAAAATAAAATCTGATTTTTATAAATGTTCAAATTTAAGCCCGTTAAGGAAATCAATAGGAAATGTATTCAATTATCACAGTGACTATGTATTTATCTAGGGATAAAAATTCGAAACATAGAAGAAAACATACTTTATTTCATCAGTGTGAAAGTTCGATGGTCTGGATGTAATCTTGTCCAACTAAGCTGAAATCTCTTGAACTGGCCCCAGCAAAAATATATTTTGGTCATTGAGTTTTTAAGGATGTACCAAGTCATAATTAATACCTAGCAAATATTCTGACATTTGAAACCATTTTGTACTTTTTTATATTTTTTACTTGAATATTCTAACATATATGTTTTTTTAAAATACATATCAAAAGTTTATTTTCTATTTTAATTCCTAATATAATTATGTTTAGGTGATGCTATCCTCAAAAAGGATATTTTTAAGGCAGAGACTGACAGATTATGGATTATTAATGATGTCAGGGAAAATTGGGTTGAGAGGGAAAAATAGATCAGCCATAGAGGATACTGTGTGGAAACAGGCCCTTCGGCCCACCTTGCCCATACCGGCCAACATGTCCCAACTGCACTAGTTCCACCTGCCTGCATTTGGTCCATATTCCTCCAAACATGTCCTATCCATGCACCAGTCTAACTGTTTCTTTAACGTTGGGATAGTCCCAGCCTCAACTACCTCCTCTGGCAGCTTGTTCCATACACCCACCACCCTTTGTGTGAAAACTTTACCCCTCAGATTCCTATTAAATCTGTTCCCTTTCACCTTGAACCTATGTCCACTGGTCCTCGATTTCCCCTGCTCTGGGCAAGATATTCTGTGCATCCACCGATCTATTCCTCTCATGATTTTATACACCTCTATAAGATCACCCCTCATCCTCCTGCGCTCCAAGGTACAGCGACTCAGCCTACTCAACCACTCCCGATAGCTCAGACACTCTAGTCCTGGCAACATCCTAGTAAATCTTCTCTGAACCCTTGCAAGTTTGACAATATATTTCCTTTAACACGGGGCCCAGAACTGAACACAATACATGAGTGCAGTGTGAACAACACAGCCATGATTGAATGGCGGGGGTAGACTTAATGGGCCGAATGGCCTAATTTTGCTCCAAGAACTTAGGAACTTATTTAGCAACCTATTTTTAAACAAACATTTCCTCTCTGAGATTTTTTTTTCTAAAGCTCAGGGCTTTATTCTGGCAATATAAGCAAGGCTTTATATTGGCCAGGGATCACTTTGACCTGACTCCTGACGTTAGTAGCAAAGTGTGGATCACAAAATCTTTGTTGGGAACATTGGGGATATCTCTGAGCTAACAGCAAATTCTATGCCAATAAATCTCACAACAACCAGCCCTATTTTTCTTAAAATATCTCAAATTATTGAGTGTTGTTGCTCAGTAGGAAACAAAGCACTAGATGATACATTTGGCTTTTAGACAGTTTACTACTTCTTCCAGAGCAACAGTGGAACAATTTTTCTTATATCTTTGATGTATAACGTGTCTTCTGAAAGGGACCCGTTAATCCCTACTCCTTGTTTCCTGTCTGCCAACCAAATTTCTATCCATGTCAGTACACTACCCCCAATGCCATATGCTCTAATTTTGCCCACTAATCTCCTACGTGGGACCTTATCAAATGCTTTCTGAAAGTCCAGGTACACTACATCCACTGGCTCTCTCGTGTACATTTTCATAGAAACATAGACATAGAAACATGGAAATTAGGTGCAGGAATAGGCCATTCGGCCCTTCGAGCCTGCACCGCCATTCAATATGATCATAGCTGATCATCCAACTCAGTATCCCATACCTGCCTTCTCTCCATACCCTCTGATCCCCTTAGCCACAAGGGCCACATCTAACTCCCTCTTAAATATAGCCAATGAACTGGCCTCAACTACCCTCTGTGGCAGACAGTTCCAGAGACCCACCACTCTCTGTGTGAAAAAAGTCCCTCGCATCTCGGTCCTAAAGGATTTCCCCCTTATCCTTAAGATTCCTAGTTACATCCTCAAAAAATTCCAGAAGATTAGTCAAGCATGATTTCCCCTTCGTAAATCCATGCTGACTCGGACCGATCCTGTTACTGCTATCCAAATGTGCCACTATTTCATCTCTTATAATTGACTCCAGCGTCTTCCCCACCACTGATGTCAGCTTAATGTCTATAATTCCCTGTTTTCTCTCTCTCATCTTTCTTAAAAAGTGGGATAACATTAGCTACCCTCCAATCCACAGGAACTGATCCTGAATCTATAGAACATTGGAAAATGATCACCAATGCATCCACGATTTCTAGAACCACTTCTTTAATTGTTTGTGTCTTCCTTAGTGAAGACGGATCCAAAGTATTTGGATACTGATCTACATTTAGATCAGTATCCAAATGGCAACTGATCTGCCATTTTCTTGTTCCCCATAATAAATTTACCTGTTTCAGTCTTCAAGGGTCCAACTTTGGTCTGAACTAATTTGTTCTAACTATTAGACAGTCAAAAGCTTTTTCCCAGGATGGAAATATCAAATACTACAGGATGTAGCTTTAAGATAAGAAGGGCAAACTTTTCTAAACAGAGGTAGTGAGTGCCTGGATCAAGTGCAGATATGGATTAAATGCAGGTAGATAGTTGGTCTTGGCATCATGTTCGGCACAGACGACGTGGGTTGAAGGACCTGTTCTTGTGCTGTACTGTTCCTTGTTCTAATAATTTGTTCATTGGCTTTCAGTAAATATATCTAGAAAATTATGCTTGCTGTTAAATGACTTGAGTCTTTTCATTGAACAAAACCTTGGCAATTGAAAGCATTCCTTCATGAATCTTGCAGATTCTGTTTCATTGTAGCACTACAGAAAATGCTACAATTTCTGGAATTTTTGTCCCGTATGTACTACCTTTGTCTGTATTTTGCTTTTTATTCCCTTCATGTAACAAAGTGGATCAAATCTTTTGCACAATTCTTGACCATAATTCCACTGTCTCCGAATTAAGGTAATAAGGAATAGGGGTAGAATTAGGCCATTCGACCCATCAAGTCTACTCCGCCATTCAATTATGGCTGATCTATCTCTCCCTCCTAATCCCATCCTCCAACCTTCTCCCCATAACCTCTGACAGCCATACTAATCAATAATCTATTACTGCCTTAAAAATATCCACTGATGGCCTCCACAGTCTTCTGTGGCAAGGAATTCCACAGATTCACCACCCTCTGACTAAAGAACTTTCTCCTCATCTCCTACCTAAAATAACGCCCTTTAATTCTAGGACCTCTAGTCCTAGACTCTCCCACTAGTGGAAACATCCATTCCCCATCCACTCCATCCAAGCCATTCACTTCTGTCTGTTTCATTGAGGTGTCCCCCCCCCCCCCCCCCCCCCATTCTTCTAAACTCCAGTGCTGACAAACATTCATCACGGGTTAGTCCACTCACTCCAGAGATCATTCTTGTAAACCTCCTCTGGACCCTCTCCAGAGCCAGCACATCCTTCCTCAGATATGGTGTACAAAATTGCTCAAAATTCAAATGCAGCCTTACCAGTGCCTTATAGAGCCTCAACATTAGATCCCTGTTTTTGTATACAAACCTTCTTGAAATAACTGAGAGCATTGAGTTTGCTTTCTTTACTACTGATTCAACTTGCAGATTAACTTTTTGGGAATCCTGCACCAGCACTTCCAAGTCCCTTTGAACTCAGATATCTGGATTCTCACCCCATTTAGAAAATAGTCTCTGCCTTTCTTCCTACTACCAAAATGCATGACTCCACATTTTACTACACTATATTCCATCTGCCACTTCTCTGCCCACTCTCCCAACCTGTCCAACTCCTTCTGCAGAGTCCCTGCTTTCTCTACACTACTTGCCCCTCCACCTATTTTTGTATCATCTGCAAACTTTGCCACAAAGCCTTCAATCTCCTCGTTCAAATCCTTAATATAAAACGTGTAGAGTAGCGGCCCCAACACCGACCCTTGCAGAACTCCATTAGTCACTGGCAGCCAACCAGAAAAAGCCCCCTTTATTGCCACTCTTTGTCTCCTGCAATCCAGCCAACCCGCTATCCATGCTAGTATCTGCCCTTTGATACCATGGGCTCTCATCTTCCAAAGCAGCCTCACATGTGGCACCTTTTAAAAGGCTCTCTGGAATTCAATCAATCAACCAATCAACGAGAGTATTTGAGTTTAGGAGCTAGCAGATCCTGCTGCAGTTGTTCATGGCCCTTAGGGCTAAAGAAATCATAGAAACATAGAAAATAAATGCAGGAGTAGGCCATTCAGCCCTTCGAGCCAGGACTGCCAATAAAACTCTCTGTTGAAAACATCTAGTGAATTTGCCTCCACTGCCTTCTGTGGCAGAGAATTCCACAGATTCACAACTCTCTGGGTGAAAACGTTTTTCCTCATCTCAGTCCTAAATGACTTACCTTTTTTTCTTAAACCGTGACCCCTGGTTCTGGACTCCCCCAACATTGGAAACATTTTTTCCTGTCCAATCCTCTAAGAATTTTATACATTTTTCTATAAGATGCCCTCTCATCCTTCTAAATTCCAGCGAATACAAGCCCAGTCAACCCTTTCTTTCATTATACGTCAGTCCCGCCATTCCAGGAATGAACCTGGTGAACCTACGCTGCACTCCCTCAATAGCAATGTCCTTCCTAAAAATTAGGAGACCAAAATTGCACACAATACTCCAGGTGCGGTCCCACCAGGGCCCTGTACAACTGCAGTAGGACCTCCTTGCTCCTAACTCAAATCCTCTCGTAAAGAAGGCCAGCATGCCATTAGCTTTCTTCACTGCCTGCATGCTTACTTTCAGTGACTGATGTACAAGCACACCCAGGTCTCGCTTCACCTCCTCTTCTCCTAATCTGACACCATTCAGATAATAATCTGCCTTCCTGTTCTTGCCACCAAAGTGGATAATCTCTCATTTATCCACATTATACTGCATCCTCCATGCTTCTGCCCACTCACCCAAGCTATCCAAGTCACCCTGCAGTCTCATAGCATCCTCCTCGCAGCTCACACTGCCACCCAGCTTTGTGTCATCCACAAACTTAGAGATGTTACATTT
The DNA here is from genome assembly GCA_963514005.1 of Raja brachyura. The sequence goes on from OY740794.1 coordinate 67,500,027, forward strand.
AATTCCTTTGTCTATTTTGTTAATATATATTGTAAACAACTGGGGTCCCAGCACCAAGTCTTGTGGCACCATGCTAGTCACTGCCTGCCATTCTGAAAAGGACCCACTCTTGCTTCCTGTCTGCCAACCAGTTCTCTATCCATGTCAATACCCTACCTCCAATACCATGTGCTCTAATTTTGCACACTAATCTCTTGTGTGAGACCTTGTCAAAGGCTTTTTGAAAGTCCAGATACATCACATCCACTGGCTCTCTCTTATCCATTACACTTGTTACATCCTCAAAAAAATCCATAAGATTAGTCAAGCATGATTTCCCCTTCATAAATGCATGCTGACTTTCCAAATGCGCTGCTATAACATCTTTAATAATCGACTCCAGCATCTTCCCCACTACCGATGTAAGGCTAACTGGTCTGTAATTCCCAGTTTTCTCTCTCCCTCATTTCTTAAAAACTGGAGTTACATTGGTTACCTTCCAGTCCACAGGAACTGGTCCCAGTCGAGAGAACATTGAAAAATGATCTCCAATGCATAGGGATATGTGGAAAAAGCAGGAACAGGGGTACTGATTTTAGATGATCAGCCATTATCATATTGAATGGCGTGCTGACCTAAAGGGCCGAATGGCCTACTCCTGCACCTACTTTTCTATGTTTCTATTGCAGAATCGACGTTCTACAATCGGGTCCAAACTGTACCATTGCACAGCAGAGCTAAAATTGCTCTGTATGTCTCAGTCCTTTGGTTTCAGGACATTATCTCAGTCCATGTGAGATCATATTTTTGATTTACTTAAGAGATAAAGTCTGTAATGGTGGACAGAGTTTAGAGAAACCCTTGTGTGAAGGAAACTAACTAGCCAACTATGATTGGTTGATTGGAGAGATGCAACATGGAAACAGGCCCTTCGGCCCACCGAATCCATGCCGACCATCCATCACCCTTTCACACTAAAGATAGACAGAAGATGCTGGAGTAACTCAGCGGGACAGGCAGCATCTCTGGAGAGAAGGAAGGGCCAAAAACACGAAACGCCACTCATTCCTTCTCTCCAGAGATGCTGCCTGTCCCGCTGAGTTACTCCAGCGTTTTGTGTCTACCCCCGGTTTAAAGCAGCATCTGCAGTTCCTTCCAACACCGGTCAACGCTAGATCTGGGACATCCTGCCTTCGCATCCACTGTCGACACGTGAGGAGGCAATTTACAGAAAGCAATGAACCTACACGTCTTTGGAATGTGATTCGTGGTGACGGGGAGAGCGGACAAACTCCACACGGGCAGCACCCGAGACCAGGATGAAACCCGGGTCCCTGGCGCTAAGGAAGCAGCTCGTTCATCCGCGGCCGGACAGGCTCCCGGCCAATCAGCGCCTCGCCTGCCGCTCCCGATCCTGGTCCTGGCTCCGGTTTGACTCCGGCTCCGGCTCCTGGTCCTGGCTCCGGCTCCGGCTCCTGGTCCCGGCTCCGGCTCCGGCTCCTGGTCCCGGCTCCGGCTCCGGCTCTTGGTACCGACTGCGGCTCCGGCTCCTGGTCCCGACTCCGGCTCCTGGTCCCGGCTCCGGATCCTGCTCCTGACTCCGGTTTGACTCCGGCTCCGGCTCTTGGTACCGACTCCGGCTCCGGCTCCTGGTCCCGACTCCGGCTCCGGCTCTTGGTCCCGACTCCGGCTGTGGCTCCGGCTCCTGCTCGGAGTCCGGGTCTGTCTTGGTCGCGTTCAGGTAAGTGAGACGTTCCCTTCTGTTCACATTTGCCGAGAGAAATTTATTTGCAGGTTTGAGTCCTGAAATCAGAAAGTTACTGAACAAGATTGAAGCAAAGAACTGCAGATGCTGGTTTACTAAAGACACAGAGTGCTGGAGTAACTCGGGCAAGGCAGCATCTGTGAAGAACATGGATAGGTGACGATCCGGGCAGGGACGCTTGTTCTGACTGACTGTGGTGGGACAGGGAGAGAGCGGGGCAGGAGCACAAAGCGGGGCAGGTTTGACTGCAACTTCGCGGCTGAGCGAGGACTGTGCTGCGAACTTTATGAAATGTTGCACATCCCTTTCTGTCAAATCTGATAACATTTCCTCACTGTTTTTCGTGGACTACTGCTGGATTCATGGTGTTAACTGCACAGTGCCACCAGGAAGTGCCACCCCAGTTAATATTCCAACGCCGGCCGGTCAGAAGTCGCAACCACAGAACTGGACCGTGTCACAATGCTGACACAACGTGCTGGAGTAACGCAGGCTCGGCAGCATCTCTGGAGAACATCTAGTTTGGTTTGGGGGTTACACAAAAGGCTGGAGAAACTCAGCGGGTGCAAACAGCATCTAAGGAGCGAAGGAGATAGGCGACGTTTCGGGTCGAGACCCTTCTTCATAACTAGTTTAGTTTAGTTAATTGTCATGTGTGCCGAGGTACAGTGAAAAGCTTTTGTTGCCCGCTGTTCAGTCAGCGGAAAGACAATACATAATTACAAGAGGGACACTTACAGTTGTCAGATAGTATTTACCGTATACAGTCTTGTTTACAGTGTGCAGATAGTCTTGTTTACAGTGTGCAGATACAGTCGTGTTTACAGTGTGCAGATAGTCTTGTTTACAGTGTGCAGATACAGTCGTGTTTACAGTGTGCAGATACAGTCGTGTTTACAGTGTGCAGATACAGTCTTGTTTACAGTGTGCAGATACAGTCTTGTTTACAGTGTGCAGATAGTCTTGTTTACAGTGTGCAGATACAGTCGTGTTTACAGTGTGCAGATACAGTCTTGTTTACAGTGTGCAGATAGTCTTGTTTACAGTGTGCAGATACAGTCGTGTTTACAGTGTGCAGATACAGTCTTGTTTACAGTGTGCAGATACAGTCGTGTTTACAGTGTGCAGATACAGTCGTGTTTACAGTGTGCAGATAGTCTTGTTTACAGTGTGCAGATACAGTCTTGTTTACAGTGTGCAGATACAGTCTTGTTTGCAGTGTGCAGATACAGTCGTGTTTACAGTGTGCAGATACAGTCTTGTTTACAGTGTGCAGATACAGTCTTGTTTACAGTGTGCAGATACAGTCTTGTTTACAGTGTGCAGATACAGTCTTGTTTGCAGTGTGCAGATAGTCTTGTTTGCAGTGTGCAGATACAGTCTTGTTTGCAGTGTGCAGATACAGTCGTGTTTACAGTGTGCAGATAGTCTTGTTTACAGTGTGCAGATACAGTCTTGTTTGCAGTGTGCAGATACAGTCTTGTTTACAGTGTGCAGATACAATCTTGTTTACAGTGTGCAGATAGTCTTGTTTACAGTGTGCAGATACAGTCGTGTTTACAGTGTGCAGATACAGTCGTGTTTACAGTGTGCAGATACAGTCTTGTTTGCAGTGTGCAGATACAGTCTTGTTTACAGTGTGCAGATACAGTCTTGTTTACAGTGTGCAGATACAGTCTTGTTTACAGTGTGCAGATAGTCTTGTTTACAGTGTGCAGATACAGTCTTGTTTACAGTGTGCAGATACAGTCTTGTTTACAGTGTGCAGATACAGTCTTGTTTACAGTGTGCAGATAGTCTTGTTTACAGTGTGCAGATACAGTCCTGTTTACAGTGTGCAGATAGTCTTGTTTACAGTGTGCAGATACAGTCTTGTTTACAGTGTGCAGATAGTCTTGTTTACAGTGTGCAGATACAGTCTTGTTTACAGTGTGCAGATACAGTCTCGTTTACAGTGTGCAGATAGTCTTGTTTACAGTGTGCAGATACAGTCTTGTTTACAGTGTGCAGATAGCCTTGTTTACAGTGTGCAGATACAGTCTCGTTTACAGTGTGCAGATAGTCTTGGTTACAGTGTGCAGATACAGTCTTGTTTACAGTGTGCAGATACATTACATCTGCAAGTCTGCGTGTCTCCATCATTACAAGTAGATGCTGCCACTAACCAGAGAGACAAATGGAAGGACACGGCATGCAAACAGTTGGGCATTGTTGTTGGGCATTGCAATGCCTCTCTTTTAAACCAGGCTGTGGCACTGATAATGACAGACGATGAGGAATTAAGGAATTGTGTCTTGGTTATGTCTGGAAGATGCTGTTGATGGAGGATCTGGTGGTGGAAACAGCTGGGTCATCAACTGAGAATATAGATAAACATACGGTGAATAAACCGTACACGCATGGTGGTAGGGTCTTTACAATACAATAGAACTTTATCCCAGGAGGGAAATTGGTCTAAATTGCTTTGGGCTTAAACATTGAATTTTCTCAATTCTGTTAACCCAGACTGCCCCCACCCCTCCCTCAGCCCTCGGGCCCTGACATTCCTTCTCCATCCCCCCCCAGTCGCACTAGCTTCTCATTTTCACACCACAAACAGCTTACAATGGCCTGTTTCCTTTATCATCAATACTTTTTTGCATATCTTTCACTCATTGTTCTTTATCTCTCCACATCACTGTTTATATCTCTCGTTTCCCTGATCCCTGACCAGTCTGAAGAAGGGTCTCGACCCGAAACGTCGCCTATCTCCTTCGCCCCTTAGATGCTGCTGCACCCGCTGAGTTTCTCCAGCTTTTTGTGTGACCCTTGGTCTAAATAAAGTTCTATCATATTGTAAAGACCCTACCACCATGCGTGTACGGTTTCTTCACCGTATGTTAAGATATCATTGGATCAGAAATATCATCCAGGACACATCAGCTGCTAACTTTGTGTGCGGATCAGATCAAATGTCCATCGGAGGTGCCCTGAAGTTAGAGGTGGAAGGGTGAGTGTAGCGACGTGGCCCCGATAGCCACTCTAAAGCAGGGTTTGGTTCAGTTATTTGCAATCAAAGAGCAACAAGTAACATCTGTTGACGTTCGAGGAGCAACCAGCACAAATTGACAGAAGCACTAAAGTATCCGTGCGGGCATGTCGACACGCTTTGACACAAATTGCATACAATATGTCAGCAAGGCGTCACGCCAGAGACCCGGGTTCGATCCTGACTACAGGTGCTGTCTGTACGGAGTTTGCACGTTCTCCTCGTGAATTGCGTGGGGTTTGCCCAGGTTCTCCAGTTTCCTCCCACTCTCCAAGGAAGTGCAGGTTTGTAGGTTAATTGGTGCCGAACATCATGCTAAGTTAAACTGATCTCATCTGCATGTACATGATCCATATCACTCTATTCCCTGCATATCCATGTGCTTATCTAAAAGCCTCTTAAACACCACTCTCAGATCTGCCAGATTTGTCTGGCAATGAGTTCCAAGTCCCTGTAATGTATTCATACATATTCATAGAAACATAGAAAAATAGGTGCTGGAGTAGGCCATTCGGCCCTTCGAGCCTGCACCGCCATTCAATGTGATCATGGCTGATCATCCAACTCAGTATCCCGTACCTGCCTTCTCTCCATACCCCCTGATCCCTTTAGCCACAAGTGCCACATCTAACGCCCTCTTAAATATAGCCAATGAACTGGCCTCAACTACCTTCTGTGGCAGAGAATTCCAGAGACTCACCACTCTCTGTGTACAGAATGTTTTCCTCAACTCGGTCCTAAAGGAATTCCCCCTTATCCTTAGACTGTGACCCCTTGTTCTGGACTCCCCCAACATCGGGAACAATCTTCCAGCATCTAGCTTGTCCAACCCCTTAAGAATTTTGTAAGTTTCTATAAGATCCCCCCTCAATCTTCTAAATTCCAGCGAGTACAAGCCGAGTCTATCCAGTCTTTCCTCATATGAAAGTCCTGACATCCCAGGAATCAGTCCAGTGAATCTTCTCTGTACCCCCTCTATGGCAAGGATGTCTTTCCTCAGATTTGGAGACCAAAACTGTACGCAATACTCCAGGTGTGGCCTCACCAAAACCCTGTACAACTGCAGTAGAACCTCCATGCTCCTATACGCAAATCCTTTTGCTATGAATGCTAACATACCATTTGCTTTCTTCACTGCCTGCTGCACTTGCATGCCTAGTTTCAATGACTGGTGTACCATGACACCCAGGTCTCGTTGCATCTCCCCTTTTCCTAATCTGCCACCATTCAGATAATAGTCTACCCTCATGTTTTTGCCACCAAAGTGGATAACCTCACATTTATCCACATTATACTGCATCTGCCATGCATCTGCCCATTCACTCAGCCTATCCAAGTCACCTTGCAGCCTCCAAGCATCCTCCTCACACCTAACTATACCCCCCAGCTTGGTGTCATCTGCAAATTTGGAGATGTTGCATTGAATTCCCTCGTCCAAATCATTAATATATATTGTAAATAGCTGGGGTCCCAGCACTGAGCCTTGCGGCACCCCACTAGTCACTGCCTGCCATTCTGAAAAGGACTCGTTTACTCCTACCCTTTGCCTCCTGTCTGCCAGCCAGTTCTCTATCCACATCAATACTGAACCCCCAATACCGTGTGCTTTAAGTTTGTATGCTAATCTCTTATGCGGGACCTTGTCGAAAGCCTTCTGAAAGTCTAGATATAACACATCCACTGGTTCTCCCTTATCCACTCTACTAGTTACATCCTCGAAAAATTCTATCAGATTTGTCAGACATGATTTACCTTTCGTAAATCCATGCTGACTTTGTCCAATGATTTCACCACTTTCCAAATGCGCTCATGTGTAAGTTAATGAGTTGGTGTTCAATATAAGGTGAGTAATAAATCTCTCTCTCTCGTGATCCAGGCAACCAGTGTGTAAGTCTAGTTCTTCACTCTGCCGTCCGGAATATAACACCCACTACGCTCTCTATAACCGTATTGCTTTACCCTCTAGTGCTGGACATTTCCATGGTGAGAAAAACGTTCTGACTGTCTACCTCGCACGTATCTTTATTAAACCCTAGACCGTCCTCTGTGAAACACATCTACACGCCAGCCAACCTGAAAAGACCCCTTTATTGCCACACCTTGTTTTCTGCCACAGCAGTCTCCATGCCAGTACCTTGCCTCTAACACCATGGTTCCCTATCTTGTTTCGCAGCCTCACGTGTGGCACCTTATCAAAGGCTTTCTGAAAATCCAAGTAAACAACATCCACTGACTCTCCTTTGTCTGTCCTGCCTGTTACTTCCTCAAAAAAACCATCAGATTTGTCAGGCGAGATCTCCACATAACTTTGACCTATTTTATCATGTGCGACCAAGTACTCCAAAACCTCATCCTCAATAATGGACTCTTAAAATGTTACTTACCACAGAAGTCAGGCTAACAGGCCAGAGTTTGGACAGACTTGGATTGCTTTCTCTGGAAGGTAGCGAGGAGACCAGATAGAAGTATGTAAAATTACGACAGGATCGACATCAGAATGTTTTTATTTGGTTGGAAATCTTTCGCTTATGGTGAGAGGGGTAAGATTTAAAGGAGTTTAGCAGGCAAAACAATGGGTGGTGAGTACCTGGAACGCACTGCTGGGGTGATGGCGAAGCAGACAGAGTATTCAAGACAGAGTTAGATTTAGCTCTCAGGGCTAAGGGAATCAAGGGATATGGGGAAAAGCAGGAACGGGGCACTGATTTTAGATGATCAGCCATGATCATATTGAATGGCGGTGCTGGCTCGAAGGGCCGAATGGCCTACTCCTGCACCTATTTTCCATGTTCTTGACACTATATTCTAATTATTATATTTTTATACATGGACGTAGCGTTACCATTGGCAAGATCAAAGGTTCTGTTTCCAATCTAGTTAGAAAATGAACTTGTTGCTTCTGAGAAGTTGCAGATGTTAGAATCCTCAGAAAAAATCAATAGGCTGGGTCACTCAGCAGGTCAGGGGTCACTCAGCAGGTCTGGGGTCACTCAGCAGGTCAGGGGTCACTCAGCAGGTCAGGGGTCACTCAGCAGGTCAGGGGTCACTCAGCAGGTCTGGGGTCACTCAGCAGGTCTGGGGTCACTCAGCAGGTCAAGGGGCGCTCAGCAGGTCGGGTAACTCCACAGGGCAAGGGGCGCTCAGCAGGTCAAGGGGCGCTCTGTAGTACAGGGGTCACTCAGCAGGTCAGGAAGCACTCAGCAGGTCAGGGATCACTCAGCAGGTCAGGGGTCACTCAGCAGGTCAGGGGTCACTCAGCAGGTCAGGGGTCACTCAGCAGGTCAGGGGTCACTCAGCAGGTCAAGGGTCACTCATCAGGTCAGGGAGCACTCAGCAGGTCAGGGAGCATCTGTGGAGGGAATAGACAGACATTTTTGTTCGGAGTCCTTCTTCAGACTTACTGTAGGTGCATAGTTCTATGAATGAGCCTGGGTCCATGGTTGGAAAACAGGAGAGCCTGAAGAAGGGTCCTGACCTGAAATATCATCTGTCCATTGCCTTCACAGATGCTGCCTGACCCACTGACATCCTCTCGCACTTTATCTTTTGCTCCTGTTGCTTCTGTCTCTACAGGAGCTTTCTTGAGCTGCAGAATCATGAGAAAAGCTGAAGGCCCAATCATGTTGCAGCTGGAATTAGTTTTTAAAAATCAACCGTCCACACTCCGAAGTCCAACGGCGGAAGCATATTTGTGTCTCGGAGTGTGTGAAGCTGAGGAAATGGTCATCTTGCAGCTCAGAATGATCACAGTTGTTATGGAACAGGTGTGCATGTGGTAATTTCAGAGCACTCTTTAACAAAGCACCATTCATGGACACAAAGTGCTGGAGTAACTCCGTGCTTCGTGTCTATCCTTGCTATAAACCAATATCTGCAGTTCCTTGCTGCTACACGCACCATCCTTTTTCTTAACCCAATTGTTCAGGCCTTTAGGTGGCTGACGACTCGGTCTTGTGTACCTCAAAGCATTTGCAGTAAAAGAACATTGATATTATTATTCAGAATTTAGTGTAACTCAGTCTCCGTTGTATGATACAGGCAGGCGTTTCCTCGATGAAAGTTTAATGAGGGAACCTGATAATGAATGGATGATACCAGATATAGGTGACCCCATTCTATAATCATCACTATTTAATTTATGATTGATTGATGGAAAACTAATATTCTTGGGTATGATTACTTACACTTGGAGGAGCCTCGCGGGTACTTGTGCTCTTACAGTTGAGAGAAACAATTGGGCTCATTCAAAGATTGTGGCATTGATATGGTCTTCTTAAAATATTGTTTAATGCCGTTTGGAAACATTTTAATGACATGTAGTTTATTAATTTCATTTGTCGGGCTTTCTAATCGGTGTGATGATTGCATGACCATGGTTTTTGATCTTCATCTTCTGCTGACAGTCTGAAGTTTATTAATTTATCCAGAAACGTCACTGTTTTTCTGAGCTGTATTTTAAATGCTGCTTTAGTGTTCTTGTATTCTACATGGCTTTAACTGTAATCTGATTATTTTAAATGTGTGAAAAAAATACAATATGCTACATCGCCAAACTCAATTAACACTTAACATTGACTTGAAATGTGTTGAAAGGGAAGGGAATATTGAGATTGTAAACTAATTTTTCAGCCTGAAGAAGGGTCTTGACCCGAAACGTCACCTATTCCTTCGCTCCATAGATGTGCCTCACCCGCTTGAACCTCACTTCCCAAGTTTCTGTCATTTACTTTGTATGTCCTGCCCTGGTTTACGTTCCCAAAATGCATCACATGGCCCTCGTCATAATTAAAGCCCATCTACCGTTTCTTTGCCATTTTTCAAGCCTTCTTCTTCTTCTTGTGTATAGCATGCACAGCCTAAAGTTGTAGGTCAACTTGTTCTATTTGATCTTGTTTGTGCACCTTGGGTTGCTTGCATTAGTCGAAACAGGGTGGACCACGTGAAGGTTGCAATCTCCCACCCCATTTTTCCAGTTAATCATTCACACAGAGAGTTGTTTAAATTAGCTGGCAATCGGTAAGTATTCCAACATGACAAAAACAGCCACAACACAGCAAAGAACATGGAAGCGTTGACTGCAAGATGTACGTCTTTACGAAAAGTAGACCAGGTGACCATTGAACACAAGGGACACAAGAGTGTTGGTGTAACTCAGCGGGTCATAGAAACAGAAACATAGAAAATAAGTGCAGGAGTAGGCCATTCGGCCATTAGCCCTAAGAGCTAAACCTAACTCTCTGTTGAATAACATCCAGTGAATTGGCCTCCACTGCCTTCTGTGGCAGAGAATTCCACAGATTCACAACTCTCTGGGAAAAAAATGTTTTTCCTCATCTCAGTTCTAAATGGCCCATCCCTTATTCTTAAACTGTGACCCCAGGTTCTGGACTCCCCCAACATCGGGAATTTTTTTCCTGCATCTACCCTGTCCAATTCGCTAAAAATGTTATTTGTTTCTATAAGATCTCCTCTCATCCTTCTAAAGTCCAGCGAATACAAGCCCAGTCGACCCATTCTTTCATCATATGTCAGTCCCGCCATCCCGGGATTAGACCTGGTGAACCTACGCTGCACTCCCTCAATAGTAATAATTTCCATACTTATATTAGGAGACCAAAATTGCACACAAGACTCCAGGTGTGGTCTCACCAGGGCCCTGTACAACTGCAGTAGGACCTCCGGGCTCCTAAACTCAAATCCTCGCGCATTGGCTTTCTTCACTACCTGCTCTACCTGCATGCTTACTTTCAGTGACTGATGTACAAGCACACCCAGGTCTCGTTGCACCTCCCCATTTCCTAATCTGACACCATTCAGATAATAATCCGCCTTCCTGTTCTTGCCACCAAAGTGGATAACCTCACATTTATCCACATTATACTGGATCTGCCATGCTTCTGCCCACTCACCCAAGCTATCCAAGTCACCCTGCAGCTGCATAGCAACCTCCTCACAGGTCACACTGCCACCCAGCTTTGTGTCATCTGCAAACTTGGAGATGTTACATTTAATTCCCTCGTCTAAATCGTTAATCATTTAGTAAACAACTGGGGTCCCAGCACCGAGCCTTGAGGCACCCCACTGCCTGCCATTCTGAAAAGGACCCATTAATTCCTACTCTATGCTTCCTGTCTGCCAACCAGTTCTCCATCCATGTCAATACCCTACCCCCAATACCATGCACTCTAATTTTGCACACTAATCTCTTGTTGGGACCTTGTCAAAGGCTTTTTGAATGTCCAGATAGACTACATCCACTGGCTCTCCCTTATCCATTCTACTAGTTACATTCTCAAAAAATTCCATAAGATTAGTCAAGCATGATTTCCCCATCATAAATCCATGCTGACTTTGACCGATCCCATCAAGGCTTTCCAAATCCGCTGCTATAACATCTTTAATAATCGACTCCAGCATCTTCCCCACTACCGTTGTAAGGCTAACTGGTTTATAATTCCCCATTTTCTCTCTCCCTCCTTTCTTTAAAAGTGGAGTTACATTGGCTACCCTCCATCCACAGGAACTGATTCAGAGTTGTGAAAACATTGGAAAATGATCACCAATGCATCCAGAATTTCTAGGGCCACCTCCTTGAGTACTCTGCGATGCAGACCATCAGGCCCTGGGCATTTATCTGCCTTCAGTCCCAACAGTTTACCTAACACCATTTTATGACTAATGTGGATTCCCTTCAGTTCCTCACTCCCACTAGATTTTCGGTCCCCTAGTATTTCTGGGAGATTGTTTGTGTCTTCCTTAATGAAGCCAGAACTAAAGTACTCGTTTAACTGTTCTGCCATTTCCCATGTTTCCCATTATAAATTCACCTGTCTCTGACTGTAAGGGACCTACATTCGTCTTTATAAATCCTTTCCTTTTTACATAGCTATAGAAACGTTTATAGTCAGTTTTTATATTCCCCGCAAGCTTTCTTTCATGCTCTTTTTTTGCCCTCTTAATTAACCCCTTTGTCCTCATCTGTTGAGATCTAAATTTCTCCCAGTCCTCTGGGTTGCCACTTCTTCTGGCCAATTTATATGCCTCTCCCTTGGCTTTAACACTATCCTTGACTTCCCTCATCAGCCACGGTTGAACCGCCTTCCCAGTTTTATTTTTTCGCCAGAATGGGATGAACAATTTCTGGAGTTTAAATCTTCGCCATTGCATCTCCACTGTTAACCCTTTAAGTATAATTTCCCAGTCCATCCTAGCCAATTCCTGTCTCATACCTTCAGTCTCCATTATTCAAGTTCAGGACCCTTGTCTCTGAATTAACCGTGTCATTCTCCATCCTAATGCAGAATTCCACCATATTATGGTCACTGTTTCCCAAGGGGCTTTGCACAACAAGATCGCTAACTAATCCTTCCTCATTACACAATACCCAGTCCAGGATGGCCTGCCCTCTAGTCGGTTCTTCTACATATTGGCTTAAAAACCCATCCCGTAGACATTCCAGGAAATCCTTCTCCTCAGCACTGTTACCAATTTGGTTGGCCCAATCTATACGTAGACTAAAGTCATCCATGATAACTGCTGTACCTTTGCTACACACTCCGTAATTTCCTGTTTGATGCTGTCCCCAATCACCCTACTGCTGTTTGGTGGTCTGTATAATTGTAGTTGTAATTATTTATTAGCCAAGTGTGTATACCAGTCCAACAAGCATTTTCTGCCCTTGACTATTTCGCAGTTCTACCCAAACCGATTCTACAGCATCCAGGCTAATGTCTCTCCTTGCTATTGCATTAATCTCCTCTTTAACCAGCAATGCCACCCCACCTACTCTTCCTTTCTGTCTTTCCTTCCTGAATATCGAATATCCCTGCATGTTTTTCTCCCAGCCTTGGTCACCCTGGAGCCACGTCTCCGCAATTCCAACTGTGTCATATCCCTCAACTACTAATTCATCCACCTTATTTCGAATGCTCCTCGCATTAAGGCACAAAGCTTTCAGGTTAGTTTTTCTTATCTCCCTTCTACCTTTTGTTCCTGTCCTCCTTGTGTGGTCCTCTGTCTCCTTGCACTGGGTCCCATCCCCCTGCCCCGTTAGTTTAAACGTGACCTTTCCTACACAATCTTACCTGTTAGCTGCACGGATACGCGTCCACGTTGTGGACCCCACAACCCCCACCCACTTTTTAGTTTAAACCCACCCGGGTAGCACAGGCAGACCTGCCTGCCAGAATGTCAGTCCCCTTCCAATTAAGGTACATGGAAACATAGAAAATAGGTGCAGGAGTAGGCCATTCGCCCCTTCGAGCCTGCACCGCCATTCAATGTGATCACGGCTGATCATCCAACTCAGTATCCCGTACCTGCCTACTCTCCATACCCCCTGATCCCCTTAGCCACAAGGGCCACATCTAACTCCCTCTTAAATATAGCCAATGAACTGGCCTCAACTACCCTCTGTGGCAGAGAGTTCCAGAGACCCACCACTCTCTGTGTGAAAAAAGTCCTTCTCATCTCGGTCCTAATGGATTTCCCCCTTATCCTTAAGCTGTGACCCCTTGTCCTGGACCTCCCCAACATCGGGAACAATCTTCCTGTATCTAGCCTGTCCAACCCCTTAAGAATTTTGTAAGTTTCTATAAGATCCCCTCTCAATCTCCTAAATTCTAGAAAGTATAAACCGAGTCTATCCAGTCTTTCTTCATAAGACAGTCCTGACATCCCAGGAATCAGTCTGGTGAACCTTCTCTGCACTCCCTCTATGGCAATAATGTCCTTCCTCAGATTACAGATTACAGATGTACAGGTCACCCCCGAAACAGATCCCATTGATCTAGAAATCTAAATGCCAGCCCCCTACAGCAAATTCTCAGCCACACATTCAGATCCCCTATCTCCCTGTCCCTTCCCTCACTATCATGAGGTACTGGTATTGACTCTGAGGAATCTGAAGTTTTCAACCATCTCTACCAGCGCTGCAAGTGCAAACTGGTGAACGTGCACCACTTCATCTCCTGAAGTCGATCGCTCTCTCCTGTGTCATGCTAATATTGAGAGAAGGTTGTTGGCTCGACACCAGACACAGGGACTGGATAAATGAGACAAGATAGTGAGAACTTTTATTTTGTTGGATGCGAACTTGCTGCTGTGGATGGAGGGGAGGGTGTAGAATGAATCCCTTCACACCCACTTCCCGGAGGTGCTGCCATGTATTCGTAGCTCCACCTCATTCAATTATTCCATGATTGTACTTTGACACTTCTGTGTGTTACAGCCTTGCATCCTAGCTGCTCTTCACCTCGTATTGAGCTGTGACTTCTGTGCATGTTGCTTACTCTGAGCTGCACGTTGATGTATCTGACAATGAACTGACCTGAATCTGAAGTGGACAGTGCGTGCTTGTGGGACTGACACAGAAAGCTGTGAAAGGATGAACAAAAGAAGTGAGGTCAGTACTTGTCTGGTAGTTAACTGCCAGATGGTCATGTGTGGGACATAGTCATTGGCCTGATGGTCACGGTCGTGAGGGAAGTGTGAGGATTTATCCGGTTTCAACAACGCCTGCCTTGACCGTGATACTTCCCGGTTACAATTGTTTAGAATGGTTTGGCAATCTTGATGCTTTGTTAATTTGCTGTGTTTTTTTCTCATCCGGAAAGATGGATTTCCACATCTGGTGGGGAAAATGAGCCGGTTGCAGGCAGCTTGGTACACATTACCTGCATTGTAAATCCAAACATCAGGGAGCCAGAATGAGGTTTGTTTCGTATTGCATTGAAGGTCTGTTTAAAACAACTAAGTGTGACTGGAACATATCGCACTGTGTGATTGTTCTGAAGGAATGGGGACATGTACAAAAAGCCGTCTTGTAGCTGTGGTGCTTCCTCATGCCTCTGTTTGAGAGTTGCCCTGTCTGGAGTTTCAGTGCAATTCCCAGGAGTGGGGGGGAGGGGAGTGGGGAAGAGGGGGAGTGGGGTGGGGTGAGGGGGGGGGGGAAGGGTGATGAGCAGAGTGGGGGTGAGGTAGAGCTGTGGGTAAAGGGTGAGAATTTGTTTGGTGTGGGGTAGCGTGGATTTGGTGGGGGGGTGTGGGCGAGAGCTGCACTACCTGCTGTATCACCGGGCAACCACCCCTTGGCACCGTGCCGTGAGGGCCTCAACGTCTGCCCCCTCCCACGACAGTCTTAGTTGAGGCACATTGGAGGCATCATCCTATCCTGGATTGTTGCAGAAACATCCTAATTGCAGATTCCCCCCCCCCCCCCCACCCTTGCCCACTCCTCCTGAGACACCCACTGTGGGGGGGGGAGAGTTCACCTGCTCCCCCGCTGGCAGGTAGCCCCCTCCTCCGGACTTTGAAAGATGCCCGAGTTAGGGGCCATCGGGTGGTGCACATCAAACTGCACAGGAATATTTCCCCAAGCACGCTGTCCACAAACACTTGATCATCGATGTCACATAATTCCCAAAACACAATCTCACTTCCTCCAGTCGATCACATCTCCAGTATACAGCAAATTGGAATGTGTATAATATGTGCATCACATTGGCCTGAGATAGCCTGGGGCCTCGATTAGGTTCACGCAATGAACAGAAACAATATACGAGCTACGATTATCATAAATGACTTTGTGTTTCACTTACCCTGAAGCTAATTCTCAGTTTAAACTCTCACGGCCCCTTGCCAGGTCTGTGTGAGATGCTAAACAAGCAGGAGAAACTCAGCAATAGCTGGCAAGCTGCTGAGTGCAATGCTACCTGCAAACTGGAGAATTACATCGCACCAACAAACGTTCAGGAAAAGACCCAGCCAGTAGTGGCAACTCCACACTAGATGAAACATACACTAGGAATGAAGGTGTCATTCTCAACCTTGACAGAAAGGGCAGTTGTAAGATTCTGTAGGTGGAGATGTTGCCACAGTCAAGGTCTTTAGATCCCACTCAGAGTTCAGATCCCACAAGGGCAGTTTGGAGATTTGTGTTTCATTTGTTTTGCGTTTGGGATGAAGGGAGTGGACTTGGTCAGTCAACCTGACCATCAGTTTCAGTTGGTGATTATTTCCATGTGTGTCCTGGGCATTTCAATAACTTTGGAACAAAGTGGTGTGATTATTAAATAAAGGAATCTCCTTTTTATATTCATACAGAATATAAGAAATGTGAAGATTGCTTATTCATAGATTTTAATTGAATTTATTGAATTAACTGATTTATCCAAATAATCATTGAATTCATGTTTCCGTTTCAATACTTAGAAACATTCTGATGAAGATGCATATTAAGGGGAAGAAGCAGTTGAAGGTTTTCTGCCTCATTTCCTTTGTGCTTGTGATAACATTGGCCGTACTGCAGAGAAGCAGCGACACCAAGCAGACGTCCCGAAACATCTCGCGGAGATTCTCTTCCCCAGAGGGAAGATCAGTTGTCAAGTACCTGAGTTTTCTCACTCCCACGGGCAACTTCTGGAGTCCCCAAAAACCCGAGACAGCTGCCCCAGCAACAATGACAGCAGCAACAAGAGAAACTAAACACTGGGATGTGACAGATGCCAATTGTACTCCATCTAACTTCACACGCACTGGGTGGTTGAGTGGCTTGGAACCAAATTTTGAACAGTTCCTACGATATAGACACTGTAGGTATTTCCCAATAATTCTCAATCATCCTGAGAAATGCAGTGGCCATGTCTACCTTTTGATCATTGTTAAATCCATCATAACGCAGTATGACCGCAGAGAGGTGATCAGGAAAACATGGGGCAGACAAATGCAGTCAGACGGGATGCAAATTAAAACATTGTTTCTTTTGGGGATTTCATCCACGGAACATGAAAGGTCCCACCATCAAAAGCTGTTGGAATATGAGAATATTATTTACGGTGATATTCTCCAGTGGGATTTCATGGACACTTTCTTCAATCTCACCTTAAAAGAAGTCAACTTTCTCAGGTGGTTTTCGACATACTGTGAGAATGTTGAGTATATTTTTAAAGGAGATGATGATGTGTTTGTGAGCACAGAGAATATTCTTGAGTTTCTTAATGCATCTAACTTTCAGAATCTTTTTGTGGGTGATGTATTGTACAAGGCCAAACCAATTAGGAAGAAGGAAAATAAGTATTACATACCGGAAGGCTTGTACAATAAAACTTACTATCCTCCTTACGTAGGGGGCGGTGGGTTCTTGATGTCTGGGGCATTGGCACAACGATTATACGTGGTGTCAGAAGGCTTGGAGCTGTATCCTATAGATGATGTGTTCTTGGGGATGTGCCTCGAGCTGTTGGGAATTACTCCTATTAATCATTGTGGCTTTAAGACCTTTGGACTTGTAAAAAACAAGAGCAGTAAAATGAATAAAGAGCCTTGTTTTTACCAAAGCATGCTGGTGGTACATAAACTGCTTCCAGCAGAGCTTCTGGAAATGTGGAAATTAGTTCACAGTAGCATTAATTGTTCCAAGAAAATGCAAATGTTATAGATATGTTACAATCCATGATACAGTCAATGAACAACATGAGAATGCTGGTCATTGACTTTAGCTCAGCATTTAACACCATTATCCCCTCAAAATTGATCACCAAACTCGGCGACATGGGCATCAACCCCTCCCTCTGCAACTGGATGATACTGGACTTCCTGACTAACAGACCACAGTCTGTTAGGTTAGACAAGCACACCTCTTCAACCCTCACCCTGAACACCGGCGTTCCACAGGGCTGTGTACTGAGCCCCCTCCTCTACTCCCTCTTCACCTACGACTGCATACCTGAACATGGTTCTAACACCATCATCAAGTATGCAGATGATACAACGGTGATTGGCCTCATCAGCGACAACAATGAGTTGGCCTATAGGGAGGAGGTTCAGCTCCTAGCAGCATGGTGCGCGAACAACAACCTGGCCCTTAACCCCTAGAAGACCAAGGAGCTCATTGTGGACTATAGAAGGTCTAGGGGCTGCATGCGCACCCCCATCCATATTAATGGGATGGAGGTGGAACGTGTTTCCAGCTTCAGGTTTCTGGGGTCAACATCTCCGATGACCTCTCTTGGACCCACAATACCTCTACACTGGTCAAGAAGCATCACCAGCGTCTCTTCTTCCTGAGGAGACTAAAGAAGGTCCATCTGTCTCCTCAGATTCTGGTGAACTTCTACCGCTGCACCATCGAGAGCATCCTTACCAACTGTATCACAGTATGGTATGGCAACTGCTCTGTCTCTGACCGGAAAGCACTGCAGAGGGTGGTGAAAACTACCCAACGCATCACCGGGTCCTCACTCCCCTCCATTGACTCTGTCCATAGCAAGCGATGTCTGCGAAGGGCGCGCAGCATCGTCAAGGACTGCTCTCACCCCAGCCACAGACCGTTTACCCTCCTCCCATCCGGGAGGCGCTACAGGTCCCTCCGTTGCCGGACCAGCAGGTTCAGGAACAGCTTCTTCCCTGCGGCTGTTACATAACTTAACTCTGCATCTCGGTGATTGCCAGTCACCCCCCCACCCCGGACACTCCTTCCCCCAGTATAATTGCACTACTGATACTGTTTGTACATATATATATTGTACCGTTCATTATTCTAAGTTCGCTCTTCTGGGTGAGATGCTACCTGCATTTTGTTGTCTCTGTACTGTACACTGCACAATGACAATTAAAGATTGAATTGAATTGAAGTTGTGTAATTTGTAATGTAAAAGAAGATTCTGTATTAAATACATCATATTCTATTTGTAAAGTATTACATTTAACTTATTTTTCCATCAATAATCTTAATGTTAAGCAAAGATTAAGCACAGTGATTAATAATTTAATACACCCTGACACAACAGGATTCATCCCAAAACGCTACTCTTCTTATAACCTGAGACGATTATTCAATATTATATACTCAAAGAGAAGTACTAACGAAGATCTAACAATTATTTCGTTAGATGCTGAGAAAGCTTTTGACCAGGTGGAATGGCCCTATTTATTTTTGGTTATGAACATTTTTCAATTGGGCGAGAAGTTTAGCACATGGGTAAATCTTTTATATACTAATCCAACGGCTAGAAAATCAACAAACCAAATGTTATCAGCTAAATTTAACTTATCTAGAGGCTGTAGACAAGGATGTCCGTTATCCCCGCTATTATTTGCACTCGCAATAGAACCATTAGCAGAAAGCGTGAGGTCCCATCCTGAAATATATGGGTATAACACCAAAGATACTGAGAATAAAATTTCCTTATATGCAGACGATGCATTAATTTACATTACAAAACCTGAAGTTAGTATCCCAGACTTATTAAATTTAATAACTCAATATGGCTTGTTTTCAGGATACAGAATTAATTGGAATAAAAGTGAAATCATGCCAGTAATGGAAAGTAACCCACATATATTACAACAATTTCCTTTAAAAATAGTAAATGAAAAATTTAAATATCTTGGAATTTATGTAACAAAGACATATATTTCTTTGTTTAAATTTAACTTTCCGCCTTCATTGAACGAATTACATAAGAATATTTTATATTGGAAAGCATTACCTATATCAATGTTGGGTAGAATTAATGCAATAAAAATGATTTTTCTCCCACAATTATTGTACCTCTTTCAACTAATCCCGATATATCTCCCAAAAACTTTTTTTTAAAAGGTTGATTCTATAGTCACCAATTTTATCTGGGATTATAAGAACCACAGAATAAATAAAAAACACTTATGTAAATCAAAAATAAACGGAGGTTTAGCACTCGGAGGTCTATTTTTGGGCAGTTAACATTAAAAATATGAATTTTTGGTTGGAAGAACTGGACCAACAACCAGATTGGTTAAAAATGGAAAAGGAAGACTGTTTACCTTTTGAAATTGGGTCGATCTTATTTGCTATTACTAAATTAAGGAAAAAAAACTATAGTGAAAACCCCATAATATATAGTGGAATCCGCATTTGGAAACAATTAAAAAAGACACTAAAATTGGAGGTATTCCCATTGTAAACAACCCTACATTTAAACCCTCAATGATGGATAAGGGTTTTTTACAATGGAAAAATCACGGAATTACAAAGATGGGTCATCTCTATAGGAAAGGTACATTCCTCTCATTTCAGGAACTACAACAAATGTATGGGCTTCACTCAAATGACTACTTTAGATACCTACAACTTAGAGACTATGCTAAATCAAATACACAGGACTGTAGAAATAGAAAGACAGAAATTCTTGATGAATGTTTGAATAAACACCCTAACACAGAAAAATTGATATCTTATATTTATAATATTCTATTAGATAATGATGCACTCATGATGGAAATATATAGGCAATCATGGGAAAATGAACTAGGCCAACCAATAAGGCCAGAAATATGGGACGAAAGCTTACAACACATACATCACTGTTCGTTAAATGCTAGACACTCCTTAATACAATTTAAAGTATTACATAGATTACATTATTCAAAAACAAAATTAAATAGAATTTTCCCAAGCATATCTCCTATTTTTGAAAAATGTCAGCACTCAAGAGGCTAACTTAATGCACACATTTGTAAGCTGTATAAAAATTAATAAATTTTGGATGGAAATTTTTAAGATAATTTCAGAAGTTGTCAATATCCAATTGGACCCCGATTCAAAATTAATAATATTAGGAATACTAGAACAAAATTAATTATTTACAACAAACCAAATAAACTTTATCGATTATAGTTTAATAACTGGGAAAAAATTAATATTAAAATTTTGGAAAAACCCCCACAATTAAAATGTGGACTATGGAAATGTCGGAGACCCTACATTTGGAAAGATTAAGATTTGTCTTAATGGACAAACAAGAACTATTTACTAGAATATGGTCTCCATTCATTGAATATTTGAAGGGGCAAACCGGTTTGGCTCGAGAACCTGACTGAAACCCGAATCAAGGATTAGATGAAGAATTACATTTTATAACCCACGGACATATCTCCAATGATGCTTAATTAGCTGATTATTCCATTCTCTTTTAATTTTTTGGTTTCTTTTCTTTCCCTCTATTATTTTCTATCTATATAAAAATAAAAAAATGTATAGAAGTACAATTATTATACAATTGATAATACAAACAATATTAATAATGTATGGCTACAACAAACAAAATTTATTATGTATTTACTTCTAATTTAAAAAAAATTAATTATAAAAAAAACAAAAACAATGTTAATGTAAATGTTTTTCACTTGTGTGGAATTATAATACATGAATGGCTCCAAAATAGATTTGTATTAGTGGGTATTATTCTTTGTCTAAAGATCTGATTGATGTGAGAGAAAAATGTAACATTTTCATCAATATTGTGTGTGCATGTTTAATATGAAAATAATGTCACTATAGTGAAAACATCAGCACACATCACTATAATGGAAACATATCTGATTATTGGGGCTACAGCATTGAATCGGGTGGGTTTAAACTAAACGGGGGGGGGGGTCAACAACAGAGGGGCCATTAAAGGAGGACAGAAGTGAAAGGTAGAAGGGAGAGCCTCTCTCTTCTCATCTATAATAGAAGAGGCTTCTTTAGGGGACGGGGGTTCCCCTCTTCTATTATAGATGAGGCTCTCACCAGGGTCTCTATACCCCTTGGCTGTGCTCTTACTCCCCATCCCTCTACGTAACAAGGCCAGAATCCCCCTTGTCCTCACCTTCCACACTACCAGCCGTCACATACAACATATAGTCCTCCAACATTTTCCCCATCACCAACGGGATCCCACCACTGGCCACCTCTTCCCATCTCCTCCCCTTTCTGCTTTCCGCAGACCATTCCCTCCGTAACTCCCTGGTCAATTCGTCCCTTCCCACCCAAACCACCCCCTCCCCGGGTACTTTCCCTTGCAACCACAGGAAATGCTACACTTGTCATTTTACCTCCCCCCTCGACTCCATTCAAGGACCCAAGCAGTCTTTCCAGGTGCGGCAGAGGTTCACCTGCACCTCCTCCAACCTCATCTATTGCATCCGCTGTTCCAGGTTCAGCTGCTCTACGTCGGCGAGACCAAGCGCAGGCTCGGCGATCGCTTCGCCCAACACCTCAACTCAGTTCACACTAACCAACCTGATCTCCCGGTGGCTCAGCACTTCAACACCCCCTCCCATTCCAAATCCGACCGTTCTGTCCTGGGCCTCCTCCATGACCAGAGTGAATAATATAATAATAAATGTATTTGTAGAGCACATTTAAAAACAACTCACGTTGACCAAAGTGCTTCACATCGGTGCATGTACTATTTTGCTACATACAATGGTAGACAGACCCAACAATACATACATAAACTGTTTACAGCGCCCCCTCAGAGGGGCTCAAAAACCCTAGGGAGTAGAAATAGGTTTAGAGTCGTGACTTAAAGGAGTCGATGGAGGGGGCAGTTCTGATGAGGAATGGGATGCTGTTCCACAGTCTAGGTGCTGCAACCGCAAAAGCGCGGTCACCCCTGAGATTAAACCTGGACCGCGGGATAGTCAGTAGCCCCAAGTCGGCCAACCCGAGGGATCTGGAGGTGGGAGCTAGTGGAGAGAAGCCAGGATCGGGATGATGTGGTCCCTTTGACGGGTACCTGTCAGAAGTCTTGCTGCGCCGTTTTGGACCAATTGCAGGAGGGGCAGGGGTGATTGGCTGATGCCAGTATATAGGGAGTTGCAGTAGTCAAGGCGGGAAAAGATGAATGCATGGATGATTTTTTTCAAAGTCATCGATTTTGAGGAATGATTTGGTTTTAGCTCTGGTATGAAGCTGGAAGAAACCAGCTTTTACCACAGAGTTGACTTGCTTGTCAAACTTTAATGCAGAGTGAAATATCACGGCAAGGTTTTTGACGTGCGGTTTGATTAAGGAGGTTAGGCTTCCAAGGCTGCCTGTTATCGTTTTGATGGAGTTGGAGGGGCCGAGTAGGATGACCTCAGACCTGCTCTGCGTTAAGTTTGAGGACGTTCTGGACCATCCAGCATTTTAAATCATTGAGGCAGTGCATGAGGCTGTTTAAATTAGACCGGTTGTTGGGTTTCAGGTGGAAGATAGAGCTGTGAGTCATCTGCATAGCAGTGGAAAGAAATGCCATGCCTTTGAATGACTTGGCTGAGGGGGAAGAGGATGTTGCCAAGGATAGAGCCTTGTGGATCCCCGCAGCAGAGGCTCGCTGAGGAAGAGAAAGAGTTGCCTATGTTAGTAGAGAAACTCCTATTGTTTAGGTAGGAGACGACCCAGCTCAGGGCAGGGCCCTCAACACCAACCCCGTACTGGAGACGGTCAATTAGGATGGTGTGGTCGACAGTATCAAACGCTGTGCTGAGATCGAGAAGGAGCAGGATTGCACAGTACCCGCTGGACCACCGCGTGCTTGAAACAGGTTGGAACAGTGCCAGTGGCCAGAGAACTGTTGATGATAGAGAGGATGCAGGGACCAGCTATTGCAATGACATCCTTCAGAAGGGCAGTGGGAACAGCGTGAAGGGGGCAGGTTGCAGGTTTCATAGTGGGGACAAGCTTTACAAGGGAGGATAGAGTAATGGGTTGGAAACTGTCTAATTTAGAAGAACAGACCAAAGAGACAGCTGGGTCACGGGCGGGAGGGGGAAATATTCGTTCTGATGTTCTCAACTTTACTGGTGAAAAATGGAGAGAATTCTTTGCACTTAGCAGGGGACCCAGATAAGCTGGACATATGAGAGCGGTAATAGTACTAAATATGACCTTGGAATTTTGAGCGCTTTGGAAATGAGGTCGGAAAGGTATTGTGTTCTCGCATACTTTACTGCTGCCTGGTATTTGAGAAGATTGATTCTCAGAAATTCGAAGGAAATTTGAAGCATCACATTGATACTTCCATTCTGATTTTCTGCCCTCTCTTCTTAGGGCTCTGGTGGTGTCATTGAGCCAGGGCCAACCTTTAGGCTTAGGCTTTTTCATTTTAAGAGGAGCAACATAATCCAGGATGGAAGAGCAAGTGGTATTGAATAAAATAATGAGATTGCAGTGCTGAGATTGGGGAGGGGGGGGGGTGGGGGGGGGGGGGGGGGGGGTAGGAGCCTCGATGGTGCAGATGTCGAGAGCAGCTATGAGAGCCTCAGAGAACTTACTGGCAATCAATGAGTTTGATTGTAGTGGGAGTAGCAAACAGGGAGATGAGATTTTGAGGAAGCCCAGCCCAAATTGGAGGAGCAGCACCTCATATTTTGCTTGGATAGTTTACACCCCAGCGGTATGAACATTGACTTCTCCAATTTCAGATAGTCCTTGCTTTCTCCCTCCTTCCCCTCCCCCTTCCCAGCTCACCCACAGCCCACGGTCTCCGCTTGCTCTTTTCTTCTTCCCGCTCCCCCCCCCCCCCCCCCCCCATCAGTCTGAAGAAGAGTCTCGACCCGAAACGTTGCCTATTCCTTCTCTCCATAGACGATGCCTCATCCGCTGAGTACCTCCAGCATTTCCGTCTACCAAGAATGCACTGGTGATCATTTTCCAATGTTTTCTCGACTTTGGATCGGGTCCTGTGGACTGGAGGGTAGCCAATGTAACTCCACTTTTTAAGAGAGGGAGAGAAAAATTGGGGAATTAAAGACCACTTAGCCTTTCATCAGTAGTGGGGAAGATACTTGAATCAATTATTAAAGATGTTACAGCAGCGCATTTGGAAAGCAGTGATGGGATCGGTCAAAGTCAGCATGGATTTATGAAGGGGAAATCCTGCTTGACTAATCTTCTGGAATTTTTTTAGGATGTAACAAGTAGAATGGATATTGGAGAACCGGTGGATGTAGTGTATCTAGACTTTCAAAAAGTCTTTGACAAGGTCCCACACAAGAGATTAGTGTGCAAAATTAGAGCACATGGTATTGGGGGTAGGGTATTGACATGGATAGAGAACTGGTTGGCAGACAGGGAGCAAAGAGTAGGAATTAATGGGTCCTTTTCAGAATGGCAGGCAGTGAATAGTGGGGTTCCTCAAAACCCGGTGCTGGGACCACAGTTATTTACAATATATATATTAACGATTTAGATGAGGGAAATAAATGTAACATCTCCAAGTTTGCGGATAACACAAATCTGGGTGGCAGTGTGAGCTGTGGGGGGGATGCTATGAGGCTGCAGGGTGACGTGGATAGGTTGGATGAGTGGGCAGATGCAGTTTAATGTGGGTAAATATGAGGTTATCCACTTTGGTAACAAGAACAGGAATGCAGATTAGGAGAAGGGGTGGTGCAACAAAACCAGTGTTGCCTTGTACATCAGTCACTGAAAGTAAGCATGCAGGTACGACAGGCAGTGAAGAAAGCTAATGGCATGTTCGCCTTCATTGCGAGATGATTTGAGTTTAGGAGCAAGGTGGCCCTACTGCAGTTGTACAGGTCTCTGGTGAGATTGCACCTGAAGTATTGTGTGCAATTTTAGTCTCCTAATTTGAGGAAGTACATTCTTGCTATTGAGGGAGTGCAGAGTAGGTTCACCAGATTAATTCCTGGGATGGCGGGGTTGACATATGGTGAAAAAATGGAGCGACTGGCTTGTATACACAGGAATTTGGAAGGATGAGAGGGAATCTGATAGAAACATATAAAATTCTTATGGGATTGTACAGGCTAGATGCAGGAAAAATGTTCCCCATGTTGGGGAAGTCCAGAACCAGGGGTTACAGTTTAAGAATGAGGGGTAGGCCATTTGGGACTGAGATGATGAAAAACTCTTTTCACACAGAGAGTTGTGAATCTGTGGAATGCTTTGTCACAGAAGGCAGTGGAGGCCAATTCACTGGATGTTTTCAAGATTCACATTTAGATTTAGCTTTTAGAGCTAATGGAATCAAGGAAAAAGCAGGAACGGGGTACTGATTTTAGATGATCGGCCATAATCATATTGAATGGCAGTCCTGGCTTGAAGGGCCGAATGGCCTACTCCAGCACCTATTTTTCATGTTTCCATGATTCCTTTAGCCCTAAGGGCCATGAACAACTGCAGTAGGATCTCCTAGCTCCTAAACTCAAATCCTCTCAAATCCCAGCCCCGCACAGCCCGATTTTACCTTCTCCCCAAAATCCAGAAACCTGACTGACCCAGGAGACCCATTGTCTCTGCCTGTTCGTGCCCCACCAACCTCATTTCCACATACCTTGACTCCATTCTATCCCGCTTGGTTAAATCCCTCTCCACCTATGTTCAAGACACCTCAGACACTCTCCGTCGGCTCCACGCATTCCATTTTCCAGGCCCCCATCCTCTCATCTTCACCATGGACGTCCAGTCACTATACACCTCCATCCCCCACCAGGATGGTCTCAAAGCCCTCCGGTACTTCCTCGACTGGAGGAGCAACCCATACCCATTCACACACCCTCCTCCGCCTGACCGACATCCACTACAAACCAACTGACTCCCACAGCTACCTGGACTACTCTTCCTCCCACCCTGCTTCCTGTAAGGACTCCATCCCTTAATCCCAATTCCTCCGTCTACGCCGCATCTGCTCCCAGGATGACGTGTTCCACACCAGGGCTTCACAAATGTCCTCATTCTTCAGAGAACAGGGATTCCCCTCCCTACTATAGATGAGGCTCGCACCAGGGTCTCCTCCATACCCCGCAACACTGCGCTCTCTCCCCATTCCCCCACTCGCAACAAGGACAGAGTCCCCCTGGTCCTCACCTTTCACCCCACGAGCCAGCACATACAACACATAGTCCTCCGCCAGTTTCTCCACCTCCAACGTGACCCCACCACTCACCACATCTTCCCATCTCCCCCCCCCCCCCCCCCCGACTGCCTTCCGCAAAGACCGCTCCCTCCGCAACTCCCTTGTCAATTCTTCCCTTCCCTCCCGCTCCACCCCTTCCCCGGGCACTTTCCCTTGCAACCGCAAGAGATGCTACACTTGTCCCTTCACCTCCCCCCTCCACTCCTTTCAAGGACCCAAGCAGTCCTTCCAGGTCCGACAGAGGTTCACCTGCACCTCCTCCAACCTCATCTACTGCATCCGCTGCTCTAGATGCCAGCTGATCTATATCGGTGAGACCAAGCGGAGGCTTGGCGATCGTTTCGTGGTCCGTAATAACCAACCCGACCTCCCGGTGGCTCAGCACTTCAACACCCCCTCCCATTCCGTATCTGACCTCTCTGTCCTGGGCCTCCTCCATGGCCAGAGTGAGCAACACCGCAAATTGGAGGAACAGCACCTCATATTCCGCTTGGGGAGTCTGCATCCTCTGGGCATGAACATTGAATTCTGTCAATTCTGTTAACCCTTGCTATCTCCTCCCCTTCCTACCTCTCCCCCAGTCCTCGGGAACCTCCTCCTCCTTTTTCCTTTCTTCCCCTTGCCTCCCCCCACCCCCCATCAGTCTGAAGAAGGGTCTCGGCCCAAAACGTCGCCTATCTCCTTCGCTCCATAGATGCTGCTGCACCCGCTGAGTTTCTCCAGCATTTTGTGTATCCTCTCGTTGATTGGTTGATTGATTGATTTTAAAGGTGCCACATGTGAGGCTGCTTTGGAAGATGAGAGCCCATGGTATCAAAGGGCAGATACTAGCATGGATAGCGGGTTGGCTGGATTGCAGGAGAAAAAGAGTGGGAATAAAGGGGGCTTTTTCTGGTTGGCTGCCAGTGACTAGTGGAGTCCTGCAAAGGTCGGTGTTGGGGGCGCAACTCTTCACGTTTTATATTAAGGATTTGGACGAGGGGATTGAAGGCTGGAATTTAGAAGATTGAGGGGGGATCTTATAGAGACTCACAAAATTCTTAAGGGGTTGGACAGGCTAGGTGCAGGAATATTGTTCCTGATGTTGGGGAAGTCCAGAACAAGGGGTCACAGTCTAAGGATAAGGGGAAATTCCTTTAAGACCGAGATGAGGAAAACATTCTTTACACAGAGAGTGGTGACTCTGTGGAATTCTCTGCCACAGAAGGTAGTTGAGGCCAGTTCATTGTCTCTATTTAAATGGGAGTTAGATGTGACCCTTGTGGCTAAAGGGATCAGGGGGTATGGAGAGAAGGCAGGTACGGGATACTGAGTTGGATGATCAGCCATGATCATATTGAATGGCGGTGCAGGCTCGAAGGGCTGAATGGCCTACTCCTGTACCTATTTTCTATGTTTCTATGATTCTAAGGACTTGGACAGGTTGGGAGAGTGGGCAGAGAAGTGGCAGATGGAATATAGTGTAGCAGAGTGTGGAGTCATGCATTTTGGTAGTAGGAATAAAGACACGGACTATTTTCTAAATGGGGTGACAATCCAGAAATCGTAGTTCAAAGGGACTTGGGAGTGCTGGTGCAGGATTCCCAAAAAGATCTTTTCCAAATCGAATCGGTAGTAAGGAAAGCGAATGCAATGCCAGCATTTATTTCAAGAGGGCTTGTATACAAAAACAGCGATGTAATGCTGAGGCTCTATAAGGTGCTGGTCAGGCCGCATTTGGAGTATTGTAAGCAATTTTGGGCACCATATCCGAGGAAGGATGTGCTGGCTCTGGAGAGGGTCCAGAGGAGGTTTACAAGAATGATCCCAGGAATGAGTGAGTTAACGTATGATGAGCGTTTGTCGGCACTGGGCCTGTATTTGCTGGAGTTTAGAAGGATGAGGGGGAACCTCATTGAAACGTAACGAATAGTGAAAGGCTAGGATAGAGTGGATGTGGAGGGGATATTTCCACTAGTGGGAGAGTCAAGTACTATCCTCAGAATTAAAGGACATTTCTTTAGGAAGGACATGAGGAGAAATTTCTTTAGACAAAGGGTGGTGAATCTGTAGAATTCTTTGCCACTGACGGCTGTGGAGGCCAAGTGAATGGATATTTTTAAGACAGAGGTCAAAGTCAAAAGAGTTTATTGTCATGTGTCCCTCACAGGACAATGAAAATCTTTCTTTGCATAGCACAACAGAACATAGAAGACATTGACTACAATTCTATACGTAAATACACCCATGAATTAATAAATTAATAAAGTGCAAATAGCAGATGGAGGGATATTAATGTTCAGAGTTCCGAGCTAAGTTTAATAGCCTGATGGCTGTGGGGAAGTAGCTATTCCTAAACCGGGTTGTTGCAGTCTTCAGGCTCCTGTACCTTTTACCCGAAGGTAGCAGGGAGATGAGTGTGTGGCCAGGGTGGTGTGGGTCCTTGATGATGCTGCCAGCCTTTTTGAGGCAGCGACTGTGATAAATCCCCTCGATGGAAGGAAGGTCAGAGCCAATGATGGACTGGGCAGTGTTTACTACCTTTTTGTAGACTTTTCCTCTCCAGGGCGCTCAAGTTGCCGAACCAAGCCACGATGCAACCTGTCAGCAAGCTCTCTACTGTGCACCTGTAGAAGTTAGAGAGAGTCCTCCTTGACAGACCAACTCTCTGTAATCTTCTCAGGAAGTAGAGGCGCTGATGAGCTTTCTTAATAATTGCATCTGTGTTCTCGGACCAGGAAAGATCTTCACAGATGTGCACGCCCAGGAATTTGAAGCTCTTGACCCTTTCAACCATCGACCCGTTGATATAAACAGGACTGTGGGTCCCCATCCTACTCCTTCCAAAGTCCACAATCAGTTCCTTGGTTTTGCTGGTGTTGAGGGCCAGGTTGTTGTGCTGGCACCATATGGACAGTCGCTCGATCTCTCTTCTATACTCTGACTCATCCCCATCAGTGATACGTCCCACAACAGTGGTGTCGTCAGTGAACTTGATGATGGAGTTCGCACTATGACCGGCTACGCAGTCATGAGTATAGAGTGAGTACAGCAGGGGGCTGAGCACGCAGCCTTGAGGTGCTCCCGTGCTGATTGATTCTTGATCAGTACGGGTGTCAGGGGTTATGGGGAGAAGGCAGGAGAATGGGGCAAGGAGGAAGAGATAGATCAGCTATGATTGAATGGTAACTGGTCTTCGCTGAGATTGGTATTGTCGTGGACCTGTTAGGATCATGGTTCGCATGCCACCATTATACATACTACTCTGTACATTTGGTACATTATTTCCCTAACTTTTTAATTAAAATTGTTGACTAATCTAACCTTTTTTTTTAAATCTGACCGCTGCCCAGCTGCTGACGTTACAATAACAGTGACATGTTTACATCTTCTGGTAGAAATGTTCCATATGATTTCAAAAATCCAATCTTCTATAAATTTGGTCAATTATTCAGCGGCGCCTCACATGCTGAAACTTCTCCGCGCTGCCCGTGCAGCCCGCCCCTCCCCTCCCCCGCCCGCTCATTCCAGCTGTCAGTTTCCAGAGAGACAGAGGCCGCTTCTGTCTCTCTCCACATTTCGCAGCCCACTCACTCGCCCGGCTCCCCTCCAACCTCCTCCCCTCTCCTCTCTACCCGTCACAGCGGACAACCTTCTCTACGGGGAGGCCCGATCGTCTGTACCCTCCCTCCCCGGCCCGGCTCTGTCACGCTGGTGGGTGTGCTTCCCGTTGCGGTCGGCTGGTCCCCCCCGCTGCTTTTCACCATCCTCAGATCGCTCCATGCCTCGCTCCAGCCCCCGTGAGCTGCTGCCCCGTCCCCCCACCTCTCTCCCTCTTTCTCCCCCCTCTCTCCCCTCCCTCTCTCTTTCTCCCCCCTCTCTCTCTCCCCCACCACACCCTCCCCTACTCGTTCCCACCACCCCCTCCCCTACCCCCTTTCCCCCACCTCTCCCTCTTCATAGCAAAAGGATTTGAGTATAGGAGCTGGGAGGTTCTACTTCAGTTGTATAGGGTCTTGGTGAGGCCACACTTGGAGTATTGCGTGCAGTTCTGATCTCCAAATCTGAGGAAGGACATTATTGCCATAGAGGTAGTGCAGAGAAGGTTCACCAGACTGATTCCTGGGATGTCTGGACTGTCTTATGAAGAAAGACTGCATAGACTCGGTTTATACTCTCTAGAATTTAGAAGATTGAGGGGGGAATCTTACAGAAACTTACAAAATTCTTAAGGGGTTGGACAGGCTAGATACAGGAAGATTGTTCCCAATGTTGGGGAGGTCCAGGACAAGGGGTCACAGCTTAAGGATAAGGGGGAAATCCGTTAGGACCGAGATGAGAAGGACTTTTTTCACACAGAGAGTGGTGGGTCTCTGGAACTCTCTGCCACAGAGGGTAGTTGAGGCCAGTTCATTGGCTATATTTAAGAGGGAGTTAGATGTGGCCCTTGTGGCTAAAGGGATCAGAGGGTATGGAGAGAAGGCAGGTACGGGATACTGAGTTGGATGATCAGCCATGATCACATTGAATGGCGGTGCAGGCTCGAAGGGCCGAATGGCCTACTCCTGCACCTAATTTCTATGTTTCCCTTCCCCCCCTCTCAGCCCCCCTCTCTCCCCTCCTCCCCTCTCTCTCCTCCTCCCCTCAACCCCCCCTCTCCCTCTGCCTTTTGCCCTACTGTCTATGCCTCTCTCTCCCCACCCCCCTTTCTAGACGTGCCTGCGAGTTGGGGGCTATGTGTGAGTGGATAGGGCGGTTATGGGGTAAAAGGAGAAAATTAATAATATTAATATAATATCAAGGGGGGTGGTCAGTGTGTGTGTGTGGGGGTGGTTAGTGCGTGTGGCGCTGCATGCCGCCCCCCCCCCCCACAAACACGCGTTGGGGGAACAGACCCAACGGGTCTGCACTTGATCTAGTATCTACTAAATCTTTCCCCACTGACCTTAAATCCATCCTTAGGTAGACAAAATGCTGGAGGAACTCAGCGGGTGAGGCAGCGTCTATGGAGAGAAGGAAAAGGCGACGTTTCGGGTCGAGACCCTTCTTCAGACCCGAAATATTGCCCATTCCTTCCCTCCATAGATGCCGCCTCACTCGCTGAATTCCTCCAGCATTTTGTCTACCTTTGATTTTTCTAGCATCTGCAGTTCTTCCTTAAACATTAAATCTATCCCTTTCGGCTATAACACTGCGAAATAGCACACTAGGTGTTTCCTCATGAAACCATGTGGCTAGTTAGTTGCCTTGATTGTGTTCAATACCAGTTGGCTTTCTTCTCTGATTCTGAGATTCAATAGTGTTGAATAGCATTGCTATAGTGTTCAATAGCATTGCTCTGAGAGCTGGCATAGATTCAATTACTTCCTTCTCTGTTGTAAGAAAATTGGGAAATAGGGAAAATAGGTGATCTTTTCTAGCCCTAACCCTAGTGTACGAAGCAGGGTTGATGGTGAGAACTAAGTAAAGCAATAAACTGATGAGATCAGTGGCTGTTTAGCTTCTCCTGTATAGCCTCCTTGTTCGGTAGATTTTTAGATTGCAATTTATTTTCATAGGACTTTGCAGAGTTGGCTGACTTGCAATTGGTATCCTATCCATTGTCCCCATGGCTTCCTGGCTTTAGATTGGAACAGCTATTATATTTCATCTTATCTTTGCCACATTTGTCATTAACTATTAGGACCAACAACAGCAGCCATTGTCCATCATTCCTACTTAAATGTATTCATTTCATTTCAAGTATTTAAGCAATAAAATGGATAGTTTGTTCAAGCAGAAACAATGTCTATTAATTAATTTTTCTAGAATTGAGACTGTATTTTTTACGTTAAGCTGAACATGTTGCTAATTGTTAAATTAATACCTTTTTTTATTTGCTTACCCTAATAAATAGATGATTGTGCAACATGGAACTGAGAATTGTTAATACCCTGTGGTCAGTTTTTCTATATGGTGTTACCTTCTCTGATGCCCCATGGCATGGAGATGAAGCTTGGCTGGGCTTTTATTTAATGAATCTGAATATCTGAGCAGATGAAAATAGGAATGTGGTGCTTACAATACTGGAATATTAATCTTGAGTAAAAGCGGGGAGTGCTGGAAATAGTCCACTAGTCAGTCAGGAGCAGTGGGGAAAGGAGCCGAGTTCATCTTTCCATGTTAAGTTGCAAAATGGAGAGGGATGGAGGGAAGGTAGGAATTTCTGTGATGCCATAGGAGGGCTTCTGGACATCATGTTTTTCCTGAATGCGCTTCTGGACCTGAGCTGGTTTGAGCACCTGCGGCGTCAGCTGTTGCTGGGCGACGGGGAACTGTGGCCGTGTCGTGCGAGACATCAGCTGCTGGGCGGGAGAGCCTAGAACACTCATCCCTGGAAATGTTTCTCAGGTTTAACAGATCCAGGGAGACGTCAGAATTGGCAAGATGCGAACGTTCCATTAACAGTTTTGTGCTCCTGCCAGCACGCTCAGCGAGGCCGTTGGATTGGGGGTATTCGGGGCTGCTGGTAACATGCTTAAAGTTCCAATGTCTGGCAAAGTTTTTAAATGCTTGGCTGGTGAACTGTCTCCCGTTGTCAGTCTGCAGTCGAACTGGTACGCCGTGTGCAGATAAATGTCTCTGAAGCTTCTGTATAACCATCTTAGACGTGATGGTAGGCAGCAGGTCAAGTTCAAACCAATTGGAGTAGGAATCAACCAGAACTAGATAGTGTTTACCATGCCATTCAAAAATATCCGCAGCGACAGATGTCCAAGGTAGTGGGTTGTTGCAGGAGAGACTGTTTCTGTTGGTGGGGCGCTAAGCTGTAGCAAGTGGAGCAGGATGCCGTTTTGTCACGTATGTATTTGGTCATTCCTGGCCAATAAAACATGCTTTGGGCACGGGCAAGTGCAGCCTCAGTGCCTGGGTGGCCGTTGTGGACGTCTTTGTAGCATTCATCTTGCAGAGATGAGGGAATCACAACTTTGTGTACCTTGACAAATGATCCCATCTTGTATCACCAGTTCATCGCAAACTAAGAAGAGCGGCTGTATATCGAGTGGTGTGTTGGATTGTTTTGTGGGCCAACCACTCTTGATAATGCAGCGGAGCAACTGTAGCGTTGTGTCAGCAGCTGTAGCGTTCCGCAAGGCCACGCAGGTGTTCCGTTGGGACGAAGTCGACCTTAAGCACAGCAAGCTCGTCGCACTCAAAAGGGTGTTGTTCACAGGACGCCCGTGGCCCTCGAGAGAGAGAGAGAGACAGTGTCAGCGATAAGCATGTCTTTGCCCTTTTTGTAAACAATCTGGAAATCAAAGCGCTGGAGCTGCATCATCATGCGCTGCAAACGTGCAGGCGCTGCGTGAATAAACTTGTTCAGGATGGCGACCAGGAGTTGGTGGTCAGTTTCAACTGTAATTGTTTCCCCAAAGATAAAGTCTTGGAACACGCAGAAACGACGGCCTGCAGCTCCTTTTCGTACGATACAGGAAATACGTTGCCATCAGCTGATGTTTGCAGGCAGGCTGCGCCTAAACCGTATTGTAAGGCCTCACAGGTGACAGTGACTGGCAGCTTGAGGTCGAAGTACGTCAAGGTGGGGGCGCTGGCTAGATGAAGTTTTAAAGAGTTCAACAACTGTTGGTGTTGCTGGTACCAGGTCGTGAGTGAGGTGTCTCAGTGGTGAGATAAGTTCGCTGAGGTTGGGTATGAACTTGCCCAGGTAGTGAACCATACCCAGAAAACGCTGAAGGCTGTGGGCGTCTGTGGGAACAGGTAGTTCATTAATGGCTGCAGTCTTCTTAGGGTCCGGCTTTAACCCTTTGTTTGTGAACACATGTCCGACGTAGGTAACCTCTGAGACACGAAACTTGCACTTCATGGGGTTGAACTTTAGGTTGATTTCTCGTGCCCGGTCCAGAATCATTTTAAATTAGAAACGTGCTCCGCTAGGTCATGGCCGTACACCAGAATGTCATCAACGATGATAGCACATGGGTAGCCTGTGAACAGCTGTTCCATAGCTGTCTGAAAGACCTCGCTGGCCAAGCTAATTCCAAATGGCATTCCGAGGAACTTGAATCTGCCAAATGGTATGGCAAATGTAGTGAGGTTTGAGGATTTGACATCTAGAGGGATCTGCCAAAACGAGCTGTTGGCATCTAGTACTGACAACAATGTTGCACGACTGATTTGAGCTGCAAGGTCTTTGATGGTCCTCATCGGGTAGTGTGGGCGTTTAATAGCTGTCTTCACGTCTCGGGTTAATGCACACACGGAGCTCGTCTTTGTCTTTCTTTTTTGTAACGACCATGGTAGAGACCCAGTCTGTGGGTTCACTTATTTCAGCCAGTACCCCCATGGACACCATGTGTCTCAATTCAGCTTGAATTCTGTCGCGCACAGCGTGGGGTACGCGGTGAGATGCACGGACTGCTGGGACAACAGTGGGGTCAATAGTGATTTTGTAAGTCATTGGCAACTTGCCCAGTTTGTCGTCAAACAAATCCTGATATAGGGACAGGAGCTGTTGTGTCGGTTTGTCAGATAGGCATAGCTTGTGGACAGCGCGTCCGAAAAACACTAAACCCAGGTCGTGGCACGCATGGATTCCCAACAGTCTCAGAGTTCAATTTCACAATATAGAAAATCAGGTTTCTAGTGACATTGTCACTACACACTTGAAATCAGCTTTTCCAAGACAGTGCAGAACCCCCCCCCCCCCGTAGGCATGCAAGGTAGAGGCATCCTTAGTCAAGGTCTCATTATTTACACTAGGGGCGCTGCATTGCCTACAGTCTGACCGTTTTTCCCCATCTTTTTTTTATTTTAGTTTGTCTAAATAGTTTTGTATTAGGGATTCTTTTGTTTTGTATGTGGGGGAGGGGGGTAGGGTAAGGCGGAAACTGCTTCCCAGTTGCTTCCTGGCGAGGATGCGACTATTTCTCCAAGTCGCGTTCTCCCCCCCCCCCCCTTCGCGGCTGGATCGGAGCGGTGTTTCCTACCAGGGACCTGGGACCGGACCAGAGCTTCATCAGTGGTGACGCGGCGCTGGACTCACCGCGGAGCGGGCGATACCTACCTGGATCGCCATTTAGAGCTCTGCAGCGTTGGGCCGCTGCTCCAACATCGCGCGGTCCAGGGGCTCTTTGTCCATCGCGGACTCCATGGAAAGTGGCCGTTTTCGAGGTCCAAGCCGCTGAGGTTGGCCTCCCATTCCGAAGTGCCAACATCCCGGCGAGCGGGTCTGAGCGGCGGGCTGCCCGTAGTGGCGACTGCGGAGGGCTCCAGAGACTCCGACCATGGGTGAACATCAGAGGAAGATGACTGACTTCCCTCACAGTGGAAAACGTTTGATTCTGCTGTGTGGCGATGTTTTGTGTTACACTCTAACGTGTGTTGTGTTCTTTATTTTATTGTATGGCTGTATGGTGATCACATTTCACTATGCCAACTAGCACATGTAACAAATAAATGTATCTTGTATTTCTTATGTTGTTATAGACCTTCAGGGACATTATGTTCACGCACGCTCCCGTATCCACTTTAGCAATAACAGACTTGTTATTGATGTGCACGGTAACAGCAGGGTCCAAGAGGTTACCGGAGAGTGTGAACAGCAGAACTATCATATGAGATAATTGGTTCATTCTCGTGGGCAGCTTCGAACTATTCATGGGAGTCAGAGACTGTTGGGACTGTTGGGCAAAATGATTAATTTTCTTACAGTAATTGCATGATTTGCCGTTTGCTTGGCAAAGCTGGCGACCTCTATTGTGGAAATAGTTGCAGTTAGCGCACCCCTGCAGTGGCTCATTCACAAATCTTTTAGTGGCAGCTGACGCGGTGCGGTTACTGAAACTGGTCGGTCAGATTGACATCATGT
Organism: Raja brachyura; assembly: GCA_963514005.1. The sequence goes on from OY740794.1 coordinate 67,536,311, forward strand.
TTCTGAGTGTCAAACTGATCACTCAGTGGGGCTACAACCTCTGACATACGGCAGGCACGCACAGCCTATTCAAGATATGTGAAGAGAAAAAGGTTAATTAAAAAAAATGTAGGTCCCTTGCAGTCAGAAACTGGTGAATTGATTATGGGGAACAAGGACATGGCAGACCAATTGAATAACTACTTTGGGTTACACAAAAAGCTGGAGAAACTCAGCGGGTGCAGCAGCATTTAAGGAGCGAAGGAGATAGGTGACGTTTCGGGTCAAGTCCCTTCTTCAGACTGGTCAGGGATCAGGGAAACGAGAGGGGCGGGCGATGCATGGTTCCGGTGGGCGGGTGGTCGGTGTGGCGGCATGGTTCAACCTGCTCGGTGAGGCAGCGAGAAGAGTTGGGTGCGGTGCAGCGGCCATGTTCGGGGGACCCCGGTCCTGCGGCGATGCAAGGTGAAGCGGGTGCAGCTGTGGTCTTCGGTGGGCCCAGTACACCGGCGATGCTGGATGGGCCCGGTGCGGCGATGAGGTTGGGGGGTCCCGGGGGGCGGCGAGGTTTGGGAGTCGCGTTGTGCTGGTGATGGGCGGTGGAATCGGGGAGGGGGAGATAAACAGAGTTACCGGGCAGGCAGCGAGGCTGGGTGTCATCGGTAGGCAGGTGGAGGTCGGCGGCAGCATCGGCGTGGAGGTCGGTGAAGGCAGCGTCCTGGTGAGTCCTGGAGGCGCTCCTTGTGGCCAAGATGGCGTCGGGGGACTCAGGCCGGTGGCTGGGCCAGAGTTGGGGCCCGGGGCCTGCGGGCGGTCGAGTCGGGGATTGTCGTTAGCTGGAAAGGCCTGGAGGCGGGCTAATTTCAGGTCCTTGGTGGAGGTAAGATGGGACAGGAATTGCTGATTGAAGCGGTGGATCTTCCGGAGGATGTAGTGTAGTTGGGGTCCGTTGCAGGTCTGGGTGAGTAAGGCCCGAAGATTCGGGAGGGCCAATGAGAGGTCCTGCTGGTGCCGGCGCATTGCAACCAGGGTGGATCTTAATGCCCGGTTGGAGAATTGCACAGTGTGGCGGCGGATGGCCAGTCGGTACCGATAGTCCGGCTGGGGTCCAAACTGGGAGGCAGGGAATTGGAGCTGGAATCCACGAGGTATGAGATGGAGGCGCAGGTAGGCCCCGAGGAAGCAGATGTGGCTGTGGTATCGAGTCTGGGTGAGGATGTGGTCGTAGAGTTGGAGGGAAGGGGGTATCACAGAGGGGGAGCAGTTAGAGAGGAGGTTGTGAAACTGTCTTCGTAGGGAGGAGGAGAACTTTTTCAAAGTAGGCATACCTTGAGGAGATATCGCAGTGGAGTGGACAAAGTGTTAAAGAAGGAACTGCAGATGCTGGAGAATCGAGGGTTACACAAAAAGCTGGAGAAACTCAGCGGGTGCAGCAGCATCTAAGGAGCGAAGGAGATAGGCGACGTTTCGGGTCGAGACCCTTCTTCAGACTGGTCAGGGATCAGGGAAACGAGAGGGTCCACGAATAACTACTTTGGTTCTGTCTTCACTAAGGAAGACATAAATAATCTGCTGGAAATAGCAGGGGACCGGGGGTCAAATGAGATGGAGGAACTGAGTGAAATCCAGGTTAGCCGGGAAGTGGTGTTAGGTAAATTGAATGGATTAAAGGCCGATAAATCCCCAGGGCCAGATAGGCTGCATCCCAGAGTACTTAAGGAGGTAGCCCCAGAAATAGTGGATGCATTAGTGATAATTTTTCAAAACTCTTTAGATTCTGGAGTAGTTCCTGAGGATTGGAGGGTAGCTAATGTAACTTTTTAAAAAGGGAGGGAGAGAGAAAACGAGGAATTACAGACCAATTAGTCTAACATTGGTTGTGGGGAAACTGCTAGAGTCAGTTATTAAAGATGGGATAGCAGCACATTTGGAAAGCGGTGAAATTATTGGACAAAGTCAGCACGGATTTATGAAAGGTAAATCATGTCTGACGAATCTTATAGAATTTTTTGTGGATAGAAACATAGAAATTAGGTGCAGGAGTAGGCCATTCGGCCCTTCGAGCCTGCACCGCCATTTAATATGATCATGGCTGATCATCCAACTCAGTGTCCCGTACCTGCCTTCTCTCCATACCCTCTGGTCCCCTTAGCCACAAGGGCCACATCTAACTCCCTCTTAAATATAGCCAATGAACTGGCCTCAACTACCCTCTGTGGCAGAGAGTTCCAGAGACCCACCACTCTCTGTGTGAAAAAATTCCTTCTCACCTCGGTCCTAAAGGATTTTCCCCTTATCCTTAAGCTGTGACCCCTTGTCCTGGACCTCCCCAACATCGGGAACAATCTTCCTGCATCTAGCCTGTCCAACCCCTTAAGAATGTAAGTTTCTATAAGATCCCCTCTCAATCTCCTAAATTCTAGAGAGTATAAACCGAGTCTATCCAGTCTTTCTTCATAAGACAGTCCTGACATCCCAGGAATCAGTCTGGTGAACCGTCTCTGCACTCCCTCTATGGCAATAATGTCCTTCCTCAGATTTGGAGACCAGAACTGTACGCAATACTCCAGGTGTGGTCTCACCAAGACCCTATACAACTGAAGTAGAACCTCCCTGCTCCTATACTCAAATCCTTTTGCTATGAAAGCTAACATACCATTTGCTTTCTTCACTGCCTGCTGCACCTGCATGCCTACTTTCAATGACTGGTGTACCATGACACCCAGGTCGCGCTGCTTCTCCCCTTTTCCTAATCGGCCTCCATTTAGATAATAGTCTGTTTTCCTATTTTTGCCACCAAAGTGGATAACCTCACATTTATCCACATTATACTGCATCGGCCAAACATTTGCCCACTCACCCAGCCTATCCAAGTCACCTTGCATTCTCCTAGCATCCTCCTCACAGCTAACACTGCCCCCCAGCTTAGTGTCATCCGCAAACTTGGAGATATTGCCTTCAATTCCCTCATCCTGATAATTTATGTATATTGTAAATAGCTGGGGTCCCAGCACTGAGCCTTGCGGTACCCCACTAGTCACTGCATGCCATTGGGAAAACGACCCGTTTACTCCTACTCTTTGCTTCCTGTTTGCCAGCCAGTTCTCTATCCACATAAATACTGAACCCCCAATGCCGTATGCTTTAAGTTTATATACTAATCTCTTATGTGGGACCTTGTCGAAAGCCTTCTGGAAGTCCAGATACACCACATCCACTGGTTCTCCCCTATCCACGCTACTAGTTACATCCTCAAAAAATTCCACAGGATTCGTCAGACATGATTTACCTTTCGTAATTCCCCATTTTCTCTCTCCCCCCCTTCTTAAAAAGAGGGGTTACCTTTGCTACCCGCCAATCCTCAGGAACTACTCCAGAATCTAAAGAGTTTTGAAAGATTATCACTAATGCATCCACTATTTCCGGAGCTACTTCCTTAAGTACTCTGGGATGCAACCTATCTGGCCCTGGGGATTTATCGGCCTTTAATCCATTCAATTTACCCAACACCACTTCCCGACTAACCTGGATTTCACTCAAGTACTCCTTTGACCCGCGGTCCCCTGCTATTTCCGGCAGATTATTTATGTCTTCCTTAGTGAAGACGGAACCAAAGTAGTTATTCAATTGGTCCGCCATATCCTTGTTCCCCATGATCAACTCACCTGTTTCTGACTGCAAGGGACCTACATTTGTTTTAACTAATCTCTTTCTCTTCACATATCTATAAAAACTTTTGCAGTCAGTTTTTATGTTCCCTGCCAGTTTTCTTTCATAATCTATTTTTCCTTTCCTAATCAAGCCCTTTGTCCTTCTCTGCTGGTCTCTGAATTTCTCCCAGTCCCAGGATGTAACTAGTAGAGTGGATAAGGCAGAACCTGTGGATGTGTTATATCTGGACTTTCAGAAGGCTTTCGACAAGGTCCCACATAAGAGATTAGTATACAAACTTAAAGCACACGGTATTGGGGGTTCAGTATAGTGGGGTACTGCAAGGCCCAGTGCTGGGACCCCAGCTATTTACAATATATATTAATGATCTGGATGAGGGAATTGAATGCAACATCTCCAAGTTTGCGGATGACACGTAGCTGGGGGGCAGTGTTAGCTGTGAGGACGATGCTAGGAGGTTGCAAGGTGAATTGGATAGGTTGGGTGAGTGGGCAAATGCATGGCAGATGCAGTATAATGTGGATAAATGTGAGGTTATCCACTTTGGAGGCAAAAAAAGGAGGGAAGATTATTATCTGAATGGTGGCCGATTAGGAAAAAGGGGGAGATGCAACGAGACCTGGGTGTCATGGTACACCAGTCATTGAAGGTAGGCATGCAGGTACAGCAGGCTGTGAAGAAAGCGAATGGTATGTTGGCATTCATAGCAAAAGGATTTGAGTACAAGAGCAGGGAGGTTCTACTGTAGTTGGACATGGTCTTGGTGAGGCCACACCTGGAGTATTGCGTACAGTTTTGGTCTCCTAATCTGAGGAAAGACATTCTTGCCATAGAGGGAGTACAGAGAAGGTTCACCAGACTGATTCCTGGGATGGCAGGACTTCCAAATGAAGAAAGACTGGATAGACTAGGCTTGTACTCGCTGGAATTTAGGAGATTGAGGGGGGATCTTATAGAGGCTTACAAAATTCTTAAGGGGTTGGACAGGCTAGATGCAGGAAGAATGTTCCCGATGTTGGGGAACTCCAGAACAAGGGGTCACAGTTTAAGGATAAGGGGGAAGTCTTTTAGGACCGAGATGAGAAAAACATTTTTCACACAGAGAGTGGTGAGTCTGTGGAATTCTCTGCCACAGAAGGTAGTTGAGGCCAGTTCATTGGCTATATTTAAGAGGGAATTAGATGTGGCCCTTGTGGCTAAAGGGATCAGGGGGTATGGAGAGAAGGCAGGTACAGGATACTGAGTTGGATGATCAGCCATGATCACATTGAATGGCGGTGCAGGCTCGAAGGGCCAAATGACCTACTCCTGCACCTATTTTCTATGATTCTATGAAGAGTCAGGTCAGCATTTCGTAGTAGCTCTGTTTTGACCTTCCGATCACACATGCCGCTAACGATTTTGTCCCGTATTAACTCATTAGTTATCTCACCGAAGTGACATCTCGGGGTAATGCACTTCAAATCGCAAATGAAACGTTCCACAGGTTTGTGAGGATGCTCTCCAGAATGCGGTTCGTTGGCAGGTCACATAGTCACGGAATTTACGTAGCAGCACGTTAGGGTTGCGCATCGTCTCAGCTGGGACCACAACCTGGCCGTTCCCGTTGAGCACAGCCAGGTAGAGCAGGAGCGATGCCTTGACCTGATCCGGTGCGTTGCGATGGACGATATTGATGTAGTGCTCATAGTCGATCTCAAAGAGCTTCATTGCTCGCCGATGTCTGCATCAAAGATGAGCTGGGTTGGCTTGCGGCACGAGTGAGCCATCGGAGTAAAAGATCAAGACTGCTAAAATGCAAATAAAACCCGATAGACAGACGCAATGGGTAATTTCCAGCTAGTCTGACACCATGTAGAGAACTGTACAGACACAATCTGGTGTTCAAAGTCAGCTTTAATCATCAGTCATGGTCCTGCAGTACAATACGTTGTTAGTTCATCTCTACCACCGGTGTAACTACATAATATGGGAAGTGAGTGTTAATAGTAAGATTAAACGAGAACTTACCAGTTCGAAGGTTGATCTTTATTTTATGAGGAGTTGCGATGAGGGATTTCGTGAAGACCCCGCCAACACGCATGCGCGGCATCCTTCAAAGCAGCGGTGTGGAATCACAGACTCGACGAAAAGTAAGGATATTAAGATTAAACTGCGAACTAACCAGCTGAACATAATGATCGAGGGTTGGGAGCGGAGGGCACGAAATCCCTCATCGCAACTCCTCATAAAATAAAGATCAACCTTCGAACTGGTAAGTTCTCGTTTAATCTTACTATTTTACTTCGGAGTCACGTGAGTGACTTCGTGAAGACTTCAAAGCTCTGTGATTACACGCCCTGGACAATGCCCATGCTACCACACTGCCGCAATCCTGATGGAGGAAGTTTGTTAAAGCAATCCAGACTGGACAATCTGAAAATAATTAACATTTATTAAACACAAATCATAAACAAACCCCCTGACAGGGGACAAATGATATTAGGGAGCAGCCCTGAGTACTGCATCCGCATATGTTGCAGGTCCGGCCAATGGCTTATGGTAGAACCGTTGAAAGGTTGACTCACTGGCCCATCCTGCCGTAGCGAGGACGTGATCCATGGGCACCTCCATGGCCCTCGCTGTTGATGTGGATGCAGCCCTGGTGGAATGAGATTTAAACAAGTTAGTGTCAATACCCGATGCATCCAACACTTCCCTGAGCCACCTGGAGATCGTCTGCACTGTCACCCGGCGATGTGGTTTTTTGTGGCTTATAAGCAGTCCTTGTTCCGAATTCCTGATCGACCGGGTCAACTCAATGTAGCAACGGAGATGGGTGACTGTGCAGAGTGTGGCATCAGAGGGGTACGCCTGGAATTCCAACTGCAGCCCCAAAGATCCGGGTCGATGCTGCTTCAGTAGTTCTGCAACGTAAAACGTTATTTTCCCAGGGGTAGAGAGCATTTTGTCAATACGCAACTTTTGAAGCGCCTGTACCCGCTGAGCAGACGTGAGCGCCATCAACATGACCACCTTCAGGGTGAGCTGGTGAAGAGGTAACCCCGCCATGGGGGACCATGATCTTAACAGGGACAGGACCACTCCTGCATCCCAGACAATGTTATATCTGGGCCGTGGAGGGTTTGTGTTAAATACACCCCTCATAAACTTCGACACCAGATTGTTGGTCCCCACTCCTACCGGAAGGTACGAGGACAGCGCACTCCTGGCGCTATTGATGGTACTATAGCTGAGCCCTTCATCATAGTGGAGGCCCGCCAGGAATTCCAGGACGTCAGGTATTGTGGCAGAATCATAGGTAACACTCTTCCTTAAACAGAATAGTTCCCATTTCCTGATCTGGGTCAGGTACTGCCGCTTTGTAGATGCTCTGCATGATGCAGCGATTAAATCCATGGCCCTCGGTGAGATCCCCGTGTTCAGCAAAGGCCTTTTCAGAACCTGCAGACCAACAGGTTTAAATAGGCGTGGCACGGATGCGGCTCGCCAGTGACGGGATTAGTAACCAATTGTGGGTTGTTTCCTATTCGCACCCACGGGTGCTTCAGCATCTGAGAGACCACTGGGTACCATGGTTGTGTCGGCCAGTCGGGTATTACCAGAATGCCTGATGCAGAGTCTAATTTAATCTTCTGTAATACCCGACTGATGAGGCAGAATGGGGGAAATGCGTAGCAACACCATTTCCCCCAGTGGAGCGAAAAAGCATCCAAAGCCACTGCCCCAGGATCTGGTTCCCACGATACATATGTTGGTATCTGATGGTTCAGTCTAGACGCAAATAGGTCTATATCTGGCATACCGAATTTTGACACAATTTCAGCAAACACAAGGGGATTCAGCATCCACTCAATGTTATCATTAAAAACTCGTGACCTGGTGTCCGCCACCGTATTGAGTATCCCCGGAAGGTACGTTGCTGATATCCAAATACCCCTTTTGATGCACCAGAGCCAAATTGTATTTGCCAAATCATTACAAGATACTGACCTGATACCACCCATATGATTTATATAGGCTACCACCGTGGTGTTATCGATTTGAAGGCGGACATGTGCATGACGCAAATTACTGCAATATGCCCGCAGTCCATGAAAGACCCCCAGCATTTCCAAATAATTAATGCCTTGCACTTGGAGAAGCGTGAACTCATGAGCGTCCCATCTGCCACCACAGCTGGTTACAGTGTCAGTTGCCCCCCAGCCTTGTGCACTCGCATCAGTTTGCAACAGAACCGTGGGATTCGGGAGAATGATGGGTTTGGAACTTACTCCAATATTATGAACCCACCATTCCAGCTCAGTTTGCTCCCCTATGCCTAAGCGCATAGGTCTGTCAAAATGTCCGGTATTCAATTTTAACGCCAGAATTTTACTTTTTTGTAAGTTTTGGTAATGCAACGGACCAAAATTTACGGCCGGGAATGTGGCAACCAGCTTGCCAATTACCTTAGCAACCTGCCGAATGGTTGGCCTGTTGTTGTCAAGTAAACTGATGCATGCTTGTTGAACGTCCACCACTTTGTCAACTGGGACCGTGATTTTCATCTGGTTAGTGTCTATAGTGAACCCCAAATAGTCCATGACCTGCGAAGGGTTGAGCTTGGATTTGTCTGGATGGATTACAAACCCCATTCTTTGAAACAAAGATATAGCGGCCGAGACTGCCAACTGGGCGTGCTCTAGGGTTTTCCCTGCTATGAAAATGTCATCTAAATATGCCATTATAATATGGTTTTGTTTCCTGAGATGTGCCAATAAAGGTTTGACAATTTTAGTAAATAGTCTCGGCGCTGTTGTAATCCCATTAGGCAAAGCCATATATTGCCATAATTGACCTTCCCAGACAAATTTCAAGAACCTCCGATGTTGTTTAGCAATAGGGACTGTATAGTACGCATCCTTCAGGTCAATGCAAGCCATAAAGTACCCATGACTAACCAACTGCTTGGCCGTCTCAAACGTCTCCATCTTAAAATGGGTATATTGTACGAAAGCATTCAACTGGGTTAAGTCGATGATAATCCGACAGCCTCCATCCTTCTTAACCCTAGTAAAGATGTTGGAAACAAACTCCAATGGCTCGTGCGTCGTTTTTTGTATCACCCCTTTTTTTCTAATCGTAGTATTTCAACATGAGCCCGCTCCTTCTCTGACTGAGAGAGTGCAAATCTGCGACTAGGCTCATGTTGCGAAGGGGGATCTCTGCCATTAATAAACTCTATCTCATAACCCTGAATGCTTTGTAAAATAAAAGGATCCGTAGTTAGGGTATCCCAAGCAGACCGGAAACCCCGAAGCCGTCCCCCCACCGGTGAGGTTACTAATGCTACGTTGTGGACGGACCCAAGCCCCCTTACCTCCAAGGTTAGCGCCGGGGTCTGGACTGTGGTGTCTTTGCTCCTCGTGTGGCGCGGCCCTGTTGCCGCATCTTCCAAGCTGGCTTGGGCTGGCCTTGGAATAAAAAAGGCCTCTGCTGTTGGGCCCCCGCCGAGGAATATGTTTGTGAATATGTTCTGGGGCCTTGGTCCACCGATGTGTGGGGCCTAAACGAGGAACGTGGCTGCTGCCTGGTGTAACCAGGAGTTTTGGATGAATAAGACTGTCTCATCATCCCCACAGTCTTGGCTTCCTCGTCTAGTTCCTTTACGCGTTTAGGCAGGTCTTCCCCAAACAACTGCCTTGGTGGTGGTGGTGCGGTGGAGGTGCTGCATAATCCCGCAAATTTGGGATTCAAATTTGGCCGGATGGAGCTCTTCCTGAAACAGTTTATCTCAAACTGTGTGGTGCACAGAAGTGCTAGCGCATCCTGCTGCTCCTCGGACACATTCGTGGCATCCAGCGACCGAGCAAAAGCCGTGATACCTGCTGTCAGCAGCTTTAAGATTTTCTGGAGCTTGCCCTCCTTGACCCTTGTGTTCGCCGACATGTTCCCCCATATTGCTGCATTCACTTTCGGTACGTTGAGGGAGTTACAGTTTGCTGGTGCCTTATACTTCCCCACTGTTTCCGAGAGCACGGTATCCTGGAGCTGGTGCGTAGTCAGGAAATCGATTGACGCCGCTACTTTGGGATGTAGTGGTCCTCCTGCCGCCGCAGGTGACCCAAATTTCGACACCGCCTCCAACATTTCCTGTGGGTTCTGGACCTCTTCTCCCTCCTCAGGCTCACCCATACTGCCTTGCTGGCTCTCAAGCGACGGGGACATAGAAGGTGGCGGCTGCATGTAGCTCCCAGACCTCTGGGATTCCCGTTCCTGACGCTCCAGGTCCCGTTGATAGAGCACCTCCACCATATGCTCCAACCGGCCGATACGACCGTCACCGCTGTACGCGGGCCACTGGTCGTCTTCCCCAGCCTCTCCAGAGGAACCGGGGCTTCCAGCAGTTGTCAACACCCCCACGGAATGTACTGCCGGGAAGTCGCCAGCTCCCACTCCAGCGGGGCTGTGCGACTCCCACACGGACACACCGCTGGTCCGCCGTCGTTTGGACAGCAGCGGCCCCTCTGTCTGATGGGAGGGAAGAGGGCTAGAGTCAGTACTTGCACCAGAAACTGGACTCTCTGATGTCCGTGCGGGCTTACCACCACAGCGTTCCACATATAAACGGGACTGTGGCGGCGCATGGTCTGCTTTACCCGCCTCAGCAGGGGCGCTGGACCGTACTTTGCTGCCACCGGCCCGCACTACGGCAGCCTGTTCCGGTGGTGTGCCGGTACATCCTGCCCCCACAGGGATCCTCGGCACGCCAGCATTGCCACTGGTCTGCTTCCTTGCAGGTTTCCCCAGTGGCTTGTCCCTGCCTGCCGTACCGACAAGGCTGGACTTTAGCGAGGCTTCCCCCCTGTTCTGCCCGCGAGGGACCTTTAAAGGGGGGGATGCACTCGCGGACACGCTTGCTCCAAGAGCCCCACGTGCCTTACCTCCAGCCCTGGTCTTGGGCACTGGAGTTCTGGAGTCAGGGTCTCCCAGCCCCTGCTCCTGCGCGGACACCCTCTTCTTTGCCAGAGGGGTTGTGCCGGGTCTGGTCAGCTGCTCAGAGCTCCCCGACTGCCGCGACTTCTTCCTCGGTGGTGTCTCAGCTGCTCCCGATGTAGCGGGCAGCTCCGAGGACTTTACTCGCTGAACGCGACTCCCACTCCTTCCTCCTTCCATGGTTCTGAAAAACACACAGGCCACACAAAAAAACGGTAAACCAGCTCAAGGTTAACTTACCTGCAGCTGCTTACCTTTTTGAAGGAGCCGGTTGAGGGAGCGCACTCCCCCCCCAGCTGCCGTGAGCAAATGCGCGCGACGATATGCCGCGCATGCGTGTTGGCGGGGTCTTCACGAAGTCACTCACGTGACTCCGAAGTAAAATATAAAGTGTACAGTAAGGTGGAGCCAGTGTTAGTACATTACTCTGTTTGGTGCACATGCACTAACCAATCTACAGATGTAAATAGAAGAAAACAACTTAAACAGAGCAGTGTCAAAATAAAAGGAAAATTATGCTGGATCTGCGTAGTACAATTCAGAAAGATATGGACTTTTAAATACCCATGAGTTGCATAAAACATCTATGGGAATTTCTGCAGTTCAACTAGGTGATTCTTCACCTTCAAGAGAACTGGAAATGTGAAGAAGGAAACAGTTTATAATGTGTAGGAAGGAACTGCAGATGCTGGTTTAAACCAAAGATAGACACAAAATGCTGGAGTAACTCAGGCAGCATCTCTGGTGAGAAGGAATGGGTGACATTTTGGGTCGAGACCCGTCACCAGACTGATGTCAGGGGAGAGGGAGATCCATAGATAAGGAAGTGTAAGGTGTGAAAATATGACAAAGGGAATGGAGATCAGGGAAAATATATTATAGATCATTGTTAGCTGGGAGATGGACAGTACAAAGCAAATAGAAATAAAATGTAGTCGGAGACAGTAAGACTGGTCGGAGAACTAGGAAGGGGAGGGATGGGGGGAGAGAGAGAGAGAGAGAGAGAGAGAAAGCAAGGGTTACTTGAAGTTAGAAGCCAATGTTCATGCCGCTGGGGTGTATTGAATTGAATGCTTTTATTGTCATTCAGACCTTTCGGTCTGAACGAAATTTCGTGCCTGCAGTCATACATATATAAAAATAACAATACCATACAAAAAACACAAAATTAACATCCACCACAGTGAGTTCACCAAACACCTCCTCACTGTGGTGGAAGGCAAAAGTCTTAGGGTCTCTGTCTTTCTCCCCTCCTTATTCTCCCTCTGCGCTGAGGAGATCCAGGCCGCCGACACCGCTGACGCCGGAACACCGCCACAGGGCCCGCCGCCGGAACGTCGCTGGAGCACCGCAGCTCCCGAAAACCAGGCCGCCGCTGGAGCACCGCAGCTCAGAGGGAGCCAGGCCGCCGCAGGAGCACCGCAGCTCCCGAAACCCAGTCCGCCGCTGGAGCACCGCAGCTCCCGAAAGCCAGGCCGCCGCTGGAGCACCGCAGCTCCCGAAAGCCAGGCCGCCGCCGGAGCACCGCAGCTCAGAGGGAGCCAGGCTGCCGAGCTGCCCAAGCAAAATATGAGGTGCTGTTCCTCCAATTTATAATAGTAATCTAGGTTATAATGGTGGGATAAATATGTGTGACAATTTAAATCAATGTTCAGCTTTGGATTTTGTATTTAGCAATTAACATCGGTCACTATTCGTGTGCTTACAACTACCTGATCCAGTTGCCTCACTCGTGCTATTGGGTAGAAGGTATAGGGGTATGAAATCTGTAATGTCCAGGTTCGCGAGCAGCTTCTTCCCGACAACCATTATTCACTTGGACTCTGCACAACATGAACTAAACAATGGACTGCCTTGTTTATATTTTGGGGACTTTGGGCATTTTTGCACTACCACTAGGATTATTAATTTTTTTAATTTAATTTTTGTCTTTTATATGTTACCAATTATTAATGCATTTACAGGCCTTTTATACTGCTGCGTGAGAATGTTATTGTTCTGTTCTTGGTGCTTATGACAATTAAACACTATTGACAATGGTTAAGGTTTTCTCTGGATGAAACAGGCTAAATGGCTGACCGTTTGAATTAGCATGTTATAGACCAAAGATTTCTTAGCATCCGGCAGTTAATGTGTTGTTACTAGCCTCAATGTTTTGAGGTCAGGAAGAACTAGGAAGGGGGGATGGGGGAAGCGGTGGAGGTGCAAGTGAATCTCGGTCTCACCTGAAAAGACTATTGGGGTACTTGGATTGAGTTGAGGGAGACGGTATAGGGACAGGTGTTGCATCTCCTGCGGTAGCAGGGGAAAGTACCTGGGGAGGAAGTGATTTGGGTGGCAAGGGCTGAGTTAACCAGGGAGTTGCGGAGGGAAAGGAGTGGAGACGGGAATATTGACTTCTCTAACTTCAAGTAACTCTTGCTTTCCCTCTCTCTCCAGCTCTCCCTTGGAGTAACAGGGATTCAGGCGACATTTCTGGAGAACATGGAAAGATGACATTTCCTGCCCAACTGAGTTACTCAAGCAGTTTGTGCCTTTTTAAAATTAATTTCTGTTATTCAGTTTTGCACATCTATTCATTTCTAATCTTTACATTTTCCAGTTGGAGGGAATCATCAAACATGTTTGTGATGACAATCTGTCATATCAGATTTAGTAATATAATATTACCGTAATATAGTAATTACATAGTAATGCAAAATACTTGAAATTCTAAATGTGGCATTTTCTTGTTTCAGACACTTCCCTGCATAATTATGGCCATTTTAAAAGCAAGGCTGCCATCTGCAGGGCAATAACTGCATTACACAGAGGCATTTCCATATAATTATGGAATATATGGAATTATGGAATTTCCATATAACCCGACCTCCCGGTGGCTCAGCACTTCAACTCCCCCTCCCATTCCGTATCCGACCTCTCGGTCCTGGGCCTCCTCCACGGCAAGAGTGAGCAACACCACAAGTTGGAGGAACAGCACCTCATATTCCGCTTGGGGAATCTGCATCCTCTGGGCTTAAACATTGAATTTTCTCAATTCTGTTAACCCAGGCTGTCTGCTCCCCTTCCCTCCCTCAGCCCTCGGGCCCTGGCATTCCCTCTCTCTCTATCTCTCCCCCACCCAAGTCGCACTAGCTTCTCATTTTCACACTACAAACAGCTTACAATGGCCTGTTTCCTTTATCATCGATACTTTTTTGCTTATCTTTCATTCATTGTTCTTTATCTCTCCACATCACCGTCTATATCTCTCGTTTCCCTGATCCCTGACCAGTCTGAAGAAGGGTCTCGACCCGAAAGGTCGCCTATCTCCTTCGCTCCTTAGATGCTGTTGCATCCACTGAGTTTCTCCAGCCTTTTGTGTACCCCCCATTTCCATATAATGTTATAAGGTTATAAGCGATAGGAGTAGAATTAGGGCATTCGGCCCGTCAATTACTACCGTTTTGTGAGAAAAGTGCAAGTTATTGGCTCAATATTCAGCGAAGAAGTTGAGGCAAGGAGGATACACTTGTTTGAAATTGTGACTTTTGTCTTCTGAAGAGATGGCAGGCATGTTGGAGCAGGATGTGGGAAGACAGGGGACACTGGGTGACTGTGAGAAAGGGGAGTAACCGTGGAGTGCTGGAGCCCCTAATGGCTGTGCCAAATAGAAACAGGTACACCCTCTTGGGAGCTGTCGGGGTAGACAACGTTTCCAGTCCGAGTGGCGGACAGGTTGCAGCTCCAATCCTAGCGATGAGACTCGATTGGCGAGACCGACGTCAGGCAGAGCTATAACATAGCTGCCAATATTGGGTGAGAGATGAAAGTGAGAAATAGCGAGGGAGCGTAGGGACCGAGGGGGGAGGGTGTGGGAGGTGGGTATGGGAGGTAGGGAGAGTCTGGTGCATACTGTAGCCAATCTTTTAACTTACACTTTAATGCATCATTTATGCTTCAAATTGGATTAGGTATGAATAAGGTTAGGATAAATTAGAGCAATGTTACAACATTTTGAGATATTAAAAATCAAGTTTGCAATTTATCCCATCAGATTAAGCATTAAAAGAAGTTTAATTTGACACCTAATTCACTTTCATATCTTCAGTATTAAAAAAGTTATGGCCATTTTCATACTCGGAAATTAGCATCTTGTTCCCTATTGCTTTTCCATTGACTTAACTCAAAAGCTGTGATCGAGGACAGTCAAAAGCCCATAACTTTCTTAAAAATTAAGAGAACTGAATGAAATTTTCAGTTATCATAGATTGAAGCATTCTGAAACAAATATAAAACAATCTTGCTTGGATGACCTGAAATTAAAGCATATAATTAGTTAGTTACTTAATTGTAGCTAATTACAAAATTGACCGTTGTGACGGAAATAGTAATAAACAAAACAGACTGCTTTGAAAATTCAAAAATGTGATATTCTCAAGATCAGAACTTTAATATTATTGTATTATATGCTGTAGGTCCATTGCGAACTGATGTAGCAATGGAGTCAAGAGAATGCAAGTGGCAGTAAAGCTCGTTCAAAGATTTACCCCACTCACTACTCACAATCCTAATCGCAGCATGATTAGCTGCACACCTGTCACTCATTGTGTTTGAAATGTTGTTGATTATCTTTTGTCTGGTATCTTGAACATTTGTTTGCTCATTGAAAAAAGTGTAAGTTTTACACAAATTGTCAATTGTTTCTCAAATATGTTGAACATAGTCCTCAGCAGTCCCACCAGCCAATTCATCGACTGCTGCAGAGAGACATTTGTGGTAGTGAAATGAACCCTGTTAATGTAGAAACATAGAAATCAGGTGCAGGAGTAGGCCATTCGGCCCTTCGAGCCTGCACCGCCATTCAATATGATCATGGCTGATCATCCAACTCAGTATCCCGTACCTGCCTTCTCTCCATACCCTATGATTCCCCTTAGCCACAAGGGCCACATCTAACTCCCTCTTAAATATAGCCAATGAACTGGCCTCAACTACCCTCTGTGGCAGAGAGTTCCAGAGACCCACCACTCTCTGTGCGAAAAAAGTCCTTCTCATCTCGGTCCTAAAGGATTTCCCCCTTATCCTTAAGCTGTGACCCCTTGTCCTGGACCTCCCCAACATCGGGAACAATCTTCCTGCATCTAGCCTGTCCAACCCCTTAAGAATGTAAGTTTCTATAAGATCCCCTCTCAATCTCCTAAATTCTAGAGAGTATAAACCGAGTCTATCCAGTCTTTCTTCATAAGACAGTCCTGACATCCCAGGAATCAGTCTGGTGAACCTTCTCTGCACTCCCTCTATGGCAATAATGTCCTTCCTCAGATTTGGAGACCAGAACTGTACGCAATACTCCAGGTGTGGTCTCACCAAGACCCTATACAACTGCAGTAGAACCTCCCTGCTCCTATACTCAAATCCTTTTGCTACGTGGGTCTTTTCCTGGGTGGTTGCATCAAAACCTGCAGTCAAACCCTTTGTTGCTAGGAGCATCTCTGCTGTTTGCAACTCAGCAATAGCTCCCAATTCTTGGGCCATCACTTCAGCTGCACTGCGTCGGGGAACATGATCCAGATGAAGACCACTCCGCTTGTAGAACTGGCTTATCAGGATTGGAATGTTTGCTGTGGGAGTTTTGTTTACGATACAGTCAAACACATGCATCCCTGTTGTTGAGGAGCAAGTTTTCTGGCCCACCTTTGCCTTGACAATACTGGCAGCCTGCAGAGCTTTGATTGTTTCTTCGAGGACAAGATTGTCAAATTCGAGGCGTCTCACATCCTCTTCCCTGTCCTTTAAATTTTCATGAACTTTTTTTCGGTACTGGTGAATTGAAACAGTTTCCTCTTTTTCGTACTGCCACGAAACATCAGCAATTGTCTGTGTGCTTTTTTAGGTCTCAAAAGCTCTGCCTTGGTTTCACAGCAAGCTCTTGTGCCAAAGTATTCCCACGTAATTTGGTTTTGCTTTCTCTTTAAGTCTTGATTAACTACACGTTTGGGAGTTTTCAACCGTGCCCTAAGTTCACTGATACTTTGTTGTAAGAGCAGCCCTGGATTCAGACAGAAACTTGTCTTCAATTTCTGTTTCCTTGGTGAAAGACTTAGAAATTCTCTGCTACATCTTGTTGAAACACTAGATGTCGATGGCATTGGTTCAGGTGAGGCAACAGCTGTCGTTGGCGTTGCTAGATTCAGTGGAGGATGCAGACTATGACTGTCATCGCCCATGTCCTCAGTGTCTTGAAATATGGGCACTTGGCTTTCGGCTGATGTCAAGGATTCAGGATCTTGAGCACCAGGCAGTGGAATGTCATCTAAAGAAATGTGTTGGCTGCCTTCTGGAAGTTTAAAAGTTTCATCACAAATTTCCATAAATGCTCCAAGTTCCTTGGGATTGGTGAATGTTTTAAACTTAAGAAAAGTCCGGTTAACGAGAGCCTTCACTCTTAAGGGGCTGGACAGGCTAGATGCAGGAAGGCAGGTACGGGATACTGAGTTGGATGATCAGCCATGATCATATTGAATGGCTGTGCAGGCTCGAAGGGCCGATTGGCTTACTCCTGCACCTCATTTCTATGTTTCTATGTTAACTTAACAGCACCAAATGAATAGCCTTCTGCATCCGACAAAGAAAAATGTGAACTCAGCGATTTCTCTGTTTCAGACAGAATTTTTCCAAACGTCGTATACAAGTACAAGATGGGTCCATTATGGGTCCATTTTTAAGATCCCTCTTAGACTCGGGCATGACAGAGAACTTCACTTCAAGTTAACTCTAGCTATGCCTGTTTGGGCTTTTGGATTGACAATTTTGCATTTCTTCTTTGGAGATATCTGTTTATAATGTAAATACAAAAAAACACTGAACTGAATGATAAAAGTTAAACGTTAAAACAAATAGTAAATACTCAACAAGAAAATCATCAGTTTCATCTAAATTCAATTACTAGATCTAAACATCTATCCATTTCTTAAGAAAAGGATAACATTTTTAAATAGCCTGTGTCCAAATAACATTCACACAAGAATTCACAATATAACATGATTTTTAAATCTCATTGTCATGAATTTATAGGCCAAGTGGAAGGAATTTAGTGTTTAATTCCCGTAAATTAATGGCCATTTTTAATCATCTTGCGAGTGGGATTTTGTGGAATGCGATCGTTTGGAACGTTGCATTTGCAGTTAATTTAAACCCCATATCGGCAGGAAAAACACTGCCGGTTCGTTTTGGGCCTAAATCACCTTTTCGCAATGTGAAATTTTGATTAAAGGCATCCGAAGAAGCACATTTATATGTAAAAATAAACGGCTTACCTTGCTTTGTCCCATACATGAGATCCGTCCCGTTGTCGACGTTGACGGCTTTAGAAGACGATTTTTATTTTACTTCTGCTATTAAATTATTCAGCGATGTTTAAAAAAAACTTGATTAAATGGATGTCGGAGCGATTTCTCTGCAGCAGCTAAACAGCCTGACAAAGATCGACTTCAACAGGCTGCAGAAAACGGCATTTTAAACCCGCCCTCCTCTCAAAGGCGTCAAAGTCGCGCACACGGCGAGTGGCAGAACTGCAGCGGTGCTGAAGGTAAGTTTTGTAACATACCGATAAATTACATTCCTAATTACATTCCACAGTAGAGCCAGGCTCTGATCAACAGGTGCAGCATATGAATGACCATAGTATATTCATGTATGGAAATCAGATTATAATTTACAGAAGCCAATTAACCTACAAACCTGCACTTCTTTCGGATGTGGGAGAAAGCGGAATATCCAGAGAAAACCATGTGGTCATAAGGAGAATGTACAAATACTGTACAGACACTCGCTGGAATTTAGAAGATTGAACTTACAAAATTCTTAAGGGGTTGGACAAGCTAGATGCTGGAAGATTGTTCCCGATGTTGGGGGAGTCCAGAACAAGGGGTCACAGTCTAAGGATAAGGGGGAATTCCTTTAGGACCGAAATGAGGAAAACATTCTTTACACAGAGAGTGGTGAGTCTCTGGAATTCTCTGCCACAGAAGGTAGTTGAGGCCAGTTCATTGGCTATATTTAAGAGGGCGTTAGATGTGGCACTTGTGGCTAAAGGGATCAGGGGGTATGGAGAGAAGGCAGGTACGGGATACTGAGTTGGATGATCAGCCATGATCACATTGAATGGCGCTGCAGGCTTGAAGGGCCGAATGGCCTACTCCTGCACCTATTTTCTATGTTTCTATGTTTCTATGACAGCACCCGTAGTCAGGATCAAATCTGGGTCTGTGGTGCTGCAAGGTAGCAATTCTTTCGCTGTGCCACCGTGCCACCCCATTAAATTATTTTTTCTGTTATATATTGATTATGGTGTCACCTTATCTTTTCTCCCTGTATTGCCGTTTTAGTTATCCTCTTTGCTCTTTGGCTTCGTGCTCATCTTTGCTTTGTTATAATCAGGCACGTGCCGTCAGGGTAGGCAAGGCAGGCACTGCCTACCCTGACTAAAATTATAACATAGTAATAACTAAATATAAATAGTAAAGGCATGGGAGAATTATGCCTATGTAAGAGATCGACCTCTTAGGTGGGCATAATTCTCCGTGCCTTTCATCCGCAGCGGTTGTAACACGGGAAGGTCTGTGCAGCCCACGTGCCGTCAGCGCTGCCTGAAGCTGTCAGTTTCAAGCGGGGCTGAAGGCAGCAGGAATTCTGCCTTTGCTGCACTGCGCTTCAGTCTACTGCGCATGCGCAGCGCAAGTTTCTTGGCGGGGTTTTCAACTATGGTTTGTCGTGTACCAATGATGTGGTAACTACATTTTGTATTTATGTTTTCAAATACCGTATTTCCCGGGGTGGGGGGGCGGGAGGAGCGCTCCTTTCACAGCATTTGGGGAGTCTGGCCCGGGGTAAAGTTGCGGGGAGGGCACGAATGTTATGAGGGGTCGGGAGCATCCACTTGCGACGCTCCTTGCACTGAGGCGTGGAATGCCACCGCTCTGATGCCGGGTGGGGGATTGTGGGAAGAGAGAGAAGTGGTTCGGGTGGCTGAGTGGCCGCCGGGTGGACAGCGGAACCAGCCGCCACCTTATCTCCTTCTGCCGGTCTCCTCTGGCAGCTCTCCGTCTAAAAACCTCTCTCCTGCCGCTCGCTGGCCTCACTCATGTCCTTAAATTCAGCGCGATTGAGGTTACTCGGCTGTGGGAATTTAAGGATTTGCAGGAAGCCGCTGACATGAGCGAAGTCGGCGAACGGCAGGTGACAGGTGTTCCGACGGAGAGCACTGCCAAAGGTGAGCGGGCCGGCAGAAGGGGCTGAAGTGGCGGCCAGTTCAGCTGTCGGGTCCCGGTGGCCGCTCCCCGAGCTGCTTCTATCCCCAGCTAGTGCGTGGCTTCGCGCCCGGAGAGCTGCGGTAGCAATGAGTGAGTTACTGGCAGTATCCCCGACACCCTCCTTCTCAACACCCGTGCCCTCCCTTTCACAGGAACTCCCCATATCCCTCGACTCCACTAGCCCCTAGAGCTCTATCTAACTCTCGCTTCAATCCATCCAGTGAATTGGCCTCCACTGCCCTCTGTGTCAGGGAATTCCATTAATTCACAACTCTCTGGGTGAAAACGTTTTTTCTCACAAGTCTTAAATGACCTACCCTTTATTCTAAGAGTGTGGCCCCTGGTTCTGGACTCGCCCAACATTGGGCGAGTCCAGAAGGGAAGTGATCAGGCAGTTTTTGGTGGACAAAAATGCTGGAGAAACACAGCAGCTGAGGCAGCATCTATGGAGCAAAGGAAATAGGCAAGGTTTTGGGTCGAGATCCTTCTTCAGACTGATATGAGGGCGGATGAGGCGGGAAGAAGAAAGGAAGAGGTGGAGACAGTGGGCTGAGGGAGAGCTGAGAAGGGGAGGAAAAATCAGGGACTAACTGAGATTAGAGAAGTCAATGTTCATACCTCTGGGGTGTGAAGTGCCCAAGCAAAATATGAGGTGCTGCTCCTCCAATTTGCAGTGGGCCTCTCTGGTTGACGAGAATGACGAAATTACACAGTACCTTACTGGCAGATACATTGACCCATCAGAAGCAGTAGCATCAATCTTTGGAATTCCAACTCATGAGACATCCCAGTGTCTTTCAACTCCAGGTACATCTATCACAAGAACGAGTCGTTATCAGAGTCGATGCTACTCAGCGAGTGAGGAATGATATGGTGAGGACAACTTTAACTGAATTCATACCATTATGTTCTCCACTACGCTGATCTTCCCCGACCTTACACATCAAACAATAGGAGATGGCAAAGAAGGAAGGTTGGCAAGAGTGGAAGATCATCCAGGTATTTTTCAAGCCAAAGTTCTGGTACAAGTGTATACTGTGTCTCCCAGATGTGGTGGCCTCTACTACTTGGGACCGCTTCTCCATCACGTAAAACATAGAAAATAGGTGCAGGATTAGGCCATTCAATATGATCATGTCCGATAATCCAACTCAGTATCCCGTACCTTCCATCTCTCCATAACTCCTGATCCATTGAGCCAAAAGGGTCAGTATCCTTCAATTCATTGAAGATACATGATGGAGAAATATATCCTTACCTCAAATCCTGCAAAGAGGTTTGTTGCACACTGACGACCATTGGCAACAAACAATGGAAGATGCTGATAAGACAAGACTCTCCAGTGCAATGAGAGATTTGTTTGTTGTTTTGCTGCCGAATACCGACATCAACAATCCTCGACAATTATGGGATCGCTTCAAGAATATCATGATTGATGAGAAGCATCATGATCAGGCTCTGTTGTATATTCAAGACAAACTTGAGAACTACAACAAAACAATGGAATGCTTTCATTTGCCATGACGAAGAAATGGAAGGATGCACCTTAATTATGACAATCCAGAATTGCAATACAACTGAACAACAGCAATTTGTCCAGGACAATGAGCCGCTACTGAATGCTCAGCAGAGAGCATTCCAGGTGTGCCACTGCTTGAAAAGTAATCTTCCTTCTATTTGCATTTTAAGCTTCAATAAATACCTTTTCCATTTGCCGTGCCGCAGAGTGGGGTTGTGGGGGGGGGGGGATGGAGTGGGGAGGGAACGGGTAAGGGGACGAGGGAGGTATCACAACGGGAACCTGTCAAGCAGTGTCTGTTGGGGGGCTATGGGTGAGTGGTGGAATATTGCATTGGGGAAGTAGACCCAACAGGTCTGCATGTGGTCTAGTACATTACTAAAACTCATCTTGTTTGTTTCTGTCTGTCTGTGTGTATATGTGCTTGTGATAGCCTGACTTATGCCAAAATAGTACACGATAGTGCTACAATTTTTGCCCCACCTTACTCACCATTATCCTGTGTCTTTTCATGTTTCATTCAGATTGATGGATTATTTTACGTTATTGATTTCTAATTTTACAAAACTCCACTTTGAAAAAAATCTTTGTCAGGCGTGTCCCACCCAACAGGATCTCATTTACATTTTTAAAAAGTTTTCAAAATCACAGCAGCTTCCACCTCACAATGGAATTCTCTGCCACAGAAGGCAGTTGAGGCCAGTTCATTCGCTATATTTAAGAGGGAGTTGGATGTGGCCCTTGTAGCTAAAGGGATCAGGGGGTATAAAGAGAAGGCAGGTATTGAATGGCGGTGCGGGCTACTCCTGCACCTATTTTCTATGTTTCTAATGACATCAAGGGTGACTGCGGGTAGTGGGAAGGAGAGGGGGAAGAGTGTCAGGGTGAGGTGCACTTGGGGAGGGTCACAGCAGGAACCCGTCAGCCACGCACGCGCAGTTAAGGGCTATGAGTGGATCCCATTGGTCGAGTAACAGGTTAAAACTTATACTGTGGTCATTACCTCCCAGTGGTTCATTTACCTCGAGTTCACTTATCAACTCCAGTCCAGATTTTACCTGACCGCACTCCCGTATTAAACTTGCCGTCCCATTCATTCTGGATACTTTTGCAACTTTTCCTGCACTTTCGCTTAACTCCGCCCACACTTCCAATTTGTTGACCTCACTCCCACTATTTAGTTTAAAGCTCTATCAGATCTCAATGTATCTCGTCCTTTAAAGAAGCTATGACAAGTTAGACACTGGAGTAACTCAGGTCAGACAGCATTGCTGGAGAAAAGATAATTACCTTTTGGGTCAAATCCCTCTACTTCAGACTGACTTTGATGGGAATGGGGAAAGCTGGAAGTTTGTGACAGGACAAAGCCTGAAAAATGATTCACAACCAGGCCTGCAGTTCCTTCTATCTCAACAACAATATGACATTCTTCTCCATAGTAATATGTATACAAAGAAATATGTTCATTTATAGCACCACCAGTGGTGAAGCTTAGATTGCTCAGAATCTACCAGCCATGGCTGAGGATCTGAGAAAAGAGAAAAACAAAACAAATTGTACCCATGCTCAGTTAAACAGCACTTTAAAAATACTTAACATTAGTCTCAAACTGGCAAACCTCATGGTTTTTTTTCACAGCTTACAAAAGACTAATGCACATTCAACAGGGAAGCAAGTTCATTTATTCCACTTTTCAAAAAAATAGTCTACAATCTTGCACCTTGGATACTTTAATTTGTAAAAATTCAAAAATCCGTGTATATACAGTTGACTCAAGCTACAGCTCCCCCAAATCTACAATCCCAAATGTATCAACATGAAACAAATGGAAAAGTCAAAGGTACAAAACCCAATATAAAGTTATCCCTTGATGCTAGGGAGCATAGAAAAGCTCATCACATATCTGAAATACAGAAAATCAAGGTGCTCTTGCTTTCTATAAGATGGGAATATAATTATAAATACTTAAAAACTCTAAGCAGAGAATTCTTTATAAAGCATTTACTTGGTTGGAAAGGACCATTTCAGCATTCCTGCAAGAATTAGCCATTGCTTTAACTGTGGTGCATGTTGGACTATCATGAATAACGCCTGTAAAACCACTGAATCAAGTACTTACTTGGTCAACCTTCAATCCTGACTTCCAGTTTCACATTACCAAATGAATAGGAGTGTTGTAATTGTAAATAGGGCCTGATGGATTACCCTAATGGTAACATAATTGAGGCAGGAACAAAAAATATTTAAGACAGTTGGGCATGTACATGGATAGGAACAGTTAGAGAGATATGGACCAAATAGGACTACCTTGGGTCTGCTTCTGTGCTGTATGACTGAAATTACACCAAGCCACTTGCTTACCCCATACATTAGTCAAGTTGGAAGCACATGAAAGAATTTGACAAAACCAATGCCAGTTGGCAAATTTTCCCAGGAAAAATAAAAATGCCAGGTAAGCAACACATCAGGAAGACTGCAACGTTAATCTGGAGCTGTACCCATTAGTTAATCCTGGCGGAGCTGTGCACTGGCCCTGGATTTATCTATTTTTAAAATGGAGAATTAGACCAGTTGCCTGCTTGTTGAATTGCAACAATGCCCAAAATTGAATTGCAAAACAAGTTATCTCCTTCAATCATTGCCATTCACAGTATGAAAACGGAAGTGCCAGCTGCAAAGTTCTGATGACGTTTTAGGTGAAGTATTTTAGACGTACTGAAGTATCGTAAAAAGTTTAATAACCAGTTTAATGCGCACTATTGAAAACCAAAAACATGAAATAAGATCTTTTAATCCATCGGAGCCAGTATGCCATCACAACATTCTAAAACATTATTTTGCATTTACATTGTAACTAAAAAAATCATAGGGAACAGTACATTTACACATTGGTGAAACAGAATACTTAATAAATTTGACAAAAATCCACAAAGGTGTACCAACAATTTCTGTCAATTGCAAGTCCATTCAGAAACATGGAGCACCCACCACTCCAGACCACGCTCTCGAGACCACGCAGAACTCTGGAATGTCCGATCGAGAGGATCAGAGGCTCTGTCTGAACATGGTGTAGCAGTCTTATCAGTCTAGTCAAATTTTATTTTCTTTCCTTGAGGACCACCCATCTTTCCACCTCTGAACCCTGCAAATGAAATATAGATTTAATTTCAAATGTACAAAATAGTGGAAATTGACCCATTATGAAAAGAGGGATAAACAGAAAACTAGAAAAATAAACATTTTTAAAACAAGTTTGGGTTAGGGCTAATGTCATGTGGTAAAGAAAGTTAAATGCAACAGCCCAGTTTAGGCAGACAGGAATAAACAGCACCAAGAAGGCAGAGGAATCTGAATGAACGAGTCGATATGGCGTTATCTCAACACAAAACGGCAACATTCAAAAGGATGTTAGTGCCCGAATTCAAGGAAACAAACACTCTTTAGATTGTGACCCGTTATAATTTATGCTGATGAATTGACAATTTCTTACCTCCAAATCCACCGCGACCTCCACCGCGGCCACCACCTCGCCCTCTGCCACCAAATCCACCGCGGCCTCTTCCTCCTCTACCAAAACCACCACCTCGACCACCACCACCACCTCGCTGGCTGTCATTCTTGGGCCGAGCAAAATCCAGTATAATTTTGCATCCATCAATTTCTCCATCTTCCATCATTTCCCGAGCCGATTTTGCATCATCTTCAGATGCAAAGTCTACAAAGCCAAAACTAAAAAAGGCAGAAGGGTTAATTTTATTCATAAAGCAATGCAAATGAAATTACCAGATTTAATGTATTCCACAATATCACCAACATAAAAAATGTATCACATTCTGACCACTTTAAAGTAATAACTCCAGGGCAGTCTGTGTTTTAATCTTCTTCTCTTGCGAATCCATCTACTGTCATTAATTAAGACAGCAAGGAGCTCAATGAGAAGCAACTAAAATATAATTTAAAAATAAGTACCCTTTTGATCTTCCGGAATCTCGGTCTGTCACAATTCTGGCACTCTCAGCTCCTTCAAAGGCTTCTTTTAACGTGTCTTCAGTTGTGTCATCAGAAAGGCCACGAATAAATAAGGTCTTACTGGGTCCTAAAATGTGACATGATTAGCAGGCATCGTTAGCTGGCATTGTACAGTAAAGCTACCGATCAACAGTTGCAAAACAGGAAAAAGATAACAATTCTCGTTTTTACTGACCATCACCACCTCTTTGCCCTTGGTTGAAGAATTCCAACCTCACAGTTCTCCCCTCAACCTCTGTATTGTTGTGACTATCAAGAGCTTCTTTTGCGTCTTCGGGCGATTCAAACTTTACAATTGCAAATCTAAGATAAAAATATATAAACATAAGAAACGTTATAAAATTAAACCCAACCAGAAATTTTATCTAACAGCTTTGAATGTTACTTTTTGAAATGACCAACAGAAGGAAATAAGAGATCAAAAATTGTAACAAAGCTATCAATGTCAAGTTTCCTTTTAGACAAACCTGCTCTTAAAAGTACTGTTACAGCAATGAAATTGGCCAAAAGCCACCAATCGTGCAGATTAAAATAAAATCTTACCCTTTTGGTTTTCCATTCTTCTCTGGTATTTTGATCAGTGATGCTTTCTCAAAAATATTCTGAAGGGACATTTCAGTCGCAGAATATGCCAAATTATTCACCATGAGTGTATCAGAACCTACAATTCAAAATTAACGGCAAGCTTTAGATACAAAACAAATGTTGGAAATTTGAAAGCAGAAATACGCAGATGAGGCTGTACAGCGCATATGTCCTTTAAATAATTATAATTTCAGTGCAATCATCTTGTTAAGTAAAGATTTTCAGCATTTTATTAGTATTTGATTCTGCTGCTCTCCTGCTCACAAGAGCTGGATCAGTACTTGACTATCTGAGGAATTTTTCACAAATTCATCACAATGATCAGATGGTGATTCATCATATCCAGCTATCAAAGACCTCCAAACAGAATTCAGGACAAGTCTTTAGTACGTGTGTCAAAGGTTATAGGAAGAAAGCTTAATCTTATCTCGTGAACAGCTTTACCCTATATATTGTAAATCATACCTTGCCGCGTTTGCACACTCTTTGCAGCAAATGTACTCTTGGTGCCTGTGAAGTCAATAACAATGGACCGACCCTCAACATCCATGCCTTGTTTCTCTTTCAATGCCACTTCAGCAGCTGCTTCAGTTTCAAATTCAATATATGCAATGCTGAATGAGAGAATGGAAATAGCCAATTAGAGACAGCTTTTATAAAGCAGCACATTAACCAAAGGGGGAGAGAGATAAATCAGTCACCAACGTTAAAACATACCCACGAGTCCCCGAGCCATCACGAGCAACTGGAATCCTAATATCAACAGCATCTTCAAAAATCTCTTTGAGGTCATCCTGGGTTATCTTGAATGGAAGATTCTTTGCAAACAATGTTCTGCAATCCCTATCTGTAGAAAAGGAATCGTTAATTAGTTTTCAAAAAATATTTAATGCCATATGACCACACTGCATAATACAAGTCCGCTTGGGCAAACAATTCACAGAATTATTTGTTCAGCGTGAGAGGGGGCACTATTGGAAGGGAAAGGAAATGAGGAAGGTAAGAGATGATCCAGACACAAGATTTTAAGCACAAGCCGTACAGCTGCCTCAGAGACCTGGGTTTAATCTTGATGTTTGGTGCAATGTGCAGTTTCCTCCAAGGGCTCTGGTTTTCTTCCCATATCCCAAAGACATGCAGCTCTGTAGCTCAACCTGGCCTCTAAAACCACACCCAATGAATAGGGAACTAGTGTGATTTTGATTGTTGTGGGGACATGGTGCGCCAAAGTGGCTGTTTGCATGCTGTATCTTAAACCTAAACAAGGGAGCCCCAGTACAAAAGGTGCGGTACCAAGACGTGCTCTATGCCAATGTCTAGCAAAATTGATGATAGCCGTGGATAGAGTACAAAGTAAAAGAAAAGCTAATTTGTAGTACCTTGATTACCTTGGTTGTTATCCTTGCTGCGTGCTCTGTCAAGTTTCACCGCCTGCCCCAGCACTTTGTTGCCATTAAATTCCAATGCCTTTTCCAATTGTTCTTCAGTCTCAAAATCCACATAACCAAATTTCCTAATCAAGAAATTTAAAATGCTCAAAATCAATATAAATTGGGGCCGATCACTAAAATCACAAAAAAAGCACCCAGAACTTAAAATACTAATACTAAAAGAGTAATATTTTAAAAAATCCTTTAAGATGCCTTGCTGAGTTTAATTGAAGGCTAGATATGAAATAATATTCACAGGCTTTTTCAAATTTGCTAATTCTAGAAGGATCCAAATGTGCCAAATAGCAGGTCATATCAAACAAAATATTAAATTTTACCTCTGGTTATAAAAAGCCTACGACAAAGCCTACGAAAAGGCAACAGACATATCAGCTAAGAATCCGATCCCACGGTAAATCAATCCGGTCCATGTCTAATCTACACACACACACTCATTAATCTCAACTAGGCACCTGAATTACTTTTCCCCGTTTTAATTGTGGCCAAAGTACCTGCTCGATCCAATTCGGACACCAGCTACCGTAAGCTTCTTTTTTGTGAAGAAGTCGTTCAGTGCTTTCTTTAATTCGTCAAAGTTTTTTTCAGAATTCAGGTTTCCAACAAAAAGGGAGAATGCTGCTTGAAGACAAAAATGAGAACATTTAAAAAGAGGATCACTCCAAGGCTTCAATAATCAATAGGGTGCACTACCAACACATCAGAAATAAAACCAGCATCACATGGCTCAGTATTAAGTCCCTTCTGATGGTCATCACATGTGCAAGTAGTAAAAGAATCAATAATTTGGATTGAATCATTTAAGTAGATTGTATGATGTAGAGGATTCACAATGACTTGTTCGTACGGATTCAGAACTGGCTTATTCGTAGAAAACAGAGGGCTCTCTCTCCACACATACACAAATATATATATAAATGACTTGGGACGCAAATGTAGATGGATTGATGAGTAAGTTTGCCGACACAAACTTGAGGAAGCACAAACAGCGAGGAAGGCAGTCAGAAAATAGTGCGGAAAAGATCAGCTGCAGAAATGTGTGGATAATTGGCAGATGGAGTGTAACCCAACAGGTGTGAAGTGTCGCGCTTTAACGGCATTGGTCTGCAGAAGAATCTTGGGAGTCAAAGTTCATAACTCACTGAAGGTGGCAGCGCGAGTGGATATGGTCGTAAAGGCACGGCATTGTATGCTTGTCGTATTAACTGCTGGTAAATACAATAGTGACATTTAAGAGGCTTTTAGACATGCAGAAGTGATAGGAATAGAGGGATATGGGGCATTTAGAGGCAGATGAGATCAGCTTAACTGTTCCGCACACATCTTCTGGAGCAAAGACCGCATACCTGCACTGCTCTATGCCCGAAAGTAATTCACAAAATCATTTGTGACTTTGCACTCACCGCAATTGCCAGTCTTCTGTTTTTTTGCTGGAGTCACTGGCTTCTGCTCAATTTTCTTTCTCTTTCCTGCTTTCACTGGCACAGCTAACGCAGAAACAAAATCCAGTCAACAAAACAATATCTGTCAAGATGTTGCACGACTAAAAGACAAAACCAAAATGTTTAAATGCCCAAGGGCTAACGGGACTGGAATTGCCCACATCAATCAACCATGCATCAGGGTCAGTCATTTACATTCATCCCACCTACTTGCATTTGGCTCATATCCATGCAACTCTATCCTATCCATGTACCAGTCTTAAATGCTGTGAAATTACCCGCCTCAACGACCTACTGGCAGCTTGTTCATGTGCCCCTCATGTTCCTATTAAATCTTCCTCCCTTCACCTTAAACTTACATCCCCTCATTCTGGATTCCACTACTCTGGTTGTTTAATTGCATTTACCCTATCTAATCCACTCATGATTTTATACACCTCCATCAGATCAACCCCCAATTCCTCCTGCGCTCTTAAGTTCTAGCCTGCTTAGCCTCACCCTATAGCTCAGGTCCTGATAACGTCCTTGTAAATCTCTGTCCCCTTTCGAGTGTAACAAGTACTGCACAATTCACAAAATATGGCAGATAGATAAGCTTTTTACACCAAAACCAAGTTATGGATTAGTTACAGCTAAATGGGAAATCTCTTACTTAAAACAGCAATTAAATGCCTCTTTAATGCCTGCAATAAAGTCAGTTCCATTAGTTCGTATTTAATGATGGGATGATTTATGATAAATCTCCATAGTGAACACTAGAAACACCATAGCATCCTGACCCAACAAATAAAACTTTACTTATTGCAGGGAGAGTTTTTTAAATATTTCACATAAACCAGCTACACATTTTGTTCACATTTAATTAATGCTGCGTCTTAGCACGAGGATTTTTTCATTCTCATGGCACAAAACGTTTTGCTACGAGACGCTATTAAACTTACCATCTTCCTCGTCGTCGTCATCACCATCATCGTCATCATCATCATCATCTTCATCATCCTCATCATCATCCTCCTCATCTTCATCATCATCATCATCATCATCCTTAACTTTCACCACACCAGCCTTTTTCACTTTAGGTGCAGGTGCTGTATCCATTGCCTCTTCCTCTTCAGATTCTAAAAAAAAAAAAATCACATAAATAGCTTAAAAAACCCCAAATAAGCCTGTACCTGAAAATCCAACTGACGGAAGCCAAAACAAGAAATAATCAGAAGCGATTAGGAATAGTGTTGGAGAAAAACTACTAGGCACAGAATAGGTGCAATTTTCATAGTCAACAGAATTCAAAACCAAACACATGCATTTGGATTCACAAACAAGCCAAGGAATTCCATTGATTGTATCACTTCTGGTGGCATGCTCATGATCAAAACGCCAATGTAAACTATTTCCGCCCCCTATTTTTATTGACAGCCTTTGGGTGTTGGATTGGTTAGGGATTCTTGGGTGCATTATGGGGTTAGAAGCTAGTAATACAAATGAGAACCAGTTCTGAAGTTAGCAAAACAGCTGCAATGCAACAAACACATAACATTGTCAGCCGAGAGCCATCGCCCAATACGGTGGCAAAAATTAGGCAGTGCTGGATTCCCAACACAGGGCCTTGTATATGCTGGAGTATTCGTCAGTCGAATACAGAACCATTTATCCACACAGAATAATGTTGCAAATGCATTTAATCAACAGCTGTCATCGTTGGAGTATAAAGCCACAATGAGTGTTCAGTATGATTCCCCAAGTCTTCCGATTATGTTGAATTAAGGTGAACAGGACTAACAGTAACTTGGTCAGAAGAACTGGCTTACTGACAAAAAGACACAGAGGTTGATTCCTCCCCCCCAGGATGGGAAGGGCAAACATCTAATGGAGATTTATGGGATTTTAAGAGGGTGACAAGTGGTGGTGGTTGAGGCATACTTTGGAGCATTAAATAAACTATTGGATAGGCACATGGATATGCAGGCAAACTTAGTTTAACTTCATGTCTGACAGATACCGGGGGTCAAAGGGCATGTTCTCGTGCTGCATTGCTCTATGTGTAAAGTATTTTGCAGCTTCAGCCTCCCTATGGCTCAAAGTCACAAGATGTCTGATCAGTTTTCATTTTTTTTAATGCTGTAAACCATTTGGTGTACTAATGAACTAGTGACCGGAAAGAACCAACTCAGTGTAAGGCGGGTATTTGGTAAGTTGCAATGTAACATTTACCAAGCAATATCAAGAGTGTTTTATTGTCATATTGTCAGTGTGGGGGAGAGGGTGGAGGGGAAGGGGGAGAGAGAGGAGGAGGGGGGCGGGCAAGTGAGTGGACCGTAAAAAGCAGAGAGAGCCCAGGGGGAGGGAAACGGGGAGAGAGAGATAGATTTTTGAAATCAAGAGGTAAATCTACCGGAATATGTAAAAATGTCTCCGTTACCGCGTTGGGTTTGCGAGGAGATGTGAATCACAGCAAAACTTCAAGTTCGAAAAGCTAGAGGGACAAACAGCCAGAGTTGTAATAAGTATAC
The DNA here is from genome assembly GCA_963514005.1 of Raja brachyura. The sequence goes on from OY740794.1 coordinate 67,567,766, forward strand.
GATATGATGTCCTGAACCTGGACGTTAGTTCCCAGGCTCCTGTACCTTCTTCCCGATGGCAGTGGTGAGATGAGTGTGTGGCCAGGATGGTGTGGGTCTCTGATGATGTTGGCTTGATCCCTTCGATGCTGGGGAGGTCCGAGCCAGTGATGGACTGGGCAATGTTATCAGTAGGATTAACACATCCAAGTATTTGTGTCTTTATAAAATGCATTACCTACTTAGCCGGGGAAGTCTCTCCCTCCATTCTAAAATACCAAATGCTTTCCTTCCTGTTAATTCACACAACCACTTTCTATAACTGCTATAAATCTATTTTACACAAACATATTTGCACGCGACTAAACGGCATTTAGTGATTGCAGACATAGGGAGAGAAATGACAGATAGTGTTTCATACAGGCAAGTGTGAGGTTTTGCACTTTACAGGTCAAATGCAAGTAGAAAGTGTACAGTAATGGCACCAATGTACTGAGGTCTTTGCTAAGTCCATAGCTTCCTGAAAGTGGAAGCACAAGTATATAGGGTGGGTAAAGCCAGTAAATGGGTAGGGCATTCAATACAAGAGACAATACAAGAATCAGTATTTTGTTCATAACATCACTGGGAGGATGAGGAGGCCTTGGAGAGGATGGGGAAGAGTCCACCAGGACTCTTAAAAGCGAAAACATTAATGATCATTACATTTAAGACATATCTATACAGGCACAAAAAGAGGGAATGGAGAGATAAAGAGAGCTCGAGCAGGCAGATGCGGTTCGTTTCACTTGGCACCAAGTCAGGCATAAATATTGTGGACTGATGGGCATCAATGACAAAAGATATTTCCCCAACAAAATAGAAAGTGAATGAGAAAACGTTATCCCATGAATCGCAGCAGTGCACAAATGCGCACGGGCACCAGTCAATTCAGTAAAATCGCACGATGACATAACATTTACCATCATCATCTTCCTCATCATCGTCGTCCTCCTCCTCATCGACTACCTTTTGAATCAATTTTGCAGCTTGCTTCGTCACGGGTTTTTCTTCTTCCGATTCTTCTTCTGAATGAATGAAAAGCGTATGTACTATAAAGTTTCATGTTCTTTAATTTCTCCTTAGGAACCAAATTCATACATGTTTTCATCTGGATTAGAGAACTATAAACAACAATTATATTTCTATCGGATATCTTCAGGTACAAGACGATATTCAGATGCAATTGTCAGGCATCAAGAATAAAAAAATTCTGAACATCCATATTAGAAACATAGAAAATAGGCGCAGGAGGCCATTCGGCCCTTCAAGACAGCACCGCCATTCATTATGATCATGGCTGATCGCCCAAAGGAACTGCTGAAAACCAAATATTTTCATATTTTGCAGGGCCATTCAGCCCATCAACTCCATGCCACGACTGAGCTATCTCTCCCTCCTAACCCCATTCCCCTGCCTTCTCCCCATAACCCCCGACACCCATGCTTGGCCTCCACAGCCTTCAATGGCAAAGAATTCCACAGATTCACCACCCCAAGCATTATATCCATTTTTGTATTCTAGTCCTTTTGAAATAACTAGCATTGCATTTGCTTTCTTTACTACCAATTCGACTTGCACATTAACTTTTTAGGAATCCTACACCAGCACTGCCAAGTCCCTTTGGATCTCCGATTTCTGGATTCTCTCCCCATTTAGAAAATAGTCTAAAATGCATGACTCCACATTTTGCTAAACTACACTCCATCTGCCACTTCTCTGCCCACTCTCCCAACCTGTCAGAGTCCTACTGCAGAGTTCCAGTTCTCAACATTACTTGCCCCTCAGCCTATTTTTGTATCATCTGCAAACTTGGCAACAAAGCCCTCAACTCACTCATCCAAATTATTAATCAAAAGAAAGTAAACAATGAAGAAAATTGTTTTACAACTACAAAGTTATTTAATGCGTAGTCAAGAAATACCCTCAATTAGAGGCTTTTTAAAATCTGACCACATGTTTACGTGTCACAGCACTGCATGATAACGAGAGTCCTGTTGTGGAGTTGTACTCGAAAGATGCTGTACAATGCCAGCTGCTGCATCAGATGAAAACTAGCACTAACATGGAATACTCACCTGATTCATCATCCTCTTCATCATCATCGTCGTCTTCACTACTCTCTTTTTTTACAGCTTTGCCATTCTTTTTGTTGACAGATTGTGGAGTTGCCTTAACAGTTGGAGTGGCAGTCTTTTTAACAGGAGCTGCTGGCAGTTCCTAAATTAGAAGAAATTAAAGTTAAAAACAAATTAAAATCACGATCAAATATGGGTGGTCACGGGCCTCAATGTCATCTGTTCATTCCCTCCAAAGACGCCTCCAGAACAAGGGTGCAGCAGTAGAGTTGGACCTTACAGTGCTGGCAGTGCCAGAGAACCGGATTTGATTGTAAATATGGGGGTTGCCTGTACGGAGATCGTACGTCCTCCTCGTGACCTGCGCGAGTTTTCTCCGAAATCTGCACACTCCGAAGACGTACGGGTTTGTAGGTTAATTTGCTTGGTATAAATGTAAATTGTCCCTAGTGTGTGTGGCAATTACTCACTGGGCCTGTTTAATGGGCCAGCACATTGTGTTTACAAAATTCTTAGGGGGTTGGACAAGCAAGATGCAAGAAGATTGTTCCTGATGTTGGGGAAGTCCAGAAAAAGGGGTCACAGTTTAAAGATAAGGGGGAGATCTTTTAGGACCGAGATGAGAAAAATGTTTTCACAGAGTGGTGAATCTGTGTCATTCTCTGCCACAGAAAGTAGTCGAGGCCAGTTCATTGGCTATATTTAAGAGGAAGTTAGATGAGGCCCTTATGGCTAAAGGGATCAGGGGGTATGGAGAGAAGGCAGGTACAGGATACCGAGTTGGATGATCAGCCCTGATTATATTGAATGGCCGTGCAGGCTTGAAGCGCTCTCATTCTATGGTGCTTTAACCATTAACCTTTGGGGCGTTTCTCCCCAAACATCGCCCTCAGATTTCCTCTCAACATGTGTTCCAAGGAAAACACTTCGTGATTCCTGTCCGCACATATTTGAAAATTGTTATTCCAGGAATCAGAATACTGGAATTGTCCCGTTCCTCTGTAACACTCCATCAAGGAAGGGACTTGAGCTCACAACCAGGCATAGCTTATCACAAATCTACAAATGAATCATGAATGCCCATATTAATATTACAAGAAACTATTATTACAATTACCTCCTCTTCGCTCTCCTCTTCAGAACTGGACTCTTCAAAATCCTCTGGTGGTGGAGGTGGTGCTGCCTTTTTGGGTTTTGCCTGCTTCTTTCCTGCCTGTAGTCAGGATAATAGCACTTCAATACATCAAAATTCAAAGTAAAAACGTAATTCTTGTAATAAAAACAATTTCATTGTGATAAGATTCACAAATTTTGCTAATTGTTGCTATCTTTTTGCCCAACCAAAAAAATTATGAACTGTAAACCTATTACACAAGTTCAGCATCATTCCCATCCCCGGTGTTTATCAAGTTTGCCGGTCCTTCTACCATTTAACGAATACACCCTAAAACATTATTAGCGATATTATTTATATAACTAGGATAAAGCAAGCGAGTCAGTCACACACCGTCAGCCTGAAGTCGGCCACATGTGCTGGCGAGTCGGTGGCCGTGAACGCGCGCGCGTGGCGAGGCCGAGGCGTCCACGCGGACGGGGGAAGAGGCGACTGTACGGGCTGGGCGGGCACGCGCGCGGGGCTCGGCGGGCACACGCACGGCGGTGCGCGCGGGGCTCGGCGGGCACACGCGCGGGGACTGTGCGCCACGAGGGGTGGTCGCGGCCGTCCGTCCGTCCGCTCGCGAGACGTGGAGCAGGAGGCCAATGGCGGGAACTCCTCCTCCCTCCTCTCCCCGAGCGCCGCGTCGAGCGGGCGGGCGGGCGGGCGCGGAGCCGAGTGGCGGCGCGGGAAGAGGCCGGGAGCCGATCATCTGAATTCGCGAGCGGCCTTCACCTCAGGCTCCGGGAGGCGATCAAGGCCCCGCTCGGAGCGGAGCTTCCCTCAGCGCCCCAGCCCACTCGGCAATACCCTACCTTGACTAGTTTCACCATTGTGCTACCGTGCGACGCGCTGATTATTTCGGACAGACGGCTGATTCTCCCACACACACACACACAGACTGGGCTCGGTGCTGGTTCTCCCACACAGAGACGCTCGGCTCGGCTCGGCGCTGATCCACACAGAGACACACACACACACGGCTCGGACGGCGCTGCGACCACGTGTGGCGGCGGCACGAGCTGCGCAGCAAAGGAACTGCCGCTGCTGACGTCACGGTTTTGTGCCTTCCGTTCCGCCCACAGCGGACCCACCCCCACCGTGAGGTGACCAATCAGACGGCGGGCTACGGGACGGCCCTGGTCTGGGCCAATCGGCGTCGCGGTTACCGAGCGCCGCACGAAGCCCATTGGTCAGCGGTAGCGGCCAATCAAAGCAGCGCCAGCAGGATCACGTGCACTCGCACGGAGCGGCTGCAAGATGGCGGCGGCAGCGCTTCCGCTCAGCACCAAGGTGTAGAGACCATGTCTGAAGGAGGGTCTCGACCCGAAACGTCGTCAATTCCTTCCCTCCATAGATGTTGTCTCACCCGCTGAGTGTGTCCAGCATGTTGTTTACCTTCCATGTCATGACAAGGGGCTGCTGCAGTAACTGGAGCAGAGGCTTTGGTGACGCCATGGACTGTTGTAAAATGGCGGAGCAGCGCGCCGGGAAACAGCTGCTCTCACTCAGCACCAATAACTCTCCTCTATCGAAGATGTAAAAGAAAGCCATCACCCCTTGTAATGTCTGCTCTTTTCTGAAGTTGTCGTTTTATTCGTCAATAAATGTTAATATTTTGGCCGCGAAGCCACGTGAAGTACTCGGGTCGCGAGTATAAAATGGCTGCGAGCTGGGGGAGGAGTGAGGCGCCATTCACTCAGACTGCTTTTGTGACGATTACATGTGCTGCAGGTTTGAAAATAGTACCGAATATGTGTCAAGTAGCATTATATCAACAATCGAATGTTAGGAAAAATCCCCAAGGATACACCTGTACTAATTCCTTATTATTTGTAGATTGCAAAACTGAATTGGATTGGTGCAAAATGCTGGAGTAACTCAGCGCGTCAGGCAGCATCTCTGGAGAGAAGGAGGGGGTGACATTTCGGGTCGAAACCCTTCAGGTCTAATTCTCCTTCGAGCAGCAACAGCATCTCCCAAGACACAATTTATTAATTCCTCATCGTCCCTATCATTCATTGTGCCACTGCCTGGTTTAAATTAGAGTAATTGGAATGCACAATAACGGTCTACTGTTTGCATGAATGAATGCCGTGCATGCCTTGTCGTTCACATTTGTCCCCCTACATTTCTCCCTCTGGTTAGTGATAGCATACAATTGTAATGATGGAGACACGCAAATGCTGGGTTACAAAAAATCGTTGACTATCCATGTTCTCCAGACATGCTGCCTGTCCCACTGAGTTACTCCAGCATTTTGTGTCCATCTTTGATGTAAACCAGCATCTGCAGTTCTTTCCTACACAATTGAATTGGTGTCACAGACAGCTGTGGAGGCTGTCATTGGATATTTCTAAGGTGGAGATTGACAGATTGTTGATTACTAAGCGTGACGGGTTATGGGGAGAAGGCAGGAGAATAGGATTGAGAGGTAATTCACCGGGTCAGGAAGCATCTCCAGTGGAGTGTTTAATGTCATATGTACCCGATCAGAACAATGAAACTTACTTATAGCAGCACAACAGGTTTCTAAACATACTGCTCAATGGATATCATAATAAACAAACAAAAAACATTAGTATAGTGCAAAACAAAGTCCCTAGTATGCAACCAAGACATTTTGTAGTTTGAAATTTAGTTGGAGATTGTAGTCGCCGACTCTCTCCACCTCCTCTCTGGTTCCTGGATTTTGCGGGTGGGCAGGTGAGCCTTGGACAAGCCCCCTGCTCCAGGCAGTTTCCTGGTTCCGCAGCAGGCTAATCCGGCCTACTGCTGGGCTTTGGAAGTGGTGGTCGAGAGTTCTGCATGCAGCTGGGAATGGATTAGAGGGTATTAGATATCTCTGGAACGTCAGAGGCTGGTGGGACTTTAATGTACATTAAAGTATGACAGGCACATATAGGACAGTCAACCTTTTTCCCCAGGGTGGAAATGTCAAAGACTAGAGGGCAGAGATTAAGGTGAGAGACGCAAAGTCCATACAGATGTGTGAGGCAACTTTTTTTTTAATGCAGAGTGGCGAGTGCCTGGAATGCACTGCCAGGAATGGTGGTGAAGAATTTAAGAATCTTTTAGATAGGCACATGGATATGCAGCTGAGGAGATTAGTTTAACCTGACATTGATTTTAGTTAACTGTAGAGAAACAGTGCAGAAACAGGCCCTTTGGCCCACTGAGTGCGGGCCTACCAGTGATCCCTGCACATGGACAATTTGCAATTATACCAGCGAATTAACCTACAAACATGTACGTCCTTGGAGTGGGAGGAAACCAAAGTTCTTGGAGAAAACGCACGTGGTCACGTGGAGAACTAACAAACTCCGTACAGACAACATGTCAGGATTACAGACAGCACCCGTAATCGGCACCTCACAATGAGAGTGATGCAAAGGAATTAGAATGAAAAGAATGAGAAGCGACCTCATTAAAACATACAAAATTATTAGAAAGTTGTAAAAGGTATCCTCAAACTCCACTACATTGGCGACGGCATTGGGGCTATCTCCTGCATCCATGCAGAACTCACGGACTTCATTAACTTCACTACTAATTTCCATCCTGCACTCAAATTCACGGACCATCTCCAACATTTCCCTTCTGTTTCCTGACCTCACCGTCTCCATCACGGGAGATAGACAATCAGCTGACATCTATTGTAAACCTATTGACACCCACAGCTAACTAGACTACACTTCTTTCCACCCTTCCTCCTGGAAAGACTATCTCCTACTCCCAATTCCTCCGTCTACCCCGCATCTGCATCCAAGATAAGGTGTTCCATACCAGGTCTTCAGAGATGTCGTAATTCTTTAGGAAACGGGGGTTCCTCTCTTCCGTTAAAGATGAGGCTCACTAGGGTCTCATCGATATCCCGCAGCTCCGCTCTTGCTCCCACACACATAAAACAATAAATTATGTAAATCTTACCATAAATGACAGAAATAAAAAGTGTTATCTTTGTTTATGAATTTTGTTGTAGAATGATTTAAAATTGAGTGGATTGATGCAATATACTGCTAACCCATAAATGTTTCACATTTAAAAACTCACTAAGCCGCCGGGACCGGACAGCGGATCTGCAGCTAGACCCGGGCTCGCAGGTGACCTGGGAACTGCAGCTAGTCCCGGAGGGTCCTGGCCCCTAAGCAAAAAAGGCTGCGGGCCCCCGGACTAAACCAAACCCTCGATCCTCTCCCACCATCCTTTTTTTCAAAATTTAGAAACTCAAATGGTGGTGTGTCTTCATTGCCTGGAAATACGGTAACTCATTTTCCTCATATGTAGATTTCCCTCAAATATATGTTAAATTATTAACTAAACTATGGTAGCAATGCACAGTATTCATGTCTAATGCTCGCACTTCTGCATCAATGTAGGTATGTATGCACTATATTTCTTTACACTAATATAGAATGAAAAAATATCTTGGCATGTATTCATTTATATTTTATTCACAATATTAGGATTTCAGAGAGAGGTTGAATGAAAGAAAAAAAAGTTAGGAGATCACAAGAACGAAACTAGAGAAATATACATATGTGTGTGTTATATATTTATATACATATATATCACACATATATATCACACATCATATATATATATATAATGAATATATGTGTTTATATATATAAGAAACTAGAGAAATATGTATGTGTTATATAATTATATACATCAATATCACATTTATATATGTGTGTGTCATATATAATATATACGTGTTTATAATATACTAGTCTGTTCCCCCAACGTGTGGTTGTGGGGGTGGGGGGGGCAGCATGTGGGAGAGGGGTGGGGGAAGGGGGAGGGGGGGAGAGGGGTTAGGGAGAAGAGAGGGGGAGGAAGAGGGGTAGGGGAGAGGTGGAGAGGAGAGGGAGAGAGGTGGGGAGAGAGAGAAAGGGGAGGGAGAGGGGAAGAGTGGGGGGAGAGGGGTAGCAGGGAGTGGTGCAAGAGCGAGAAGAAGGGGGTGGGGGGTGATGAGGGGTGGGAGGGGTGAGGAGAGAGGGAGATGGAGGAGGAGAGGGGGGGTGGGGGAGGGTGTGAGAGGGTTCAGGGAGGGGTGAGTGGTAGGGGAGGAGAGAGGGAGGAGGGGAAGGGGAGAGAGGGGGAAGAGTGGAGGGAGGGGAGAGGGGTAGTGGAGAGCGAGGGAAGAGTGTGGAGGGAGGGGGAGAGTGGTAGGGGGAGGGGGGCGAGTGGGGAGGGAGGGGGAGAGCGGAGAGAGGGGGAAGAGTGGGGAGGGAAAGGGAAGGGAGGGGGAGAGGTGGAAGTGGGGAGGGAGGGGGAGAGGTGTAGGGGAGAGTGGTGGAAGTGGGAGAGTGGGGAAGGGGGTGGGGGAGTGGTGGAAGAGGAAAAGAGGGGTGCGGGGAAGGGAGGGGGAGGGAAGTGGAAGAGTGGGGGGGAGAGGGGTAGGGGGAGTGGTTACAGAGGGGAAGGGGGTGGGAGAGAGTGGTGGAAGAGCGACAGGAGTAGGGGGTGGGGGGAGAGAAGGAAGGGGGGTGGGGGAGAGAGGGAAGGGGGATGGGGGAGAGAGGGAACGGGGGTGGGAGGAGGAGGGGGATAGAGAGGGGTGGGGGAAGGGGAGAGGAGAGGGGTGGTGGAGAAGAGGGGAGGAAAGGGAGAGGTGGAGAGAGTGGTGGGGAGAGGGAGAGAGTGGAAGGGGAGAGAGAGAGAAAGGGGAGATAGGTGGGGAGGGGGAGGGAGGGGAAGAGTGGGGTAGCAGGGGGTGGTGCAAGAGAGAGGGGAAGGGGTGGGGGGGGGAGAGGGGGTGGGAGGGGAGGAGGGAGGGGTGAGGAGAGAGGGAGATGGAGGGGGGAGAGAGGGGGATGGGGAGGGGGTGAGAGAGGGTTTGGGGAGGGGGTGAGAGCGGGGGTATGGGAGAAGGGGAGAGAGGAGCGGGAGGATGGAGAGGGGGAAGAGTGTGGGGGGAGGGGGAGAGAGAGGGGTGGGGGATGGGTGAGAAGTGGAAGAGTGGGGAGGAGAGGGGTAGGGGGAGTGGTGGAAGTGGGAGAGAGGGAGTGGGAGGGGGTTAGGGGGAATGGTAGAAGAGGGAGAGAGGGTAGGGAAAAACGGGTGGGGGAGAGAGGGATGGGGTGGGAGGAGGAGGGGGGAGAGGAGGAGAAGAGGGAGAGGGGGAGGAGAGAGGCGTGGGAGGGGGGAGGAGGGGAGGGGGGAAGAGTGTGGAGAGAGGGGGAAGAGTGGGTGGGGGGAGAGAGGGAATGGGGGTGGGGGAGAGGGAAGGGGGGTGTGAGGGGGGTGAGGAGGGACATGGAGAGGGGGAGGAGAGATGGAGAGGGGGAGGAGAGAGGGATGGGGAAGGGTGAGAGAGGTGTGGGGGAGGGAGTGGAGGAGGGAGATGGGGTAGGGGAGGGAGGGGGAAGAGTGCGGATGGAGGGGGAGATGGGTGGGGGGGGAGAGGGGAAAGAGTGGGGTAAGAGTGAGGGAGGGGTAGGGGCAGTTCATTTATTCTCCACTCCCTATCACCCCCAATCCTTTTTCTCTATTCCCACACACGTGATCAAGCTCTTCGACACAGGCTGCGGGGGGGGGGGGGGGGGGGCTGGGGCAAAGGCAGATGTAAATGAGATCAATTCCGATTGGACATCTGTGAGCATTGCGCATTGTGAATCACACGATGGAATGTTTAGAAACATAGAAATTAGGTGCAGGAGTAGGCCATTTGGCCCTTCGAGCCTGCACCGCCATTCAATATGATCATGGCTGATCATCCAACTCAGTATCCCGTACCTGCCTTCTCTCCATACCCCCTGATCCCCTTAGCCACAAGGGCCACATCTAACTCCCTCTTAAATATAGCCAATGAACTGGCCTCAACTACCTTCTGTGGCAGAGAGTTCCAGAGACCCACCACTCTCTGTGTGAAAAAATTCCTTCTCATCTCGGTCCTAAAGGATTTCCCCCTTATCCTTAAGCTGTGACCCCTTGTCCTGGACCTCCCCAACATCGGGAACAATCTTCCTACATCTAGCCTGTCCAACCCCTTAAGAATCTTGTAAGTTTCTATAAGATCCCCTCTCAATCTCCTAAATTCTAGAGAGTATAAACCGAGTCTATTCAGTCTTTTACCAACATTCTATGGGTGAGAGCAGTTTGATTTTTTTAAAAGATTTTGAAATATTGGGGGGGGGAGGGGGGGTGGGTGGGAAGGATTTTATTAAAAATGTGTATGTAAAAATGTCTAAATGTAATGAGGAGTGCATTAGTGAATGTAAAAGCGTAATCTCTAGTCACACACTAAGCAGGGAAGGGGGAGAGAAGTGAAAGAGTAGGAGGGGAGTGGTGGAAGAGGGACAGAGGGGGAGGGGGAAAGAGGGAAGGGGGGTGGGGAAGAGAGGGAAGGAGGGATGGGGTGGGAGGAGGAGGGGGGAGGGGTGAGGAGAGGGATGGGGAAGGGTGAGAGAGGTGTGGGGGCGACGGAGGAGGGAGATAGGATAGGGGTGGGAGGGGGAAGAGTGAAGAGGGAGGGGAGAGGGGTGGCGGGAGAGAGGGGAAAGAGTGGGGAGGTAGAGAGGGATGGGGAGGGGAGGGGCAGTTCATCTATTCCCCACTCCCTATCACTCACAATCCTCTTTCTCTATTCCCACACACGTGATCAAGCGCTTCGACACAGGCTGCAGTGGGGGGGGGGGCTGGGGCAAAGGCAGGTGTAAATGAGATCCATTTCGATTGGACATCTGCGAGGGACGGCATTGTGACATCACACAATGGAACTTGCTGGAACATCAGGCGGCGGGGGGGGGGGGGGGGAGGGCTGGTGCGAGGCCAGATGTAAATGAGATCCGTTCCGATTGGACATCTGTGAGCATTGGGCATTGTGACATCACACGATGGAACGTTTACCATCATTCTATGGGTGAGAGCAGTTTGATTTTGACAAAGTGGGGGGGGGAAGGATTTTGTTAAAAATGTTGTATATAACGTCTAAACGTAACGAGGAGCACCTTTGGTAATCTACAATCGTAACGTCTGGCGAAATGGGAAAAAACGGCGGCGTCTGAGGGTTCGGTTTTGGCGGAGCAGGGAATCAAAGGGGGAAAACGTGGCAGCCGGGCGGCAGGCAGATGGCTGTCGGCAGACACACACAGAGTTTTAATATAATAGATAAATATAGACAAATATATTGGCTTATGGCTTATGTTCCTTATATCTTATAGGCAAAAATATAAAGGCAAATATAATTGCTTATATATATGATGAGAATGGCTCATGTCCATCATGAGTTGCTTTAAATCAAAGTTGCTTCTGATCCATGAGGATATATATTATCTGTATCTTGCCACTCACACACAGAAACACACACATACCGTTCCCCCACAACACTGATCATAGAATGCATATGGTCCAGAGATCTTTCATTGCGCATTGTCGCCTTTTCTACATGCAGTTTCCCTTTTTAATTAAAAAAAAGAAAAAAGAAGCTCCTTATTTATTATAAACAAAGATAATAATGGTCTAACATAGAAGATAAACGGCAACATCCAATGGACTGACGGATTAAACTGAGAGGCATAACGAAGATCGGGGTCTTATTCCTAAAGTGGCGGAAGTGATGTTCTGTTGCGTTCCGATGCGTACTACATGTCAGTCCATTTCGTAGGAGTGGTCTATCTTGCTCCTCTAGTATCTTTGGTATTGAGTATAGAAGTTGGGAGGCCATGTTGTAGTTGTATAAGACGTTGGTGAGACCACATTTAGAATATTGTGTTCAGTTCTGGGCACCATGTTATCGGAAAGATATTGTCAAACTTTAAGGGTTCAGAAAAGATTTACGAGAATATTGCCAGGACTAGAGGGTGTGAGCTATAGGGAGAGGTTGAGTAGACTGTGTCTCTATTCCTTGGAGCGCAGGAGGGTGAGGGGTGATCTTATGGAGGTGTACAAAATCATGAGAGGAATAGATCGGGTAGATGCACAGAGTCTCATGCCCAGAACAGGGGAATCGAGAACCAGAGGACATAGGTTCAAGGTGAAGGGGAAAAGATTGAATTGGAATCCGAGGGGTAACTTTTTCACACAAAGGGTGGTGGGTTTATGGAATAAGCTGCCAGAGGAGGTAGTTGAGGGACTATCCCATTGTTTAAGAAACAGTTAGACAGGTACATGGATAGGGTAGGTTTGGAGGGATATGGACCAAGCGCAGGCGAGTGGGACTAGTGTAGCTGGGACATATTGGCTGGTGTGGGCAAGTTGGGCCGAAGGGCCTGTTTCCTCATTATCATTCTGTGACTATGACTCTATTTCCCAATTGCTAAACATAGAAACTTACAAAATAGGTGCAGGAGTAGACTATTCGGCCCTTCTGTATGATCATGGTTGATCATCCAGAATCAGTACCCCGTTCTATCTTTTTCCCCATATTCCTTATTTCCGTCAGCCCCAAGAGCAATATCTAACTCTCTCCTGAAAACATCCAGTGAATTGGCTTCCAATGCAGAGAATTCCAGATTCACAACTTTCTGATCCATACGTGCAGCCAATGAATGATCTTAGTGTATTCATGTATGGAAATCAGATTATAATGTTGACCAACCTGGGTCTCACTGCACACCTGGTACTACTCCTGACCCTGACTCCAGTTGCATACCTTTTCTCATTCCTGTCCCTGAGTCCAGCCCTACCCCTGGCCCCCTATTCTACCCTGATCATAGCTGCTTACCTGCTTAGGTTCCCAGTGCTGAACACACCCCTGGTCCCAGCTTTGACTGCACACCTAGTACTATTCCAGACCTTGACTCTGGATGCACACTTGGCCTTGCTCCTAGCCCCTTTGCACTGACAATATACCTGGCCCACACATAAAGCCCCATATCTGACCCCCTGGACTTAACCTATTGCATTCAAGTCCACAGGTGCTTAGCTAATGCAGTAATCCTTTATGGGGCACTTCACAGACCAAATTATGGATAACAAAATTTGCTACATTAATTGGCTTCCTTGTTATCTGGCATGCTAGTCACTTTGTCAAAGAAGTAATCAATGGGTTGAACACAATTCCAATTCCCATCCATAAAATTATATTCACTCAGCTGTATAAGTATTCTGATACCATTTTTATATATTTCTGTAACAGGCTAATTACAAATCAATAACATTAGCCAACTCCGAAACATGAAGCGCTGAGCATTGGGATCCAAACATCATGGACAACTGGCCTCAGTTCCCCGCTCACATCTGGCAATGTTCTCCATCTGAACCAGGGGCCGCGGAGCATTTTTGGAAGTGGGGAGGCTGAGCGATCACTGATCACTGGCCTTGGGGGTACCCAGTGAGGGAGTGGAGTAACCGAGTGGGGAGAGGGTGTGGAAGAAGGGTGTCCCCCCTCCCAGGGTAGGAACTTTTTGAAATTTGATGTATTAAAATCATGTTTTAGTGCATTGTAGAAGTATGATTTCAATGTTTTTTGTATGAAGTATTTTTAAGATGTAACTTTTTAAGGGGTAACTTTATCCACAGAAAGGGTGGTGGGTGTTTGGAACAAGCTGCCAGAGGAGGTAGTTGAGACAGGGACCATCCCAACATTTAAGAACCAGTTAGACTGATACATGGATAGGACAGGTTTGGAGGTATGGACCAAAAGCAGGTGGCATAGCTGGGACATGTTGGCGGGTGTGGGCAAGTTGCGCTGAAGGGCCTGTTTTCACACTGTATCACTCTATGACCACATTATACCTCTACCATGCATGAATGCTTCAAAATCAAGTGATCGAGTTTTATTGCCATATAAAGCATAGAAACGTAGGAAATAGGTGCAGGAATAGGCCATCGACCCTTTGAGCCAGCACTACTATTCAATATGATCATGGCTATTCATCTAGAATCAGTACCTCTTTTCTGTTTTTTCCCCATATCCCTTGATTTCATGAGCTAAATGTAACTCTCTATTGAAAACATCCAACGAATTGGCCTGCACTGACTGTGGCAGAGAATTCCACAGATTCACAACTCTGTGTGAAGAAAGTTTGTCCTCATCTCATATAACATATAACAATTACAGCACGGAACCAGGCCCTCTCGGCCCTTCCAGTCCGTGCCGAACATTTATTTTCCCCTAGTCCCATCTACCTGCACTCAGACCATACCCCTCCATTCCCTTCCCGTCCATATACCTATCCACTTTACATCTCAGTCCTAACTGCCCCCCCTCTTTATTCTTAAACTATGACCCCTGGTTCTGATCTCCCCCAACACCGGAAACATGTTTCCTGCAGTTACAGTAAGTGAAAATCTAGCAGGCAAGCAGGATGCTTTCTCCAACCACCCCCATTTGAAGTCCACTATCTTCCACCGTTTCTACCCAGTGCTTGGTACTTACTTCCAGCAGCCACTGGTTGTCCTCCAGGATGCACCGAGCCGCAGCCTGATCCATGCGGTCACCTGGGCAAATTTCTCACAGAGACTCTCACGACAGCGGCGCAACGCTTCCGACGCCCTGCACTGAGGCTGCTCACTGGACGGAGCTGCAGTGAGCGACTCGCCAGCCCGGCAAATAGTCGTTAGCCCCGCTCCCCGTCTGCATCTGTCCCCGTCGCTGCTTCTGCTTCCAACTCCCATGGCCCATGCAGTTGATATGAGTTTTGAAATTTTCGTTGATCACAGATTTTCTCACGACAGAGCGTGAGAAATTTGTGATCAGCGTGAGAATTTGGCAAAATGTGTGATTCTCACGCTCAGTGCATGGGAGTTGGCAGCCCTGCTTCTCTCCCCCTCTCTCTGTCCCCCTCTCTCTCTCTCTCCCCCCCGCTCTCTCCCCCCCGCTCTCTCCCCCCCTCTCTCCCCTTCACTCTCTCCTGTCTCTGTCTCCCCTCTCCCTCCCCTCTCTTTCTCTCCCCTCTCCCTCCCACCACACTCTCATCCCTCTCTCTCTCCCTCTCTTTCTCCCCCTCTCTCGCTCTCTCCTCTCTCCCCCATCTCACCCCCCTCTCCCTCCCCTCTCTTCTCCCTCACTCTCTCTCCCCCCCTCTCCCCTCTCTTTCCCCTAACACTCTCCTCCTCATTCCCTCCCTCTCTCTCTCCCCCTCCCTCTCTCCCCCTCTTTTCCTCCCCACTCTCTCTTCCCTCCCTCTCTCTCCCATCTCCCTCCCACATCACTTTCCCCCTTGCTCTCTTTCCCCTCTCTCTTTATCTTCCCTTCCTCTCTCTTTGCCCCCCCATCTCCCTCTCTTTCCCCCTTTCCCTCTTCCCCTCCTTCCCTCTCTCTCTCTCTCTCTCTCTCTTACCCCCCTCTCTCCCATTCTCTTGTACCCTCTCCTCCCTCTCCACCCCCTCTTTCTCCCTCTCACCCCTCGCGGGACTCTCGCGGCAGCGGCGCAACGCTTCCGACGTCTCCGATCGGCCCGGGAACCTTGCACTGCTCCATGGCCACAGCTGCAGCGAGCGACTCGCCAGCCCTGTAAACACTGGCCAGCCCCGGCTTTCCGCCCGCATCTGTCCCCGCCGCTACATCTGCTTCCATCCCTCCCTCAGCCCCGGCTCTTCAACACCCGCGGACCATGCAGTTTATCTGAGTTTTGACATTGTCGTTGATCACAGAATTTCTCACCACAGATCAGCACAGACCACAAATTTCTGATCAGCGTGAGGTCGTGAGAGTTTCTTCAAATGCGTGATTCTCACACTCAAAGCGTGAGAGTTGGCAACCCTGGGGATATGGAGCCTCAATCATCAAGTTCATTCACAAGAGAGACTGATAGTCATGGAGGATAAAGGGTTGCAGCATGTCAACCAAGATGCCCATTTAAGCTGGTTCCATCTGCACATGTTTAGTCCATATCTGTCTACACCCTTCTGAACATTGAAGGAATTAAGGCGTGTAGGGATAACGTAGGAAAACAAACCCGAAGTCAAAGCTCACCACGACTGATAGTTTCAGCTCCTTTGTTCCTAGACCCTTCCTTGCCTCTGGGTTTGATCAAAGAGGTATTACTGAAGTCTGAGAGAGTGAAAGAAAGCGGAGAGGTTAATGAAAGGGTGTGATCATCACAGAGCTCCCCCGTCAACCTTATGGAAGAAGAAGCGTGAGCACATCTCATTCTGCTCCACGTGACGGACCCTGGATCGGAAGATGATCTTAGAGGATTCAGAGGTAAAGAGCCAGTGCCAGATTTACGTATAAGCTTCACAAGCTTAAGCTTAGGGCTTCGATATCTAGGGGGGCCTCGGTAGGGCCGGATTTACCTACAGGCCTCATAGGTGGAAGCCTAGGGCCTCAAAATCTAGTGGGCCTCTGGCCAAGGTGTTATTTTCCCCACAGTAAAAACATCCTGAGAAAAAAAAATTGGAGCGCTGTCAGCGTTTCCACTTTGACGTAAATTACCCGAAATTCTGGTTCCGGCCGCTGGACGTTTTGTGGAAAAAAATTGCGACCATCTGCGCCTGCGCAGTTGGGGGAAGCTGGGTAGTCGACACAAAATGATGCTGTCTCTCCGCGTGTGCGCAGTGGGCCCGGGCAGGTTCAGATCTCCATTTGCACTCCACACAATCACCTCAATGCCTCGTGTCTACTCCAGGTAAATAGTGGAATATTCCCACCAGTGTGTTGGGGAATCAAAGAGGGGCTTCACTGTTCTCCAACACATGTAGTACCTCTTTAGCTCCTCAATGTTCTCTGGGGTCAACAGATAATGTTTAGTGCAAGGTAAAGCCAGCAAAGGGGGGGAGCCTAATGAAGGCAAATGGATTTGAACAAGGGTAATGATCTCATGGGGCAGACAAAAGTGGACGATTGGATGCGTCTTCAGGTCACCGTATCCTCAAGCACAAGTACACGCAAGTGCAAAGCCCAGAGACAGAGGCAGCACCATCCAGTCAAGTGCTGACAGGAGAAGGTGATCACCAATATCTCACATCCCCCCCATACATCCCCCTCACTGTCTCCACCCTGACCAACAGCCCCAGGTACAGGCAGAAACTCACTACTAAATACAGACACTAGTAGAGTCACTATGGATTGAGTTGAGGAATTGTAAAGGCAAGAAGACACTAATTGGTGTTGTCTACAGACCCACAAATAGTAGCCCGGATGTGGGGTATAAGTTACAGTCGGAGTTAAAACTGGCATGTAACAAAGGTAATGCCACTGTGGTGATGGGGGATTTCAATATGCAGGTAGACTGGGAAAATCAGGTTGGTTCAGGACCCCAAGAAAGAGAGTTTGTAGAATGCCTCCGAGATGGATTCTTAGAGCAGCTTGTAATGGAGCCGACCAGAGAAAAGGCAATTCTGGATTTAGTGTTGTCCACTGAACCATATATGATAAGAGAACTCGAGGTAAAGTAACCGCTTGGAGGTAGTGATCATAATATGATTAGTTTTAATCTGCAATTTGAGAAGGAGAACGTTAAATCGGAAGTGGCAGTGATGCAGTTGAACAAAGGGGACTATGAAGGCAAGAGAGGGGAGCTGGCCAAGGTAGACTGGAAAGGGATCCTAGCAGGAATGACGGTGGAACAGCAATGACAGGAATTTTTGGGCATAATCCGGAAGATGCAGGATCAGTTCATTCCAAAAAGGAAGAAAGATTCTAAGGGGAGTAGGAGGCAACTGTGGCTGACAAGAGAAGTTAGGGATAGAATAAAACTAAAAGAAAAGATGTATAACACAGCAAAGAGTAGCCGGAAGTCAGAGGATTGGGAAACTTTCATAGGGCAACAGAAGGAAACAAAACGGGCAATACGGGCTGAAAAGATGAAGTACGAGGGGAAGCTGGCCAGGAATATAAAGAAGGACAGTAAAAGCTTCCTTAGATATGTTAAGGAAAAAAGAATAGCAAAGTGAAATGTGGGTCCCTTGAAGGCAGACACGGGTGAAATTATTATGGGGAACATGGAAATGGCAGAAGAGTTGAACAGGTACTTCAGATCTGTCTTCACTAAGGAAGACACAAACAATCTCCCAGATGTACTGGAGGACAGAGGATCTAAGGCGGTAGAGGAACTGAAATAAATTTTAATTAGGTGAGAAATAGTATTGGGTAGGCTAATGGGACTGAAGGATAATAAATCCCCTGGGCCTGATGGTCTGCATCCCAGGGTCCTCAGGGAGGTGGGTCTAGAAATAGTGGACGCATTGGTGATCATTTTCCAATGTTCAATAGATTCAGGATCAGTTCCTGTGAATTGGAGGATAGCTAATGTTATCCCACTTTTCAAGAAAGGAGCGAGAGAGAAAATGGCGAATTACAGACCAGTTAGCCTGACTTCGGTGGTGGGAAAGATGCTGGAGTCAATTATTAAAGAGGTAATAATGGGGCATTTGGATAGCAGTAAAATAATTAGTCCAAGTCAACATGGATTTATGAAAGGGAAATCATGCTTGACTAATCTTCTGGAATATTTTGAGGATGTGACAAGTAAAATGGATGAAGGGGTGCCAGTGGATGTAGTGTATCTAGACTTTCAGAAAGCCTTTGATAAGGTCCCACACGGGAGACTGGTGACTAAAATTAGAGTACATGGTATTGGGGGTAGGGTGTTGACGTGGATAGAAAATTGGTTGGCAGACCGGAAGCAAAGTGTAGGAGTGAACGGGTCCTTTTCAGAATGGCAGGCAGTGATGAGTGGAGTGCCGCAAGGTTCGGTGTTGGGGCCGCAACTGTTTACCATATATATTAATGATTTGGAAGAGGGAATTAGGAGCAACACTACCAAGTTTGCGGATGACACAAAGCTGGGTGGCAGTGTGAACTGTGAAGAGGATATTAGGAGGTTGCAGGGGGACCTGGGCACGTTGAGTGAATGGGCAGATGCGTGGCAGATGCAATATAATATAGATAAATGTGAGGTTATCCAATTTGGTGGCAAAAACAAGGGGGCAGATTATTATCTCAATGGGGTTAGGTTAGGTAAGGGGGGGGTACAGCGAGACCTGGGTGTCCTTGTACACCGGTCACTGAAAGTTGGCGTGCAGGTACAGCAAGCAGTGAAAAAAGCTAATGGAATGTTGGCCTTCATTACAAGAGGATTTCAGTATAGGAGGGGAGGGGTTCTTCTGCAGTTGTATAGGGCTCTGGTGAGACCACATCTGGAGTACTGCGTACAGTTTTGGTCTCCTAATTTGAGGAAGGACATCCTTGTGATTGAAGCAGTGCAGCATAGGTTCACAAGATTGATCCCTGCGATGCGGGACTGTTATATGAGGAAAGATTGAAAAGACTAGGTTTATATAACATAACAATCTCAGGATTACTTCCTGTGCCACGTGACAGTGAGAGTAGGAATGGAGCAAGGTGGAGGATAAATGCCTGGCTGAAGGACTGGTGCAGAGGGCAGGGATTCAAGTTTCTGGATCAATGGAACCTCTTTTGGGGAAGGAGTGACCTGTATAAAAAGGACGGGTTGCACTTGAACCCGAGGGGGACCAGTATCCTGCCAGGGAAATTTGCAAAGGCTACCGGGGGGACTTTAAACTAGAACGGTTGGGGGGAGGGACTCAAATGGAGAAAGCCAGTAGACAGGGTCTGAGGCAGGAGGCAGAGAAGGGAAGCAATCAGACCCAACATGTAGGGGGGAAAGAAGAAAAAAATAATAAACAGAGAATGAGGTGGTGGTTTTCCAAGGCAAAAATTAAAAGGGACCACTTGTCAACATAATTGTATAAGGAGTAAGAGTGTTGTAAAAACAAGCCTGAAGGCTTTGTGTCCCAATGCAAGGAGCATTCGTAATAAGGTGGACGAGTTGAATGTGCAGATAGCTATTAATGACTATGCTATAGTTGGGATCATGGAGACATGGCTCCAGGGGGACCAAGGCTGGGAGCTGAACATCCAGGGATATTCAATATTCAGGAGGGATAGACAGAAAGGAAAGTGAGGTGGGGTAGCGTTGCTGGTTAGAGAGGAGATTAATGCAATAGAAAGGAAGGACATGAGCTTGGAGGATGTGGAATCGATATGGGTAGAGCTGCGAAACGCTAAGGGGCAGAAAACGCTAGTGGGAGTTGTGTAAAGGCCACCTAACAGTAGTAGTGGAGTTGGGGATGGCATCAAACAGAAAATTAGAAATGCGTGCAACAAGGGTAAAACAGTTATAATGGGTGACTTCAATCTACATATAGATTGGGTGAATCAAATGGGCACGGGTGCTGAGGAAGAGGATTTCTTGTAATGTATGTGGGATAGTTTTCTAAACCAACATGTAGAGGAACCAACGAGAGAGCAGGTTATTCTAGACTGGGTATTGAGTAATGAGGAAGGGTTAGTTAGCAGTCTTGTTGTGCGTGGCCCCTTGGGCAAGAGTGACCATAATATGGTTGAGTTCTTCATTAGGATGGAGAGTGACATAATTAAGTCAGAAACAAAGGTTCTGAACTTAAACAAAGGTAACTTTGAAGGTATGAGAAGTGAATTGGCCAAGATAGACTGGCAAATGATTCTTAAAGGGTTGACTGTGGATGTGCAATGGAAGGTATTTAAAGACTGCGTGGATGAACTACAACAATTGTTCATCCCAGTTTGGCAAAATAATAAATCGGGGAAGGTGGTGCATCCATGGATAACAAGGTAAATCAGGGATAGTATAAAAAACAAAAGATGAGGCATACAAATTTGCCAGAAAAAGCAGCCTAGCAGAGGACTGGGAGAAATTCAGAGTCCATCAGAGGAGGACAAAGGGCTTAATTAGGAAAGGGAAAATATATTATGAAAGAAAACTGGCAGGGAACATAAAAACTGACTGCAAAAGTTTTTATAGATATGTGAAGAGAAAGAGACTAGTTAAAACAAATGTAGGTCCCTTGCAGTCAGAAAGAGGTGAATTGATCATGGGGAACAAGGACATGGCAGACCAATTGAATAACTACTTTGGTTCTGTCTTCACTAAGGAAGACATAAATAATCTGCCGGAAATAGCAGGGGACCGGCGGTCAAATAAGGTCGAAGAACTGAGTGAAATCCAGGTTAGCCGAGAAGTGGTGTTGGGTAAATTGAATGGATTAAAGGTTGATAAATCCCCAGGGCCAGATAGGCTGCATCCCAGAGTACTCAAGGAAGTAGCCACAGAAATAGTGGATGCATTAGTGATAATTTCTCAAAACTCCTTAGATTCTGGAGTAGTTCCTGAAGATTGGAGCGTAGCTAATGTAACCCCACTTTTTTAAAAAGGAGGGAGAGAGAAAATGGGGAATTACAGACCAGTTAGTCTAACATCGGTAGTGGGGAAACTGCTAGAGTCAGTTATTAAAGATGGGATAGCAGCGCATTTGGAAAGTGGTGAAATCATTGGACAAAGTCAGCATGGATTTACAAAAGGTAAATCACGTCTGACGAATCTTATAGAATTTTTTGAGGATGTAACTAGCAGAGTTGATAAGGGAGAACCAGTGGATGTGTTGTATCTAGACTTTCAGAAGGCTTTCGACAAGGTCCCACATAAAAGATTAGTATACAAACTTAAAGCACACGGTATTGGGGGTTCAGTATTGATGTGGATAGAGAACTGGCTGGCAGACAGGAAGCAAAGGGTAGGAGTAAACGGGTCCTTTTCAGAATGGCAGGCAGTGACTAGTGGGGTACCGCAAGGCTCAGTGCTGGGACCCCAGCTATTTACAATATATATTCATGATTTGGATGAGGGAATTGAATGCAACATCTCCAGGTTTGCGGATGACACTAGCTGGGGGGTAGTGTTAGCTGTGAGGAGGATGCTAGGAGGCTGCAAGGTGACTTGGATAGGCTGGGTGAGTGGGCAAATGCATGGCAGATGCAGTATAATGTGGATAAATGTGAGGTTATCCACTTTGCTGGCAAAAACAGGAGGGTAGACTATTATCTTAATGGTGGCAAATTAGGAAAAGGGGAGATGCAACGAGACCTTGGTGTCATGGTACACCAATCATTGAAAGTAGCATGCAGGTGCAGCAGGCAGTGAAGAAAGCAAATGGTATGTTAGCATTCATGGCGAAACGATTTGAGTATAGGAGCAGGGAGGTTCTACTGCAGTTGTACAGGGTTTCGGTGAGGCCACACCTGGAGTATTGCATACAGTTTTGGTCTCCAAATCTGAGAAAAGACATCCTTGCCATAGAGGGGGTACAGAGAAGGCTCACCAGACTGATTCCTGGGATGTCAGGACTTTCATATGAGGAAAGACTGGATAGACTTGGCTTGTACTCGCTAGAATTTAGAAGACTGGGGGGGGGGGGAATCTTATAGAAACATACAAAATTCTTAAGGGGTTGGACAGGCTAGATGCAGGAAGATTGTTCCCGATGTTGGGGAGGTCCAGAACAAGGGGTCACAGTCTAAGGATAAGGGGGAATTCCTTTAGGACCGAGATGAGGAAAACATTTTTCACACAGTGGTGAGTCTCTGGAATTATCTGCCACAGAAGGTAGTTGAGGCCAGTTCATTGGCTATATTTAAGTTAGATGTGGCCCTTGTGGCTAAAGGGATCAGGGGGTATGGAGAGAAGGCAGGTACAGGATACTGAGTTGGATGATCAGCCATGATCATATTGAATGGCGGTGCAGGCTCGAAGGATGAGGGGTGATCTTATAGAAACATATAAAATTATAAAAGGACTGGACAAGCTAGATGCAGCAAAAATGTTCCCAATGTTGGGCGAGTCCAGAACCAGGGGCCACAGTCTTAGAATAAAGGGGATGCCATTTAAGACCCAAGGTGAGAAAAATCTTTTTAATCCAGAGAGTTGTGAATTTGTGGAATTGCCTGACACAGAGGGCAGTGGAGGCCAAGTCACTGGATGGATTTAAGAGAGCTAGAGCTCTAGGGGCTCTATCAAGGGATATGGAGAGAAGGCAGGCACAGGTTGTAGATTGGGGACGATCAGGCATGATCGCAATGAATGGTGTTGCGGCTCGAAGGGCCGAATGGCCTCCTCCTGCACCTATTTTCTATTTTTCTATGTTTACCCTAATGGGACAGTTTCGAACCAGAGGGCACAGTGTCAGAATAAAAGGATGTACCTTTGGAAAGGAAACCAAGAACTGCAGATGCTAGTTTTTTTGGTCCAGAGATATACACAATGTGCTGGAGTAACTCAGTTGGTCAGGCAGCATCTTTGGAGAAACAAGACATTTTAGGATGGAACAAAGAAGAGTTCTTGCCCAAAATGTGACCCATCCTTCTCATCTGGAGATGCTGCCTGACCCACTGAGTTCCTCCAGCACTCTGTGTCTATCTCTGGTACAAAAAACTAGCGTCTGCAGTTTCTACATTTAACTGTTCAATGTTGATCATGTGATAACTGTTATTGATTAATGCACAATGTGGAACAGATGCAGGGATAATGTAGAATATTGGGCCGAAGAGGACTGAGGGGCATTCTTACTGTGAACCCAGTGATTTGGAACAATTGGTCTGCTGTGGATTGGAGTAAGGATGTATACAATTCCCCAAGAGCTGATCTGATCTGTCTCCAATGTTAAGAGACCCTTGGAAAGGATGCAGACGAGATTTATGACGATATTGCCAAGGATTGTTGTTGCTGCCAAGTCAAACCAGTACTTTGTCCACATATCAGATGGGCCTGCAGTGCGGCGGATCACCACACGGTGGGAGTGTTGTCCACACATCAGACGGGCCTGCAGTGCAGCGGATCACCACACGGTGGGAGTGTTGTCCACACATCAGACGGGCCTGCAGTGCAGCGGATCACCACACGGCGGGAGTGTTGTCCACACATTAGATGGGCCTGCAGTGCAGCGGTCTACCACACGGTGGGAGTGTTGTCCACACATCAGATGGGCCTGCAGTGCAGCGGTCTACCACACGGTGGGAGTGTTGTCCACACATCAGATGGGCCTGCAGTGCATCGGATCACCACATGTTTTTTTTTAAATTATACATATATTTTTATTCCCCAAAAAAAAGATATATATACAAATTAGCACAAAGACTGCCGATGTTGACAGTTCTATAAACAAATGATCATCAAATTAATATAACACCAATTTTATCAACAAAACACTCAAGCTCCAGCATTCAGGCGACCAGCATTCACAGGAGGCCTCAAGTCCCCGTGGACACCGCGTGTTCCCTCTCCTGGGACACACGGGCACGGACGCAGGTCCGGAAAAGGGGCAGGCAGTCAACCCTGGTGCGGCCGTCTTGGCCAGGCCCAGGAGTAGGCCGACAGGGAGACCCCCTCCTCCCTCCCAACCTTCCCCCCTCTGTATCAGGTGCCCAAATATCACGGTGGGAGTGTGGTCCACAAACTGGAGCGACCTGGTATATGAATTAACTGCACATTGGGAGTGCTGTCTACAAATTAGATATAATTGTGCTCTTTGCTGTATAATGGTTCTTTATTGCTGTGTGACCCGTTTCCTTTCCCCATAATATATCCATTGCCCAGATGCCAAAGTTTATACAAACCCTGAAACCAGGGAAGATTTGGGATGAAAATCAAGGAACTGTAGGTGCTGGTTTACAAAAAAAAGACACAAAGTACTGGATTAACTCAACGGGTCAGGCAGCATCAGTGGAGAACACGGATTGGTGAGATTTTGGGTTGGGATCCTTCAGATTGATTTCTGGGTGTGGTTCCATGAAGGCAGTGGCAAGAATGAATTTGTCTCCTGGATAGCTGACCAATTGTGTTTTAATTGGGGCACTTTATGAAGATTGGTTTTCAGTTGATGACTAATTGTTATAATTAAGGATCTACATTGTACTTGGTTGAGGAAAGTTAATGTGAACTAGTTGTTAACTACTGTGTGAAATGGTTAACGTTAGCTACCCTAATCAAAGCTTGTTTATTATGAATTCTTATGAAGGACTTTCAGGTGAAAGGAACATGTGTGGAGTGGTCACTCATTGAGATTTGGACTGGACAGACTGTTGTAGAGTTATTTGTAAAGATATTTCAATACTCTTACTCCAGCATTTTGTCTTTTGAGCAACTCATTGGGCCAGGCAGCATCTCTGGAGAACATGGATGGGTAATGTTTCACAGAATGCTGGGGTAATGCACAAATACTGTACAGACAGCATCTGTAGTCGGGATTGAATCTGGGTCTGTGGGTCAAAGCAGCAACTCTTCCGCTGCGCCACCGTGCCACCCTATCAAATTATTTTTTTCTGTAATATATTTATTATGGTGTTACGTCAATAAGGATGAACATATGATTCTGATTTCTGCCCTTAGTTGGATAACACACATCTCCAGTCATTGTGTTTTATGGCTGGTTTTCTACCTCTTCAGTCTGAAGGTCTCGACCCGAAACATCACCTATTCTTTCTCTCCAGAGATGCCGCCGGTCCTGCTGAGTTATTCCAGCTTTTTGTGTCTACAGTTTAAACTACCGTCTGCAGTTCCTTCTTACGTTCTTTGTTAAGCGAAACAGGTCCTATTATCATAATATTATTCACCTCAACTAAGTATTTTCTTCACTTCTGTTGCTACAGAGAATACAATCCCAGTTATCAAATCTTTCTTCAAATTGAAAAAAAATCCAGCCCTGCCAATATGTTCATAAATCACCCTTAGAACAATTGCACCCTTTCTACAGTGTGTCCTAGTCTTAGAGCATGGAAACAGGACATTCACCCCAACTTGCCCATGCAGATCAAGATGCCCCATCTAAACCAGTCCCATATCTGCATTTGGCCCATCCCTTTAAACCTTGTGTGGGTGTGTAAGGGTGTGTGTTAGGTTGTGCGTGAGAGTGTGTGTCAGTGAATTGGCGACAATACTCGGAGTGAGTGGAAACTTGGCGATACATAATTGTATAAGGAGTAAGAGTGTTGTAAAAACAAGCCTGAAGGCTTTGTGTCCCAATGCAAGGAGCATTCGTAATAAGGTGGACGAGTTGAATGTGCAGATAGCTATTAATGACT
Organism: Raja brachyura; assembly: GCA_963514005.1. The sequence goes on from OY740794.1 coordinate 67,593,828, forward strand.
ATGCTATAGTTGGGATCATGGAGACATGGCTCCAGGGGGACCAAGGCTGGGAGCTGAACATCCAGGGATATTCAATATTCAGGAGGGATAGACAGAAAGGAAAGTGAGGTGGGGTAGCGTTGCTGGTTAGAGAGGAGATTAATGCAATAGAAAGGAAGGACATGAGCTTGGAGGATGTGGAATCGATATGGGTAGAGCTGCGAAACGCTAAGGGGCAGAAAACGCTAGTGGGAGTTGTGTAAAGGCCACCTAACAGTAGTAGTGGAGTTGGGGATGGCATCAAACAGGAAATTAGAAATGCGTGCAACAAGGGTAAAACAGTTATAATGGGTGACTTCAATCTACACATAGATTGGGTGAATCAAATGGGCACGGGTGCTGAGGAAGAGGATTTCTTGTAATGTATGTGGGATAGTTTTCTAAACCAACATGTAGAGGAACCAACGAGAGAGCAGGTTATTCTAGACTGGGTATTGCGTAATGAGGAAGGGTTAGTTAGCAGTCTTGTTGTGCGTGGCCCCTTGGGCAAGAGTGACCATAATATGGTTGAGTTCTTCATTAGGATGGAGAGTGACATAATTAAGTCAGAAACAAAGGTTCTGAACTTAAACAAAGGTAACTTTGAAGGTATGAGAAGTGAATTGGCCAAGATAGACTGGCAAATGATTCTTAAAGGGTTGACTGTGGATGTGCAATGGAAGGTATTTAAAGACTGCGTGGATGAACTACAACAATTGTTCATCCCAGTTTGGCAAAATAATAAATCGGGGAAGGTGGTGCATCCATGGATAACAAGGTAAATCAGGGATAGTATAAAAACAAAATATGAAGCATACAAATTTGCCAGAAAAAGCAGCCTAGCAGAGGACTGGGAGAAATTCAGAGTCCAGCAGAGGAGGACAAAGGGCTTAATTAGGAAAGGGAAAATATATTATGAAAGAAAACTGGCAGGGAACATAAAAACTGACTGCAAAAGTTTTTATAGATATGTGAAGAGAAAGAGATTAGTTAAAACAAATGTAGGTCCCTTGCAGTCAGAAAGAGGTGAATTGATCATGGGGAACAAGGACATGGCAGACCAATTGAATAACTACTTTGGTTCTGTCTTCACTAAGGAAGACATAAATAATCTGCCGGAAATAGCAGGGGACCGGCGGTCAAATAAGGTCGAAGAACTGAGTGAAATCCAGGTTAGCCGAGAAGTGGTGTTGGGTAAATTGAATGGATTAAAGGTTGATAAATCCCCAGGGCCAGATAGGCTGCATCCCAGAGTACTCAAGGAAGTAGCCACAGAAATAGTGGATGCATTAGTGATAATTTCTCAAAACTCCTTAGATTCTGGAGTAGTTCCTGAAGATTGGAGCGTAGCTAATGTAACCCCACTTTTTAAAAAAGGAGGGAGAGAGAAAATGGGGAATTACAGACCAGTTAGTCTAACATCGGTAGTGGGGAAACTGCTAGAGTCAGTTATTAAAGATGGGATAGCAGCGCATTTGGAAAGTGGTGAAATCATTGGACAAAGTCAGCATGGATTTACAAAAGGTAAATCACGTCTGACGAATCTTATAGAATTTTTTGAGGATGTAACTAGCAGAGTTGATAAGGGAGAACCAGTGGATGTGTTGTATCTAGACTTTCAGAAGGCTTTCGACAAGGTCCCACATAAAAGATTAGTATACAAACTTAAATAGTATACACCCTTAGAACAATTGCACCCTTTCTACAGTGTGTCCTAGTCTTAGAGCATGGAAACAGGACATTCACCCCAACTTGCCCATGCAGATCAAGATGCCCCATCTAAACCAGTCCCATATCTGCATTTGGCCCATCCCTTTAAACCTTGTGTGGGTGTGTAAGGGTGTGTGTTAGGTTGTGCGTGAGAGTGTGTGTCAGTGAATTGGCGACAATACTCGGAGTGAGCGGAAACTTGGCGAGCCCGATGTCCGGGGAGCATTTCCCTCTCTCCTCCCCCCCCCCCCCCCCCCCCGGGAATGCGGGCCGGCCCAGGTGCTCCTTGTCCAGCTGGGGTCTGGGGAGGTGAGGCTCAGTGACCCGGGGTCTGGGGGAGGTGAGGGACAGTGACCCGGGGGTCTGGGGGAGGTGAGGGTCAGTGACCCGGGGGTCTGGGGGAGGTGAGGGTCAGTGACCCGGGGTCTGGGGGAGGTGAGGGTCAGTGACCCGGGGGTCCGGGGGAGGTGAGGGACAGTGACCCGGGGGAGGTGAGGGTCAGTGACCCGGGGTCCGGGGGAGGTGAGGGTCAGTGACCCGGGGGTCCGGGGGAGGTGAGGGTCAGTGACCCGGGGGTCCGGGGGAGGTGAGGGTCAGTGACCCGGGGGAGGTGAGGGTCAGTGACCCGGGGGTCCGGGGGAGGTGAGGGTCAGTGACCCGGGGGTCCGGGGGAGGTGAGGGTCAGTGACCCGGGGGTCCGGGGGAGGTGAGGGTCAGTGACCCGGGGGTCCGGGGGAGGTGAGGGTCAGTGACCCGGGGGTCTGGGGGAGGTGATGGTCAGTGACCTGGGGGTAGGGCTTCTGAGCGGACCCTAAGCCCGATATTCATCCCCGCGGCTCCGGAGACGGGACTGACGCCCTCACTTACCCGGTTCGCTCCCGGCTCCGGGCCTGGGTTAAAACTCCATGCGGTGTGGTCCGAGCGGCCGCCTGACACAGAGCCGCCGGAGGTGAGGGTGGGAGGTGTGAGCGGTGCCTCGGTGGGTGGGTGGGTGCTGGGACCTCACTTATCACACCATCTGCGTGGGAATATGAATGCGGGTGAGGCAGCGTCTACAGATCGGTCGACAACAAGTGCTGGAGAAATGCTTGAGTCTGAACAAGGGTCAAAATCAGACAAAGATGCTGCCTCACCTGCTGAGTTTCTCCAACATTTTTGTCTGCATGCTATTTTAAAGAAGAAGGGTCTCGACCCGAAACGTCGCCTATCTCCTTCGCTCCTTAGATGCTGCCGCACCCGCTGAGTTTCTACAGCCTTTTGTGAACCCTGCTATTTTAAATAGTGTGCGATGGGCTTAAGCCAATTAAATTGCTCGTTCTTTATGGGAAACCCGCCTACAGAAAACTATTCTCATTGGTGAGTGGGACTATTTATTTATATATTAAAAAAAAAAGGATTTTTGAGCGTGAGAATTTTGTCAAATGCGTGAGTCTCACGCTCACTGCATGAGAGTTGGGAGCCCTGGGTAAGGCCACTGTTTAGAACCTTGTTTTGGGCTTCAGTATGGATGAATGTTTGGGAAAGATTAACAACTGTTTTCTCTAATTGGACTCGGTCTCTCTCAGTTTGGGGCCCACTTTAGTTTAAAGTGGGCCCCGAATAGCCCCTCCCACTCGTTAGGATTTATTCACTAAAGTTGTGGTCTGGGCCTACTTGATGGAGTTTAACAGGGACCACTGGTATGTACTTGTGTCTGTATTTAGTAGTGAGTTTCTGCCTGTACCTGGGGCTGTTGGTCAGGGTGGGGACAGTGAGGGGGATGTATGGGGGTGAGATATTGGTTCCACATGCCAATGTGGTGGATTCCCCTCCACCAGCATGATACCAGTCATCACCTTCTCCTGTGAGCACTTGACTGGATGGTGCTGCCTTCTGTCTCTGGGCTTTGCATGGTGTGTACTTGTGCTTGAGGAAATGGTGACCTGAAAACTTGTCCAATCTGAGGCCATGGCTGGGGAACAGCCACTTTGGTCTGGCCCATGAGATAATCACCCTTGTCCAAATCCACTTGCCTTCATTAGGCTCCCCAATTCCTCATGGTCTTGGCCTTCATCCTAACAGGGATTTATTCTGGGCTTTGGCATGGAACAAATAAACAGTGCTGGAAGAACTCGGCGGGTTAGGCAACATCGTTGCAGGAAATGGACAGATGACTTGTCAGCTTGGAAGCCTTCAGACTGGAGTAATGGGAGAAGGTTGGAAAGGGGAAATGTGGCAAATCTTGGCAAGTGATGGGTGGATACAGGTGAGGGGATGATGGGCAGATGGTGGAACAAAGGATAGAGGTGAAAACGTGACAACATTGTATAGGTGTGAAATGTAAAGCTGGAGCAGGGTATGCGAGTGTAATGGGACCAGATGGGATAAAAGGGAATGAGACTCGGAGATGGGGATGAGCGTACTGATGAAGGGACACCCCTTCTTTCCCTACACTCCCCATCCTGGTGTGCCCCTCACTCAACACTCTGGTCACCCTATGCCTTCCCCCTCTAATGTACGCTCATCCCTGTCCCCTCTTTCCCAGATCCCTCCCTCTGGCTTTGCATGTCCCACCTCTTCTCCTTGTCTGACACTTGCCTCCTCTTCACCTCGAGCCTTTGTCACTACTCCCCTATCTGCTAATCAGCCCCCAACTGTATCCCGCATCACTCACCAGGCTTTGTCCTGCTCCCGTCGCTTTCCAGCTTTCTCCCAACTCCATCAGACTGAAGAAAGGTCCAGATGTGAAACATCTGTCCATTCCTTTGCAGATGGTGCCTGACCCACTGAGTACCTCCATCACTGTTTCTGACCTAGTTATTCCTTGGTTAAAGTTATCCGAGGGAAAGTGAGTTTAATAGTCATGGCTCTTGTCTTATTACAATTTACTAATCCTGCCCCTTCCATTCATCCTACTGCCATTCTTTAGAGTTGGTCTAAATCTATATTTGGTTTGGCGAGTGTCTGCGTTGCTGCAATCTGTTTGCTTTCTGCTTTCATCCTCTGAATAATTAGTGTTTGTTTCCACCCAGGATCTCCAAGGACTGGACCTGCGCTGCTGGAAGTGTCTGCTGGGGTTAAACTGTCTCTTCCAGTTCCGCCAAATGTTGGCATAAGATGGAATAAACTTCTTCCCCATTGCTGTTCCCTGATACACAAGTCTCATTTAATTCAATATTTTTGTCGGTTAGAGTCTGGTCTGTTGAGGTTGGGATTCCTCTGAGGTTGTGAACTGCTGCACGCCCTGTAACATTCCTGCAACGTTATCCAGTCTATCTGGGTTTGATCTTCATGGAGATGGTGTGAAGGTAAGGCCCCTATTTCAACTCCTCTTTTGGTTTCAGTGGGGATAGGTTTTTGAAAGATTAACAATGGGGTTTCCTGTTTATTTTTGGTCAAGGGTTTTATAATTCAGGATACTGGATCTTTAGCGATAAAAGCAGAGCTGGAGGAACTTGATGGGTCGGGCAGCATCTATAGGCCGGCTCGGAGATTTGTAGGTTAATTGGTTTTAGTAAACTGTCCCTAGTGTGTAGGTTAGTGCTAGTGTATGGGGTGATCGCTGGATTGTGCAGACTCAGAGGGCCAGATGGCCTGTTTCCACACTATCTCTAATTATTTTTGATTCACGGTTCTTTCCATTCGGGGCGCTGGGATCTTGAGCATAAACAACAGTGCTGCATGAACTTGGTGGGTCGGGCAGTATCTGAAGAAATGGACAGATGACCTAATCAGGTCGGGAGCCTTCAGACTGAAATATGGGAGAAAGCTGGATATGAGGTGGGGGTGGGGCACTGCCTGACAGGTGAGTGGGTGATGGGCAGATGGGTGGAGTAAATGTCAAAAGCTGAAGGTGAAAGTGATAAAACGTGTTGGATAAGGACAAGAACTGTGAAATGTAAAGCCGGAGGGAGGTGTGGTGGGAAGGTAAAAGCTCAAACAGGAGGCCCATATTTCCCTCTCTCCCTTCAACCTATATCTCTCCTAGTTTTATATTTCAGTTCTCTCCTTATTAGGCATTTTGTCCTTTTCACCTTGAGCCTTTGGCACTCACTCCATCCATATGCTAATCACGCCTCACATGTACCACCTATTTACTTGCTGGCTTTGTCCTGCGTGCCTCTGCCTCTTTTCACTCTCTTTCATCAGTCTGAGGAAGGTTGCTGACCTGAGATGTCATCTGTCCATTCCACTTGCAGTCGGGCAGGTTGTGCCTGAACTGCTGAAGCCCTCCAGCACTGTCTTTTGACAGAGCCGTGTTCCCTGGTTAAAGTAATTGTAGTTGGCTCCTGCTACAGGGAAAGTAGAGTTTAATATTTGTGGTGCATTAATTTAACTGTTTTGTACATCTTTGTCAGTTCTTGGGATCTGGTCTTTCTGGAGAATACTTTAAGGTAAGGCAGGGCTGCCAACATTGGGTGAGAGTTGAGAGTGAGAAATTGCAAGGGGGCGTAGCGACTGGGAAGTGGGTGGTGGGTGGGGGGGTGGGGGGGTGGGAGGGTGTTCCCCCTCCCACGGTAGGGAGCTTTTACATTTTTCAGCTTGAAATTGTGCAATCTGGTGCATACTGTAGCGAGTCTTTTAACTTACACTTGAATGCAACATTTATGCTTTAAATTGGATTAGGTATGAATAAGGTTAGGCTAAATTACATTCCTAATTACATTCCACAATAGAGCCAGGCTCTGCTCAACAGGTGCAGCACATGAATGACTATATTCATGTATGGAAATCAGATTATATTCATGCTGTTATGCATACATATGGAGAAAAACTCAGAGAAACAAAGCAAAAGTCAGACTTCCATCACTGTTCTACACAAATAAATCAATCAACCTTGTTCAAGAAGGAACTGCAGATTTGGAGAATCGAAGGTAAAATTGCTGGAGAAACTCAGCGGGTGCGGCAGCATCTATGGAGCGAAGGAAATGGGCAACGTTTCGGGCCGAAACCCTTTCTCAGACGGTTTCAACCTTACCCGTTCAATATAGGAACAACACGAAAATAATGCCACATATTCAATCATATATGGTTCAATGAAATTAAGATATATATGTAAAAATATATATGGAAACAGGCCCTTCCGCCCACCAGGTCCACACCGACCAGCAATCTATCATACACCAATTCCATCCATCACGCCAGGGACAATTTATAGAAGCCAATTAACCTACAAACCTGCACTTCTTTCGGATATGGGAGAAACCGGAATATCCAGAGAAAACCCATGTGGTAGTGAGGCAGCAACTCTACCTCCGCACCACCGTGCCACCCCATTACATTATTTTTTCTGTAATATGAATAAAGATGAACACATGATTCTGATTTCTGCCCTTAGTTGGATAACACACATGTCCAGTCATTGTGTTTTATGGCTGGTTTTCAACCTCTTCAGGCTGAAGGTTTCGACTCCAAACATCACCCATTCTTTCTCTCCAGAGATACTGCCTGTCCTGCTGAGTCTTTCTAGTTTTTAGTGTCTATCTTCAGTTTAAACCAGCATCTGTAATTCTTTCCTACACTAATTGTTAAGCAAAACAGGTCCTATTCTCATTATATAATTTTGTGATCAGAGTGAGAGCATGAGAATTTTGTGAAATGTGCGAGTCTCACGCTCAATGCGTGAGAGTTGGCAGCCCTGCTAATAATTCAAACATTTTATGCAAGTTCCAATTGTTTGGGCACAAATCACTTATTACTGCTTTATAACAGTTAAGTTACTTTAAGACTATTTCAGAAATTATGGCAGTCAACAAAAAATCAACTAACAAATTAAAGCAAACTAAAAAAAAATGACTTCCGGTGGCGCCATGTTCTAGGGGAGAACAGCGCCAGATCAGCTCCGTAAAAATCTGTTAAAAAAACGGGGCTAAAGGAGGGTGCTAACGCTACTTACCGCAGGAGATCGATTAAAAACGGCTCCGGTGCGATTGAAGGCTGCGTGACGTCATCAGGCGCGCGACTTCGGTAAGAAATTTAAAATGCAGCACTCCTCCCCTCCCCCGAAGAAAACGGGCCTAAGAAGAGAGGCTGGCACCACCAAAGCCTCGGGCTCGAGTCTGACTGCCTCCCAGGAAGAGATCTCACAGAGAAAAGTGGAAATGGAAGAGTTCAAAAATTCCATGATAGGTGAGATGAAGAAACTGGTGAAATAAATAAAAGATCTGAAGAAGGAATATAAAGATGAATTTAAAGACATGAAGAAAGAATATAAAGATGAAATAAAAAATCTAAAAGCGGAGATTCTGGTGTCTCAGGAGAGAATTAAAGTGGAATTAACAAAAGAAGTTACCGAGACGGTAAAGATTATGATGAGCGAATGGAAAAGTAAGACGGAGGCTGAATTTCAAAACCGATTCTCTGAGATAAACGCCAAGGTTGCTGGGTTGGAACAAATGCTGAATGATAAGATAGATCCTATTACCATTACAATTGACCAACACAATGATACACTTAAAGATTTGGCTGATTTTGCTGTAAAAAGTGCCAAGGAAACTGAGAAGTTACTTGCCGAGAATAAACGCCTCTCAGAACTACTTCGCAAAATAAATGAGAAATGTATTGATTTGGAGGGCCGACAAAGACGTAAGAATTTGCGAATTGTAGGATTGACTGAAGGTTGTGAAGGAAATCAAGATCCACGAAAATTTGTTGCAAAACTCCTAAAAGACATTTTGGAATTGGATGAAGAACCACTGTTGGGCCGTGCCCACAGGGCTTTAAGACGGGTCCCTGGGAGAGGTGCACCACCCAGACAAATGATTGTAAAGGTGGTGTATGATCACGTCTTTGAAGATATGATGAAGATAATAATGAGAAAGAGAAATTTGAAATACGAAGGAAATAACATTAGTATCTTCAGAGATTACCCAGCGGAAGTTGCTAAGAGAAGATCCTTATTCACTGAAACAAGAGGCATTCTACGGAATTTAAAGAATACAGTGGATCTCAGATATGGCTTGATGTACCCAGCAACACTGAGAGTGACCTATGACAACGAGGAACACCGCTTCGTTAAGCATACTGATGCATTGAAGTTCGCTCAAGGCATACAGAAGAAGGCAGAAGAGGAGGAAACAGACGATGAATCACGGGAGGAAGAAGACGACGACTGAACATTTTGGACTTTTATCATTAACCTGCGGTTATGAATTATTCATTGAGAAAGAGGGAAAATAATGGGAATGTAGTAGTGGTTTGGTATCAATTTGTAGAATTTCAATAATTCCCCTAACATAGTATTATTTATTATAATACTAATTACAATAGAATAGTAATTAATAAATAGTTTCATGAATAATAGAAATAATTACTAAATCCTTAAAGTTAGTACCCCACCCCAATATACACAGTATTCTAGTTGGGAGCTGGAATATTTAACATCTTTTTTAAACACGGAAGTCATTAGATTAATCGCCACGTTAGTGTGGCGTTCACTAACACACACTACACAATCTATCAGTGTAGTCTTTTTTTTCTTTGGGCACCCTTTTAACACTCTTTTTTCTTTTTTCACTTATATTTTCTATTTTTTTTAATATATTAAGTATTTGAATTTATGTTATATATTATATGAATGTAATTATGAACAATACCCTATAACTATTTTAGGTAGACATGGATATGGATTATTGAGATTGGTAATTTTCGTCGGATTGGCGTTTGGGTGCCTTGTTGAGCTGGAGGGGCCGATAGGGCTACTCCAAAAAAAACCACCCTAATACTAAAATGCAAGATATGAATTTGAAGACTGGGGATGATGGAATCACTTTCTGTAGTTGGAATGTTAAGGGAATTAATGAACCAATTAAAAGGGGTAAGGTGTTAGCGCAGCTGAATAGATTGAAATCAGACGTTATTTTCCTCCAAGAGACGCATCTCAAAAGAGATGATCAATATAGATTAACAGCTAAATGGATTTCAAAGGTATATCATTCTTCATTTATACATAAATCTAGGGGAGTTGCAATAATTATTCGTAAAGGTATACCTTTTAAACAAAGTTCTATAATAGAAGATAAAGAGGGCAGATATGTAATAATTACAGGGGAATTATACTCAAAAAAAGTAATTCTTATGAATATATATGCTCCTAATTTCGATAACCCATTATTTTTCAAGAAAATATTCAATAATATCCCTATATCCACTCAACATAATTTAATAATTGGGGGTGATTTAAATTGCACTTTGGATAACTACTTAGACAGATCCTCAACAAAAAGGAAAGCTATTTCTAATTCAAGTAAACTTATAAATTATTTCATTAACTCAACTAACGTTAAGGATATTTGGAGATTAGAGAACCCATCCGGACGAGAATATTCTTTTTTCTCGCCCGTATTCGGAACCTACTCGAGGATAGATTACTTTTTAATAGACTCAAAACTGCTTCCCTATACGTACAATGCAAAATATCACAATATTATTATTTCAGATCATGCACCATTAACATTTAAGATAAAACTAAAAGATATATCTAATAAAACTATGACTTGGAGATTTAATCCTCAGATACTGAAGGACAAGGATTGTTGTAATCATGTGACAGAACAGATTAAATTATTCTTTGAGACAAACGACACACCTGAAATTTCACCATTGTTACTTTGGGATACATTTAAGGCATTCATGCGTGGTGCAATAATATCGGCACAAGCATATTTTAATAAAGAAAACCGAAAGAGGGAACAGAAGTTAGAAATGGAGATAAAACAACTAGACAATGAGAATATAAAACACCCTTCTAAGGAGTTAAGTAATAAAATTGCAATAGCAAAGCATAGACTAAATAAAATATACTCTAATCAAGTCATCAAACTTTTTCAACAAACCAAACAAGTGCACTTTGAATTTGGAGATAAACCGCATAAATTGCTAGCACGACAATTAAGAAAATTAGACGATGAAAAAACGATACATGGAATCAGATCAATGCAAGGAAATATACTGACCATACCAAAAGATATTAATGATAGATTTTTACAATATTACCAAAATCTTTACTCATCAAAATTAACAGGACAAACAGATGGAATGGAAACATTTCTACAAGAATGTCAAATTAAGAGTTTAGATCAGGAAGGGAGACATTTGTTAAATGCTGAAATATCAGTGAAAGATATCGCAGAATCAATTGGTTCATTAAAGAATGGAAAAGCTGCGGGGCCTGACGGCCTGAGTGCAGAATTTTATAAAAAATTTCAAGATCTGATCTCTCCAAGACTACATACAGTGTATAGACATGCATATGAACAAGGAAAATTACCAGACTCTTTAAATGAATCCACAATTACACTCATACCTAAGGTAGATAAAGATCTGGAAGATCCTGGTTCATATAGAGCGATTGCCCTTCTAAATACAGACCAAAAAATATTAGCTAAAGTTTTATCTAGGAGACTAAGTTTGGTGATTTCTAAATTAATACATTATGATCAAACAGGTTTTATTCCAAAACGCTATTCATCTCATAATTTAAGACGCCTGTTTAATATTATATATTCTAAAAGAATACGAGATACGGAATTAGCAGTCATATCGTTAGACGCAGAAAAAGCATTTGACCAGGTGGAATGGTGATATCTATTTAATATAATGGAAAAGTTTCAATTGGGGGATCAATTTTGTAAATGGGTAAGAATCCTATACTCAGATCCTACTGCAAGAATTCTAACTAATCAAATACTATCAGTTAAATTTAAACTCTTTAGGGGATGTAGACAAGGATGTCCGTTATCGCCTTTATTATTTGCCTTGGCGATAGAGCCTTTGGCGGAAAGAATTAGATCAGAACCTGAAATATACGGTTATAATACTGACACAACAACTAATAAAATATCCTTATATGCAGATGATGTTTTGATTTACATCACAAAACCTGAAATTAGTATTCCAATGTTGTTTGATGTTATAAATAAATTTAGTACATTTTCTGGATATAGGATTAATTGGAATAAAAGTGATATTATGCCAATAACTAATATAAATTTAAACATATTACAACAATATCCATTATCAATAGTTACTGACAAAATTAAATATTTAGGAATTAATGTATCTAAATCTCATAACTCATTAATTAGATCGAATTATCCTCAATTATTAGATAAACTTAAAAAATATATTTTATATTGGAAAACACTGCCTATATCTTTGATTGGTAGAATAAATGCTATAAAGATGGTTTTTCTACCACAATTATTATATCTGTTTCAAGCTATCCCTTTTTTCCTTCCGAAAACCTTTTTTAAAAAAATTGATAATATTGTTAATAGTTTTATCTGGGATTATAAAAATCATAGAATAAGTAAAAAACATTTATGTAAGTCAAAGATAAACGGAGGATTAGCACTTCCAAATTTTCTATACTACTTCTGGGCAGTACAGATTAAGAATATGAATTTTTGGTGGGTAAATACGGACCTGGAACCAACGTGGCTAAAGATAGAAAAGGAAGATTGTTTGCCTTTCAACGTAGATTCAATTATTTTTGCCCCAAAGGAAGTTCAAAAAAAAATTTATAGGGACAATCCAATCATTTATAATAATAGACGTATTTGGAAACAAATAGTCAAGACTTTACAATTAGACAACCTTTCATTTAGATTACCAATTATGAATAACCCATTATTTAAGCCCTCCACATTGGATGGAGGGTTCAGACATTGGGATAATTTAGGAATTACAAGGGTAGAGCACCTCTATAGAAATGGAAAATTTCTTTCATTTCAGGAATTACAAGATATCTACGGATTGTCTTCACAGCATTTGTTTAGGTATTTCCAAATTAGAGATTATATTAAATCTAATACACAGGATTTTAAAAATAAGGAACCAGGATTATTAGATGAATCGTTTAACTGGCATCCAACCACAGAAAAATTAATAGCTTATATATATAACATCATTATGGATAAGGAGAATCCAATAACTGAAACATATCGTCAAGCATGGGAAAATGAAATTGGATCACCTATAACCAAAGAAATTTGGGAAGAAAGTTTACAACGAATACACCGGTGCTCGTTAAATGCTAGACATATATTAATACAATTTAAAGTATTATATAGATTACATTATTCAAAAGCCAAATTAAATAGTATATTTCCTAACCTCTCCTCTATTTGTGATAAATGTAAGAATTTAGAAGCAAATTTAACACACAGTTTTGTTACATGTCCTAAATTGAATTATTATTGGACAGAAATTTTTAAAGTTATTTCTGAAGTTCTTAAGGTTAAATTAGAACCCGACCCAAAGCTAATAATACTGGGAATTCCAGAGGCTAATTTGATATTTACACTAGATCAAAGAAATTTCCTTGATTATTGTTTGATATTAGGGAAAAAAATAATATTGAAATTTTGGAAGGGAACATTATACCCAACAATTAAAATGTGGGCATCAGAGATGTTGGAGACGTTGCAGTTGGAAAGAATCAGATTTGTCCTTTTGGACGAGTATAATTCTTTTCAACAGATATGGTCTCCATATATACAGTATTTAGAGAAGTAGCTGTTCTTGGCATCACGGCTCGACTGACACCCTGCGGGATTTGATGAAAATAATGTATTGGTATACCAGGATATATGCATGTCTTTACTGATATTATTATTTGTAGTTGTTTCATTTATAATATATTTTGTGGCTTTTAATTGATATATATACATAATATGTCTTTTTTCTTTTTCTTCATTTTTTCTTTTTCTTTTATACCAAATAATTATTAAGGAATTATAATTTTATTGATTAATAATGGTATTTCTCTTTACCTACTTTTATTTAAAAAAAAAAAAAAGATAATAATCATTAGAGTACAAATATTGATTTAAGTTGATGTTTATAACTCAGTTTTAAACATTGAGAATTGTTTATTGCTAATAAAATTATTCAAAAAAAAAAACTAAAAAAAAATAACATGTTCCCAGGTCGGCTGGCCTGCCCCAACCCCGCGAAAACAAATTGAAAAAGAAAACGCGGTTTTTCGGGTTACGGGCCGTGTGCCCGTAGTCTGAATCCTGTCCTAGATGTTTGGCCTCAATGTGGTCGTCGTCACCCCCCCCCCCATGTTTGACAACTGCTTCACCTGGTTGTTGTTGTCGGCAGCTACACATTCGACCAAAGAGAAGAGACGCGACGTTACTCACAGCCGTCAACCGACGCGCTTCCCCAGACCGCACAGATCGCTGGCAGGCGGCGCAAAGGGACAAACTGGCGCAGGGACTGAACTCAGGGTGAGAACTCAGTCATGAGCGTGAGGGCGTGAGAAATAGCTCCAAGGCGTGATTCTCACGCTGAAAGCGTGAGAGTTGGCAGCCCTGAGGTAAGGCCCCTGTTTCAAAACCTCTCTTGGGTTTCGATGTTTGGGGAAAGATTGGGCAGCACAGTGGTCGAGTTGCTGCCTCACAGCGCCAGAGACCTGGGTTCAATCCTGACAGCATGTGTTTGGCTGTAGAGTTTGTATGTTCTCCGTGACCATGTGGGTTTTCTCCAGGTGTCCTGGCTTCTTCCAACGTGCCAAATACATTCAGATTTGCAGGTTAATTGGTTTTGGTAAACTGCCCCTAGTGTGTAAGGTAGTGCTAGTGTACGGGGTGATCGCTAGATTGTGCAGACTTAGTGGACCAAGCGGCCTCTGGTCAGTCAGTATCTGTGAAGCAAATGGATAGATGTATCTGGTTGGAATCCTTCAGACTGGAGTGAGGGGGAGGTGGGGTGGGGTGAGGCAAAGCTTAGCAAGTGATGGATGGGCAAGGTGAGGTGGTGATTGTGGAGTACGTGACAATTGTGGAGATGAAAAGGTGAGAATGTGTCAGAAGGAGAGGAGGTGTGAAATGTAAAGCTTGAGGGAGGTATACGGGTATAATGAATGAAGGAGTTTATTGGCCCAGTACATTCACATACAAGGGGTTTGCCTTGGTGCTCCACTCACAAGTGACAACATGACACAGTGACAATGAAAAATAAAACATTAAACATTAATGATAATGGGACAGGGTGGGGGCGAAGGGGGTAAAAGGGAAATGTTGTGGTCTGAGAGGGAGATGAGCATACTGATGGAACCCCCCTCTTACCCTGCACCCCCACCCTGGTGTCCACACTTCCCCAACACCTCAGTCACTGCTCCTCCCCCTCTGTACACTCATCTCTCACCCCTCAGCCTTATATTTCCCTCCTTCCCCTTGCACCCATATCCGTCTCTCTGGCTTTACATTTCAATGCTCTCATCTCCTTATCTGACAACCTTTGTCTCCTTTTCACCTCCAGCTTCTGTCACTTACTCCATCCATCTGCCAACCACCACCTCACCTGTACCCACCTATCACTTGTCGGCCTGTGTCCTGCTCTCATCTCTCTCCCCACTTTCTCTGCCCAACTCCATCAGTCTGAAGAAGGTTCCTGATCCAAAATGTCTGTCCATCCACTTTGTGATCAGACAGATCATGCCGGACCCATTGAGTACCTCCAGCAATGTTTAGACCTAGTTATATTCCCTGGTTAAAGTCATCCCAGAGTTTAATATTCAAGGCCTTTGTTGTAAGGGATTACAATCTACTAATCCGTCCAATCCCAGTAGTGTTCAGTTTAGAGATACAGGATGGAAATGGGCCCTTCGGCCCACTGAGTCCATGCTGACCAGTAATCACCCATCCCCTACCCTACACTGGGGACAATTTACAGAAGCCGACCCACTTACAAACCTGCACTTCTTTGGTATGTGGGAGGAAAGCAGGAAACCAGAGGTCAGGATCAAACCCAGGTCTCTGCAACTCTACTACTGAACCACCCATATTTTAGTTGGTCTTAATGTATTTATTTTAGTACAATGCGAAGAAAGGTCCCGTTCCAAAACATCACCTATCCATGTTCTGCAGAGTTGCTGCCTGACCCGCTGAGTTACTCCAGCACTCTGTGAAACGTCACCTATCCATGTTCTCCACAGATGCTGCCTGTCCCGCTGAGTTACTCCAGCACTTTGTGTCTTTTTTTGTAAACCAACAGCTGCAGTTCCTTGATTTTCATCCCAAATCTTCCCTGGTTTCAGGACTTTTACAAACTTTGGCATCTGGGCAATGGGTGCTTTATGGGGAAAGGAAAGGGTCACAAAGCAATGGAGCACCATTTTGCAGTAAAGGGAACAATTATATCGAATTTGTAGACATCGTTCCAAATGTGCAGTGATTTTATATAACGGGTTGCTCCAATTTGTGGTCAACACTCCCACCGTGTGGTGATCCACAGCACTGCAGACCCATCCAGTTTGTGGTCAACACATTGTGGTCAAATCTGAGGAAAGACATCCTTGCCATAGAGGGGGTACAGAGAAGATTCACCAGACTGATTCCTGGGATGTCAGGACTTTCATATGAGGAAAGATTGGATAGACTCGGTTTGTACTCGATGGAATTTAGAAGATTGAGGGGGGATCTTATAGAAACCTACAAAATTCTTAAGGGGTTGGACAAGCTAGATGCTGGAAGATTGTTCCTGATGTTGGGGGAGTCCAGAACAAGGGGTCACAGTCTAAGGATAAGGGGGAATTCCTTTAGGACCGAAATGAGGAAAACATTCTTTACACAGAGAGTGGTGAGTCTCTGGAATTCTCTGCCACAGAAGGTAGTTGAGGCCAGTTCATTGGCTATATTTAAGAGGGCGTTAGATGTGGCACTTGTGGCTAAAGGGATCAGGGGGTATGGAGAGAAGGCAGGTACGGGATACTGAGTTGGATGATCAGCCATGATCACATTGAATGGCGGTGCAGGCTCGAAGGGCCGAATGGCCTACTCCTGCACCTATTTTCTATGTTTCTATGTTTCTATGTAACACTCCCACCGTGTGGTGATCCATTGCACTGCAGACCCATCCAGTTTGTGGTCAACACTCCCACCATGTGGTGATCCACTGCACGGCAGACCTATCCAGTTTGTGGTCAACACTCCCACCATGTGGTGATCCACTGCACTGCAGGCCCATCTAATATGTGGACAAAGTACCAGTTTAACTCTGATGGTCAGGCAGCATCTCTGGAGAATGTAGACGGGAGTGTCTTTTTGTCCACACACTTACTGCATTGCACCGCCTACTGCACCGTGAGAGGAATTTCTTTAGTCGGATGGCAGTGAATCTGTGGAATTCATTGCTACGGAAGGATGTGGAGGCTGCGAAGGCTGTTGATGGATATTTTTAAAGCGGAGATACATTCTTGATTAGCCAGGGCATCAAAGGTTACGGGGTCTAAATGATGGTCTCGACCCAAATGGTCACCTGTTCCTTCTCACCAGAGATGCAGCGTGACCCGCTGAGTTACTCCAGCACTTTGTCTCATCATACATGTGCGTGCATCTACATTGTTACAATCCATTTCTTCAGTATTCTCGGTTCTACTCTCGTCCTTCCCGCTCCTTTGCTCTGCTCTTGGCATTTCCACCCTGCCTCGGCGATTTTTGACTTAAGCTCCAGGGGGTTGGGTTTTTCAGGTATTTTTAACCACCTGGACACCACTGAATGTCTGTTTATATGTAACATTTCAATGTCCACGTGAAGAATACAGCATGTCTTTACCTTGAGGATTAGAATCTTCTCACCCAGGACTGTCCGACCCACTGAGTTACCCCGGCACTTTGTCTAATTGTAGAGAAGGACGTTGGAACATTTCAAACATTAAAATGGTATCTTAATTTGATTTTTCAGCATCATGTCTACCTGGATTTGGTCTTTATGGATGTCATAGGAAGGTAAGGCACCTATTTCTGGACCTCGAGAGTTTAATGGGATAAACGTGTTAAATTAATGATGGCTTTTCCAATTTGTGTTTTCTTCAACATCGAGGAGCTCGCAGTCTCTGGTAGAGACCGACGTCGGGAAGCTTCAAAGTACGCGGAAGGTTCGACTATCCCCGACCCGGGGTAGATCGCCCGGCGCGGTGAAGCTGAGATTCAACCCCCCCCCCCGATGCAGGACCCCCGACACGGACAGCCCGACCAGCTACGGGAGTCAGGATCATCCCGTCAACGGAAGGCTCAAAGCCCCCAACCGCGGGAGGCCAAATAAGGGAAGAATGAACTTTGTCTTCCCTCACAGTGAAGAATGTGGAGGAGTCGCTGTGATGGATGTTCATGTTAGAATGTCTTTTGTGTGTTCTGTTGCATTTTATTGGTATGAGTGTATGGTAAATGAAATTCCCTGTGTGTTGCAAAACATACTTGGCTAATAGTATGTTTATGATGTAAGGCAGCAGCACTACCGCTGCACCACCGTGCCACCGCACGCTTGAATCGTGAGTAAATACACAGTGCTGGAGGAACTTGGCGGGTTTGACAACCTCTGAAAAAATGGACAGATGACTAATCGGGTCAGGAGCCCTCAGCCTGAAATATGGGGGAGAGCTGGAAATGAGGTGGGGGTTGGGCACTGCCTGACAGGTGATGGGTGGATTAGAGGTGAGTGGGTGATGGGCAAATGGATGGAGCAAGTGCCAACGGCTGAAGGACAAGGAGTTTAGAGATGAGCGTACAGTGAAGATTTACGAGGATGTTGCCAAGACTAGAGGGCCAGAGCTATAGGGAGAGGTTGAATAGGCTGGGACTCTATATCATGGAGCACAGGAGGATGAGGGATGATCTAAAATCATGATTTGAATATATATGGTTGAGTCTTTTGCCCAGAGTAGGTGAATCGAGGAGCAGAGGACATAAGTTTGGTGAAGGGCAAAAGATTTAATAGGAATCTGAGGGGTATGTTTTTCACACATATCTCTCACTCTCTCTCTCTCTCTGTCTTTCTCTCTCTCTCTGTCTTTCCCTCTCTCTCTGTCTTTCTCTCTCTCTCTGTCTCTCTCTCTCTCTGTCTCTCTTTCAGCCTCTGTCTGTCTCTGTCACTCTCCGCCTCTCTCGCTGTCTCTGTATCTCTTTCCCTATCTGTCTCTCCCTCTCTCAGTCTCAATGTATCTCTCCCTCTCTGTGCCTGTCTCTCTCTCAAGTCAGTCAAAGTCAAACAAACTTTATTGTCATTTAGAAATACATTGATATATGCAGTTCCAAACGAAATTCCGTTGCATTTGGCTCCCTGTGCAACACGATAGTTAACAGGATAGACATGGATAAAATGGATGAAAAGGATAAATAGACAACGGTGGCAGCCCATTACATGGCATTCAGGAGTCTGATGGCTCGTGGGAAGAAGCTGTTGCAGAACCTTGATGTTCTGCTCCTTATGCTGGGATATCTTTTGCCCGAGGGCAGCAGAGTGAACAGTCCGTGATGGAGATGTGTGGGGTCTTTTATGATACTGCTGGCCTTAGACACGCAGCGTTTGGTCGCAATATCCCCGATTGAGGGGAGAGAGGTCCCGATGATTTTTTCCGCTGTCCTCCCCACTCTCTGCACAGACTTCCAGTCGGAGGCTCTACAGTCCCCAAACCAGACAGAGATACAGCTGGTCAGAATACTCTCTATGGTGCCCCTGTAGAAAGTGGTGAGGATGGGATGGGGGAGATGAGCTCTTCTCATCCGGCGCAGAAAGTGCAACCGCTGCTGCGCTCTCTTAACAGTTGATGAGATGTTATTCGACCAGGTCAGACTGTTAGTGATCTGCACCCCCAGGAACGTTGTGCTACTGACCACCTCCACATCGCTGTCATTGATGTGAAGTGGTGTGGGACTGTGCCGGGTTTTCCTGAAGTAGACGATAACCTCCTTTGTTTTCTCGACATTCAGGATCAGGTCTGCCTCTGCCTCTCTCCCTCTTTATTTCTCTCTGTCTGTATCTCCGTCTCTCTTTCTCCCTCTCTCTATCTCTCACTCATTCTATCTTTCTATCTCTCTCTCTGCCTCTCTCACTCCCTGTCTCTCTGCCCCTCTCTGCCTGTCTCTCACTCTCTGTGCCTCTCTCTCGCTGTCTGTCTCTTTCTGCGTCTCTCTGTTTCTCTCTCTCTCCATCTGTCTTCCTCTGTCCCTCTCTCTGTCTCTCTCTCTTTCTCTCTGACTCATTCCCTATCCCTCACTCTCTGCCCCCCCTCTCTCTATGTCTCTCACTCTGCCCCCCCTCTGTCTCTCACTCTCTGTGTTTCTCTCTGACTCTCTCCCTCTGTTACCCACTCTGTCCGTCTCTCTCTCTCTGTCTCTTTCTCTCCCCTTCTCTGTCTCTGCATCTCCCTCCCCCTCCCTCCCCCTCCCTCCCCCTCCCTCCCCCCCCTGTTACCCACTCTCTCTGTTACCCACTCTGTCCGTCTCTCTCTCTCTGTCTGTCTCTTTCTCTCCCCTTCTCTGTGTCTGCATCTCCCTCCCCCTCCCTCCCCCTCCCTCCCCCTCTCCCTCCCTCCCTCCCTCCCTCCCCCTCCCCCCTCCCCCCCCTTCCCCCCCCTCCCCCCCCTCCCCCCCCTCCCTCCCCCCCTCCACAGATGCTGCCTGACCCACAGAGTTACTCCAGCACTTTCTGTCTATTTTCCCATCACCCATCTGCCCAAGCCACTTTCCTGTGTTCCTTTCCACCCATAAACCTCTCTCTGCCTTTACATTTCACTCCGTTCAAATCTGCTCTACTTATGTACATGCATTGTTCTTCTTAACTTTTTAGTCATAGAATGATGCAGTGTGGAAACAGGCCCTTCAGCCCATCTTGCCCACACCGACCAACATGTCCAATCTACACTAGTCCCACACACACGCGTTTGGCCCATATCCATCTAAATCTGTCCTATCCATGTACGTGTCCAAATGTCTCTTAAACAGTAGGATAGACCCAGCCCTAACTACCTCCTCTGGCAGCTCGTTCCATCCACCCACCACGCTTTGTGTGAAAAAGCTACTTCAGATTTCTGTTAATTTCTGAAATATTGGTCATACATTTGGTGCAAAAATACTCCAAAATAAGGCTCAGAATGCATCGGAGAGCATCTTAAACCCATGAGCTTCCAGGGCCCTTAAACGGGCCCTGGATCCCGGCATCAAGAGACTTCATGCTTTGCGCTCGTGATTGTAATCCCAGGCCTTTACGAAGCTTTTCAAAAACGGGGGTGGCATGACAGGATTACAAAAATTTAATGTGAAATAATGTGCACGCAGCGCACATCACAAGCGGGAAGCCCCTCGTGTCCGGGTTCCAGGGCCCGCTTAAGGGGCCTGAAAGCTCTGGGATTTTAGATGCTCTCTGATGCATTCTGAGCCTTATTTTGGAGCATTTTTGCACCAAATTTATGATCAATATTTCAGAAATAATTTTGGTTGAGTAATGAGTGGGTGGAATGGGATGATTGGGGTCATTGTTGTATACATTTAAAAAAATCAAGAATTGTGATTTTAATAATCAAGTTGTACTGTTGTAAAATGTTATGTAAAATGTTATAAAGGAGCATGCAAAAACTGCAAATAAAATACTGTATGTTTTTGCAGTAAAGAAAACCTTTTTTTAGAAAACAATGTGTGCCGAGTTAATTGCCTGTGACTGTTAGACTGTGTTAGTGTGTGCAGTGTACCTTTAATGGTCCTCCTGACCTAACAACATCACATCACATCAACTTCAACATGAAATAGTGATGTGAATGCAACATTTAGTTCAACTTCAATTTCCATCATGAACATTGAAGTCATACTAAATGGTGCAATTACATTACTATGATCGCTTTCAAACTAATCTATTTTACTGTCATACAATTATAATAAATTCTAGTTCCATGATGCCTCATAAACAAGATCACAAATCACATTTTGAATTCTCAAACATAATGTGATTGTGAATAATTGCAGAGCTGCCAAGTTTCACTGAGCATTTCTGTATTTTGATGGCTGAAAATTAGTATTTTGTTGAGGAAATTGGTATTTCTCACGTAAATGTAACTGCGCAAACGTAGTCACGACTTTGTCCAAGTTATGGATTAAATGTGGATTAAAGCAATTGCAGACAGCCTGTCATTGCTGATGGAAGTCCTGGTCTTTGCTTCTTTGCAGATGTTGGCTGGATCAAAGTAAGATGCCGAGCGAGATTGCACCCACTGCAAGCATGCCGCCCGAGGCGAGCGTCTCTCTGCCGCTCAGGCTCATGTCCAAGGGTCCCGGCTACCTCCGCAGTCAAATGGAGGGGACAGGCGCAGTCGGCAGAGCGCCGTGGAGAGAGTGGCTGCCGACAAGGCCAAGCACTTGAAGAGCCAGACGGCGAGGGGGTGCAAAGTGGAGCCCAATGGTTTGGGCAGCTCTGCCCCCGCGGAAGGCAGCGGCAGTGGAGCCAGCAGCAGCATGAAGACTTACCTGGCCTCCAGCGGCCCCCAGCAGAGCAGACAGCTGGGGCTCCCGCCTGACATTGTGCATCGCTCCAGGTCCAAGAGGCAGCTCAGGCCCGACTCACTGGTCATGTACCGGCAGAAGTGCGAGCTCTTGCGGGGAGCGGCAGCCACCAGCAGCACCCGCAGTTTCAAGGGCAGAGGCAGCCTGGTCCGGTGGCTGCTGCCCGGCTCTAGCGGCCGGGGCTACAAGCAGCGGGGGATGGCAACAGGAGCAGCAACGTCGGAAGCGGAGAATTAGCAGCGGGTACAGAGGCTGCAGCACCCCAGGGGGCACGTAACCACACCAGCAGCATCCCAGGAAACACCAGTCGCCACGCCAGCAGCATCCCAGGGGGCACAAGTAATCACGCCAGCAGCACTCCATGGAGAAACAGCAGCCTCGCCAGCAGCATCCCAGGGTGCACAAGTAACCACACCAGCAGCGCCAAGAGAAGCAGCAGCAGGTCACCCCAAGGAGCCGCTCAAGCGGCAGGTTGGTGAAGGTGGATTATGACCTCAGCTGCCGCTTCTCCCGAGCCTGCTCGGGCTTGGACAGTTTCTTTGAGCACTGCGGACTCGAGCCTGAGGTGATCGAGAACCTGGCCAGGGAGAAGTTTGCCGCTGACGCCGCCTTCGAAAGCCTTGTCCTCAAGGTTCGCAGCGTGAAAGACCTGTCCCACTGGGCGATATTTTCGGCGACAGGTTCAAAATCCAGGGGCGACATCTGGGTGTCTCATCATGTCGTGCGCCCTGTCACACGCTGACGTATGCTGTCCTGCGGGTGATGACTGGTTAGGGTTAGGGACCACAGATGGGCTGTAAAATATTCTTCCTTCAATGCATGGATTTTAAACATTAATTATTAAAATTAATACAATAAAATCAATTCTGCAAATGAAAAGATGTCTGTCCAGTTTTATTTAAAGATGTATTGGTCCGTTTCCAGATCCAATCACCATCTCTAACTTTTCACAGGGATGGATTCAGTGAGTATAGACTCTACTCCCCTCTCCCCTTCACCCCCCCACTTCCCTCCTCCCGCCCCAATCCCTCCTTCTCCACTCCCCCCTCCCATCAACCCTTCTCCTCACCCCATCTTCCCTTCCCCCCGCTCCACTCTTCTCCCCCTTCTCCACTCCCCAGGGCTCTCACTTAACTTTTTTTACCTGTTGACAGCCGGGCAACCTAGGCAGCTTTTTAGGTTGTCAAATGACAGTTTAGGTGGTCATTTAAGACGGCTTGCATGACGCGTGCAATAATGTGCTCGGACGAAGTGCGTAGTTACCAGTCCGAATTATGCTCAATGAAACATTCACATATTATTTCTGCTTCAAATAGTCACAAACTAAACATATTCACCAATCAAGACATGATATATATCACAATGACATGCAGCAAAATTATAATACAGTATCTCAACTGTTTTTACACATTGCAATGAATGCAATTTCTGTTATCATTACATACTCTGTATAATACACTCATATTGCCATATCTGAGTTACTGTGTGGAGATATGGGGTAACGCCTATAAAACCAACCTACAGCCGTTATGCACATTACAAAAAAGAGCAATAAGAATTATCAATAACGTTGGATATCTTGAACATACCAATTTATTATTCTTAAAGTCACATACACTGAAGTTCACCGATCTGGTTAAAGTTAAGACTGCACAAATCATGTACAAAGCAAGAAATAATTTACTTCCAGGAAATATACAAAAAACTGTGTTTGGAAAGACTCCTGCACCTAATTTCTATGTTTCTAATAGCTGTTAAAACCGACTATACCCATCTGACAGGTTAAACATTACACTAACTGACAAGAGATGGCCAAAGGACATCACATGCAACAAATGTTATTTTGGCAATATGTTTAAAGGTGTCAAAACGCCACATTACCGGACATTCAGATTAGATGAATGTGTTGTGAACAGCAATGAAGATACCCAGTTTGTACCCACCAGATTACATTTTTTTCCATCATTCCCACTTCAGAATTAATGTTAAAATTACAACTGAAATATCTCCTTCTTTGTGTATGACCGACTGTAGAAGTAAAACCTGGATCAATCCAACGTATAGTTGTGAATGTTGCTCATTAAATAACTACAGTACTGATACTCCATATTAAGAGCCTTGATTTGCCGTTAAAATGAATTCTGTAATAACGTGTCAATGGTAGCAGTGACAATCGAACACTGTGGTTTTAATGTACACATCTTTATGGATTAAAACAAATAATAACATTGAGAATGAAAACACATTTGACTGCATTCCATTATCAAACATTGTCAATGTTCGCTCTGAAGAAATTTCCAACGCAGTAGGGTCGGGGGGATGAATCAGTGCGGGATGGATAGATGGTGGAGGGGGGATTGAGAAGGCAATTGGTGCGGAATGGATGGATTGAGGCAGGGGAACTAGTGCGTGTTGGTTGGAGTAGGTAAAATTGTGAGGGGAGAGCACGGGGGATATCAGTGGGGAAGTACGGGATAGAAGGGGAAATCAGTACAGGATGGATAGGGGGTTCAGTACAGGATGAATGGGCAGAACAGTACAGGATGAATGGGAGTGGGTCAGTACAGTGTGGATCGGGGTGTCTGTGCAGGATGAATGGGGGGGCAGTGCAGGATGGATGGGAAGGGGGTCAGAACAGGATGAATTGGGGAGCCAGTGTAGGATGGATGGGGGGGGGGGGGTGGCAGGAGAATCAATGCGAGGTAGATAGGCAGATCAGTGCAGGATGAATAGATTGGGGGGGGGGTAGATGGGGAGCACAGGGGATGCCAGTGAGGACTGAATAGATGGGGAATTGGGATCAGTGTGGGGTGGAGAGGATGGGTCCCAGGATAAGGGGGGGGGGGGGGGGGGTGGAGGGGTACAAGAGAGAGAGGGGAAGGGGCAGAGGAGGTGGTGAGGAATCGAAGGTCAGCGCTTCTCGGGCAACACCGGCATCATTGCCCCGCAGCCCATTCCTGTCCACTGCCAAAGGGGGAGGCAGTTAGGTTAGGACCCCCTCGCCACCGCAGGCGCGGATGGTCGCAGATATTGTTTTCAAATCATCCCGCGGGCCGGAACCAGAACTTCCTGAATTTCGCGTACATTTTTTTTACCTCGGAAATTATTTTACTCTGGGGAAAAAAAGGGGTGTGCGATCGCACCCAACGCACCCCCTTCAGACGGCCAAGCCCACACTCCTGGTTTAGGGGAGCGCACCCTTTTCCGCGCCGGACACATTGTATCGACTTTGCTCGAGTATCTTTGCCGCTGGATACT
Source organism: Raja brachyura (assembly GCA_963514005.1). Next base: position 67,619,072 of record OY740794.1, read on the forward strand.
TTGTGAGTGACGTGAGGGGGCGGGGCCACGTCGGCGCTCAGGCGGGCGCGCCGGACACCTATACCCCATCCTACCCGGGGTCCTCAGGCCCTGCTGCTGCGGACTTCACGCGGTCGCCGGCACGAGGTGGGTGCGCTCCCGTAAACCAGTGCAAGGGGTGCGCTCCTGTAAACCAGTGCAAGGGGTGCGCTCCTGTAAACCAGTGCAAGGGGTGCGCTCCTGTAAACCAGTGCAAGGGGTGCGCTCCTGTAAACCAGTGCAAGGGGTGCGCTCCTGTAAACCAGGGCAAGGGGTGCGCTCCTGTAAACCAGTGCAAGGGGTGCGCTCCTGTAAACCAGTGCAAGGGGTGCGCTCCCCTAAACCAGTGCAAGGGGTGCGCTCCTGTAAACCAGGGCAAGGGGTGCGCTCCCCTAAACCAGTGCAAGGGGTGCGCTCCTGTAAACCAGTGCAAGGGGTGCGCTCCCGTAAACCAGTGCAAGGGGTGCGCTCCTGTAAACCAGTGCAAGGGGTGCGCTCCTGTAAACCAGTGCAAGGGGTGCGCTCCTGTAAACCAGGGCAAGGGGTGCGCTCCCCTAAACCAGTGCAAGGGGTGCGCTCCTGTAAACCAGTGCAAGGGGTGCGCTCCCGTAAACCAGTGCAAGGGGTGCGCTCCTGTAAACCAGGGCAAGGGGTGCGCTCCTGTAAACCAGTGCAAGGGGTGCGCTCCTGTAAACCAGTGCAAGGGGTGCGCTCCTGTAAACCAGGGCAAGGGGTGCGCTCCTGTAAACCAGTGCAAGGGGTGCGCTCCCGTAAACCAGTGCAAGGGGTGCGCTCCTGTAAACCAGGGCAAGGGGTGCGCTCCTGTAAACCAGTGCAAGGGGTGCGCTCCTGTAAACCAGGGCAAGGGGTGCGCTCCTGTAAACCAGTGCAAGGGGTGCGCTCCTGTAAACCAGTGCAAGGGGTGCGCTCCTGTAAACCAGTGCAAGGGGTGCGCTCCTGTAAACCAGGGCAAGGGGTGCGCTCCTGTAAACCAGGGCAAGGGGTGCGCTCCTGTAAACCAGTGCAAGGGGTGCGCTCCCCTAAACCAGTGCAAGGGGTGCGCTCCTGTAAACCAGTGCAAGGGGTGCGCTCCTGTAAACCAGGGCAAGGGGTGCGCTCCCCTAGACCAGTGCAAGGGGTGCGCTCCTGTAAACCAGTGCAAGGGGTGCGCTCCTGTAAACCAGTGCAAGGGGTGCGCTCCTGTAAACCAGTGCAAGGGGTGCGCTCCTGTAAACCAGTGCAAGGGGTGCGCTCCTGTAAACCAGTGCAAGGGGTGCGCTCCTGTAAACCAGTGCAAGGGGTGCGCTCCTGTAAACCAGGGCAAGGGGTGCGCTCCTGTAAACCAGTGCAAGGGGTGCGCTCCCCTAAACCAGGGCAAGGGGTGCGCTCCCCTAAACCAGGGCAAGGGGTGCGCTCCTGTAAACCAGTGCAAGGGGTGCGCTCCCCTAGACCAGTGCAAGGGGTGCGCTCCTGTAAACCAGTGCAAGGGGTGCGCTCCTGTAAACCAGTGCAAGGGGTGCGCTCCTGTAAACCAGGGCAAGGGGGTGCGCTCCTGTAAACCAGTGCAAGGGGTGCGCTCCTGTAAACCAGTGCAAGGGGTGCGCTCCTGTAAACCAGTGCAAGGGGTGCGCTCCCCTAAACCAGGGCAAGGGGTGCGCTCCTGTTAACCAGTGCAAGGGGTGCGCTCCCCTAAACCAGTGCAAGGGGTGCGCTCCTGTAAACCAGTGCAAGGGGTGCGCTCCTGTAAACCAGTGCAAGGGGTGCGCTCCTGTAAACCAGTGCAAGGGGTGCGCTCCTGTAAACCAGTGCAAGGGGTGCGCTCCTGTAAACCAGTGCAAGGGGTGCGCTCCCGTAAACCAGGGCAAGGGGTGCGCTCCCCTAAACCAGGGCAAGGGGTGCGCTCCCCTAAACCAGTGCAAGGGGTGTGCTCCCCTAAACCAGTGCAAGGGGTGCGCTCCTGTAAACCAGTGCAAGGGGTGCGCTCCTGTAAACCAGTGCAAGGGGTGCGCTCCTGTAAACCAGTGCAAGGGGTGCGCTCCTGTAAACCAGGGCAAGGGGTGCGCTCCTGTAAACCAGGGCAAGGGGTGCGCTCCTGTAAACCAGTGCAAGGGGTGCGCTCCCCTAAACCAGTGCAAGGGGTGCGCTCCCGTAAAGCAGGGCAAGGGGTGCGCTCCTGTAAAGCAGGGCAAGGGGTGCGCTCCTGTAAACCAGGGCAAGGGGTGCGCTCCCCTAAACCAGTGCAAGGGGTGCGCTCCCGTAAACCAGTGCAAGGGGTGCGCTCCCGTAAACCAGGGCAAGGGGTGCGCTCCCGTAAACCAGGGCAAGGGGTGCGCTCCTGTAAACCAGTGCAAGGGGTGCGCTCCTGTAAACCAGGGCAAGGGGTGCGCTCCTGTAAACCAGTGCAAGGGGTGCGCTCCTGTTAACCAGTGCAAGGGGTGCGCTCCCGTAAACCAGTGCAAGGGGTGCGCTCCTGTAAACCAGTGCAAGGGGTGCGCTCCTGTAAACCAGTGCAAGGGGTGCGCTCCCGTAAACCAGTGCAAGGGGTGCGCTCCTGTAAACCAGTGCAAGGGGTGCGCTCCCGTAAACCAGGGCAAGGGGTGCGCTCCCGTAAACCAGTGCAAGGGGTGCGCTCCTGTAAACCAGTGCAAGGGGTGCGCTCCCCTAGACTGGAGCCCAGCAGAAGGTGGGTGCGCTCCTGTAAACCAGTGCAAGGGGTGCGGGTCGATGGGGTGAAGAGGGGTGGGGGAGAGGAGGGAAGGGATGGAGAGGGGGTTTGTGGGGAAGGGAGGGCGGTGGGTGAAGGGGGAGTGGGGAGGAGAGAGGTGTGGGGTGGCGAGAGAAGAGGCGTGGCGAGAGAAGAGGCGTGGCGAGAGAAGAGGCGTGAGTGGAGGGTGGGGGGAGAGGGGTGGTGGAGGGGAAGGTGAGGTGGGAAAGGAGTAGAGGGGTGAGTGGGGAGTGGGGTGGGGAGGGGCTCTACACTGGGGGGGGTGTGGTTGGGTCGGCTGGGTGGGGAGGGGCTCTACACTGGGGGGGATGTGGTTGGGTCGGCTGAGCTGGGGGTGGGTGGGGGAGGGGCTCTACACTGGGGGGGGGGCTGGGCTGGGGGTGGGGGAGGGGCTCTACACTGGGGGGGGGGCTAGGCTGGGGGTGGGTGCTGTTGGTGTCTTCAGACACAAGTGTGTAGGGGGATGGAGTGAGGGTGAATAATTCTTACTGAACGCCATCTGTGGTTCCTCCAGCACTTTGTGCCTTGTTTTTCTAAAGCAGCATCTGCGGTTCCTCGTGTCTACATTGACTTTAATCCCCTGTATTTACAGGTGTGAGCGGGCACATGTGGAGAGGATGAGGCCACATCACCACCAGGTAGACGCGGGCTGTTGGTGCCAGCGGGGGGGGGGGTGTGTGGGTGTGTAACAGAGCGGTAAATGATGACCCCTTTCAGACTAGAGTTACTGACGTATGTACGAGTGACGATTCTCACAGTGCTCTGAAACGCTTGTGCCCGGGTCTCTGTGCCACCCTGTGACTGTAGACATCTGTCTGACCCACTTTATCTTCTCTCTGGCGCAGGGATGGGGGTCAGGTGGGCACGAGCCTGACACCACACCAGGCTGGCAGACGATGCAGAGAGGGTGTGTGCCAACCTCACTCACCGTGGCAACGCTGCCTCACCCACAGCTCCCAGTGTGTCCGTGCCACCAGATGCCAGTGGTGGGTACAAGTGCAATTTAATACAATTTAAATAACTCTGTCGAGTCGTACAGGCCCTTCAGCCCAACTTGCCCACGCCCACCAATTTGCCCAATCTACACTAGTCCCACCTGCCTGTGTTTGGTCTCTACCCGAAACGTTACCCGTCCATGTTCTCCACAGATGCTGCCTGACCCGCTGAGTTACTCCAGCACTCTGTGAAACGTCACCCGTCCATGTTCTCTACAGATGCTGCCTGACCCGCTGAGTTACTCCAGCACTCTGTGAAACGTCACCTATCCATGTTCTCCACAGATGCTGCCTGAACCCGCTGAGTTACTCCAGCACTCTGTGAAACGTCACCTATCCATGTTCTCCACAGATGCTGCCTGACCCGCTGAGTTACTCCAGCACTCTGTGAAACGTCACCTATCCATGTTCTCCACAGATGCTGCCTGAACCCGCTGAGTTACTCCAGCACTCTGTGAAACGTCACCTATCCATGTTCTCCACAGATGCTGCCTGACCCGCTGAGTTACTCCAGCACTCTGTGTCTAACTTGGTCAACATATCTTCATGCTGTGTGGCTCTGACTAGAACACTCCCCGCTACCTGGGTCAGCCTTGCACTCACAGCCTCTAGTCACACTCGTACACGCACACACTCCTGCACAGACACGCTCATGCACACAGACACGTTCGCACGCATATACAGACACTCTCATGCACAGACACACTCGCGCACACAGCCACGCTCGCACGCTTATACAGACACTCTGACACTCACGCACAGAGATACACATGCACACACTAAGACTTGCACACGCAGACACACAGAACATACACGTAGATACGCAGGCAGAGATACAGAGAGAGACAAGAGAGAGATCATCAATAATTATAGGCAGCATGGAGTAAATGAGGTGCTTGAGGAGTATAAAGAATGCAAAAATAATCTTAAGAATGTAAAACGAAGATATGAAGTTGCTTTGGCAAGTAAGGTGAAAGTAAATCCAAAGGGTTTCTACAGCTATATTAATAACAAAAGGATAACGAGGGATAAAATTGGTCCATTAGTGATTCTGAATGGACAGCTATCTGCAGAGCCAAAAGAGATGGGGGAGATATTGAACAATTTATTTTCTTCAGTATTCACCAAGGAGAAGGATATTGAACTCTGTGAGGTAAGGGAAACTAGTAGAGTAGCTATGGAAACTATCAGATTCAAAGAAGAGGAAGTACTGACACTTTTGAAAAATGTAAAAGTGGATAAGTCTCCAGCACCTGACAAGATATTCCCTAGGACAATGAGGGAAGTTAGTGCAGAAATAATAGGGGCTATGACAGAAATATTTCAAATGTTATTAGAAACGGGAATAGTGCCGGAGGATTGGCGTACTGCGCATGCTATTCCATTGTTT